>VZRF01004970.1:713246-763519 GCA_013396875.1 Vireo altiloquus
TCCCCTCCCCTCTCGTTTTTTGAACTCTTGTCCACCTTTCCAACCTGAGTTTTCTTCCTTCTCTAAAGCATCCTCCACCCCTTCCTTATGTTAAACCCAAGCAGAGAGTGCATCAAGCACAGCCATACAAAATTATTCCACAAGGTCTGACTACAAAGCAACAGCCTCTGCTATGTTCTCAAGGCCAGGGCAGGCTAACTGCAGTGAAAACACTCCCCAAAAATCTCCACTTTTATTATTATTTTTATTACTTTCAGATTTCTTTCTAAAATAGACAAAGTGGGCTCTGTCCCCAGACACTCCTAATGCCTCTCCAAGTGCTTCTAGGACTTGCTGGGAAAGAAGGGAAAGGATGTACAACTTCTACTGATCTGTTTAACCTGCTACTTAAAAATAATTGAGTGTTCCAGGTGTCTCTTTCCTAATCTTATACTTCACATCAAAGAGGGGAAAAATCAGCCACATCATTTATTCATAAAGCTGGAACACTTCAGAACTGGTATTTCAGTAAAAATGCTATTTCATATCTCTAAAAGCACACAAATATAGTATTCCAATGAGATACTTATTTAAAACTGCAGGCAAAATTCTGGTCTTAAGATTCCCATTCATTCAGGAGGGTCAAGATTTTGTCATCATTTTTGCATCTTCTGTTGATTGATGTTCCATAATAATTTTCAGGACAGAAAGCCTTGAAAGCAATCTCTTTCTTGGGAAGAGAGAAACATTCTATGAGATCTTTTATTTTGATACCACACAGCAATAATAACCAAGACCATGCAGAAAAATGTGTCTGTGTATGTGCTTTGTTTCTGCTTTCAAGTACATGGGGTTTGTTTTCAATGCAA
This sequence comes from Vireo altiloquus, assembly GCA_013396875.1. Lineage (NCBI taxonomy): Eukaryota > Metazoa > Chordata > Aves > Passeriformes > Vireonidae > Vireo > Vireo altiloquus. Next base: position 714,095 of record VZRF01004970.1, read on the forward strand.
CACAAGGTAAATGGATTTGTTTCTAAACCATCTCTCTCCTACACTGGGATCTAAAAAAAATAAAGGATTAATTGTGTGAAAGAGATTTATATACAGGGAGATTAACCAGCCTATGGAACTCTCTTTCAAAGGAACTAAAGATAGCTCATTCATTAGCATGAGAAAAACTGTAGGGCTACATTTCTTACATATATTAAAGGGTTTTAGATGCCCATCTCCCACTGTGAAGGCACAGCCACACCGCAGAGCCTGACCAGGCTGTGACCACTAGAACTGATCACTGGTGATCAATAACTGCAATAATTGATCATCTGCGTTCTCCAAGGCCAACAATTCTTTTGGCTCCATAACTCGACCATACAACCTCAACACATACCTAAAGGGTCTGAAAAAGTTCAGCTTTGGAGAGCAGCAGTGATCAGTCCTGTCCTGGCAGAGGAATGAAAGACTTGCGTGGCTTGGGCCTTCACGCATTTGAGTTCTGTGGCACCTTGGCAAACACTCTTGGACAATAGTTTTTATAATTGTTTGTTAAACGAACAGATAACCCCCGTGGAACTGCATTTCTCCTACCCCTTCAGCATCCCCCTTCTTCTGCACTGAAGTTTTGACAACTGCAGAAAATCTGAAGCTCTTGTCAGCTCTACAAGAGCTGACCTACTGAGAGTTTAGTCTCTAAACAAAGGGGCCATCACACAAAAGTATTTCCTTTCCTGACATTGCCCTGTAAACAGATTACACAGAAAACAAAGGACCAAAATTACAGTTTGCATGTATTCAATGTGCACTCTATGTTTTTCAAAAATTACTAGAATTCTGAAGGAATTATGGTTTAAAGGTTTGTTGTGCTGCTTTAAATAGCAAACAAAAATCCCTACTTTCTCTAACCTATATCATTTAAGCACAGAACTGTTAACCATTGCTGAAAGCACTGATGCATTATGACTTGGGGCAAGAGGAAGGCTTAATGCTTTGAAATGGCTGCAACCAAACAATAGCAGCTTTGCCCGTGGGTTTTCAACATTACATTGGAGGCAAATTGCTCGGCCTGTTCAAAAACTAAGATATGCATGCTCCAAACTGGCCAAGGAATTGTTCCTACAACTAAACACTGTCATTCAGCACTACTGGTGACATACACAAGATAAGGATGTAAACGATGTCCAGCGACCTATTTCCTGCCCTGACTCTTGACTGAGTCATTCTCAGCAAACAGTTTTAAGTATTGACCAATCTTGCAGCATATGGCGTGTGCTGCTTTATCTGAAGCCTGATTACAAATGTGGAGGTGCCAAGCCCAAGCCTCCCATCAGTCCTTCTTGTGATGATATGGTGGTCTAAAAACCTTGATCTTTCTTTATCTCCCTTGCAGTGCTGTGTGCTCTGCAGCTGTCCTCGGCTGCTCAGAAACCCTTAAATCAAAATACAGCTGCTTTATGAAAACTGTTGTCTGCAGGCAACTCTTCACAGTCACTCTGCAATCAATTTCCATGTTAAGCACAAAAGCTGTTTCACTGTGGTAGTCCAGTCAGGAATAAACAGAACACAAGTCAAAACATAGTATTAGCCCCTTAGGGAATTTACATAAAGAATATTTTATTCTTTATGTTTTGGTATATAATCCAAGAGGAAAAGTCTGAAATATGATTTAACCACATGGTTCTCATAGCAAATGAGCTCAGGAAGAGCTGGAACTTCTATTGTGGTGTAACCAAAACACAGAGTGTCCTTCCTTCTCCATGACACCCTTGGAAGAGGTGACCAAGAGCATGTCCCAAGTTGGCTCCTGTCCTGGTGTGCCACTCCTCGGGGCTGGCTGTGCCACCCAGCTCAGGCCACAGAGCAGAGCCTGGTGCTACTCCTGAGCTGGACCTGTCAGCTGAAACCAGCACAGACTGGAGGGGGCACTGGGCACAACCAGCACTGCTCAGGAGCCATGCGAGCTGGAAGGATCTCAGCTCCTCTCATGCATGGAACTAGATTGGCTCCAACCACTTACTCAAACGTATTCCCAACAGGAACGAAAATCTACACAGAAAAGACCAAAAATTGGTGGCCTGAGCATGGTCTCATTTTTAAGTCAGGCACTTCCAGTCAGATGAATAAAGTCAACATCTTTAATAAGCCATCCTCCCCCTGCAGCTTCACTCCTCTAGATATGTAAGCTAGGCCAGGATTAGAGAAAGAGCAGTGCCACCCTCACAGGGATGCTGCCTGACAACCTCAGGACCTAGAAATCATTTAACACAAATTATAGCTCCTCTTCTGCTGGTTTTCCCAGGCTGGCCTGTACAACACCACATCTAAATAAAAGTTTTCTCTGAACCCTGGGATTGTACAGCTCTGCATGACAGCCAGGGCACACTGCTCCCCATGGCTCAGGGATCACCAAATCCACAGCCCTGAGTCCCAGAAGACAGAGGGATGCAGGGTGCTAATTCAGAGCCACCTTGCTGTGCCCAAAATCACACATCAGCCCACCCTAGGGAGTACCACCAAGGTTTCCTTGCTTTTTCAAACAGCCACGGCTCCCTCCTCCCTTTTTGCTACTCTTCATATTCATGTAGCTGCTGTAACACAGCATCCTGGGAGGGGAAAAAAAGCAAACAAAAGATATTATAGCCAATTTGTATGGAAAATCAATTAAGTTCAGACATCTCATTAACCTTCTAACCTCCTTATCCCCCAGCTTTAATTTACAGTACCGCTTGCAAATGGATTTGACACGTTGGCCCAGCACTTCCCTGGGAAGGCGCAACAGGCACGAACAGAGTCCTTGGATCCCAGACTACTCCATTTATCCAGGTCCTTCCCTCCCTCCTCCCTGCCATTCACTCGATGCTAAGAAGCATTGGAGAAAGAAAATAGGATACAGAAAATATGCAAGAGTCCTTTCAAAATCACGTAAGCCCTGCAGTGGGCCTCCTTTTTACCTTCTGCTGCTTTAATTACCAGAAACTATGAGCAGAATTGCCTAAACCAAGAATGCCCATCCCTGGCCACATCAGCAGAGTCCCACAGTGGTGGCAAAGCCACGCTCACAGGAATCTTCTCTTGCCACATTTCACTTCCATGCTGTCACAAGACTGAGCCAGACAACACACACTGAAAATCAGTCATAGGTGCTGTGTGGAGTTCTGGTTTTTATGTTACAGCACAAAGTCTAGGAAAGAGCCCGAATTTCTGTAGCTGAGATGCATTTACAACCTTTACTCTGGGGATCTCAATAGCAATTTCATCTCACTGCCCAGAGAACATCCAGCTTCAGAGAGCACAACCCCAGCACTCCCACAGGAAACCACAGAAAAATGGTCACCTGCATCTTAGACCTCAGGGATTTGTTCACTCCTGTCATGTTTTCAAAATTATGGAATTCCAGGGCTTGTTAACACACTGAATGCATATTTCTAATGGACAGATGAGCAAACTCTTAACAAGGGTTTTTACATGTTCAGTGCATCAGAATCAAACTAAAAGGATCAAGTCTGATGTGTCTGCACCCATGCAAATCCAAGGAAATCAGGAAGATGAATCTTCCTATAAAACAGACTATCCTTGAAATCCATGCTGTTGTAAGAAATATAAATCTTTCTGTGGCAAGCACTGATAACTCCTGCAGAATAAGCTCTTCAAAAGGAGGAAAAAGGGCAACTTCAAGAAAGTAATTTTTAAAAAGCAGAGAACACAAGTGAAAATAGGTACAATGTTCTAAACATATGTTCCAGCCTCTGTATCAGCCAGACATAACTAAGGCACTGCCCTCTTCCCCAGCCTGCAGACACAGCTCTCCAGTCAGTGCCCCCATGGCTACTCAAAGATTTCCCAAGTTATAGCCAAGTAAAAATTGATTAAAGCCTTGACGACTTCACTGCGGCTATTGGGAATCCAGCAAAATTTACAAGAATGAGCTCGGCTGCTCTTTGCTTCCCATTAGGCAAAACTCTAAATAAAGGCAGTACTTAAAGAACGCAACCCCTGAAAGGAAAAATCAACAGCCCCCCTGGCAGCAGCTGTGCACTGCTCTGTTCCAGCAGAGACACACTTTCAAATGGATCTGTGCCTGAAAACCAATACAGTACAGAAGGTGAGGGCTGGACCCTTTTGGAGACATTATTCTAACAAGCTCCTAAACTGGTCTCTCCTGGATCTCACCCTCTGGCCCCTACAGGCACTCTCAAACTTATTTCCAGGAGCGACATATTCAACATTAACAGTTTTCAGCTGCATTCAACAAGGCTGCACTTATTTAGCCGAGGATCCACCAAATCCCATCTATACGAAAAAGGCAGCAAGCAGCGAGGTCAAAGTAAAGCATGATCTTATTCTATATAGTATCAATGATAGGTTCGAAAGCCCAGTCTAAAAGCACACAGTGCTCAGTGTAATTGAAACTGATATCATGTGCATAGGCAGCCAGAAATCTCATCCCTGTTTTGCAGCAGGTCCTAAGTGAAGTTTATTTCAATTTAGTTCAAACCCATGCAATGGTAGATTAACTCAAATTTAAACATGCAGGAAAAAGGAAAATTTTCTCAAAAAAGGTAGATCTGGACTTAAAAACGCCGTAGGGGAGAGGGAAGATGTGTGTCAGGATACCAGGTCTGCAGAGAACCTGTGCTGAGGACGGGCGGAGGAAGAAGGAGGCGAGAGGAAACACACGGAGAACAATACTGGGAAAGGGCTATTCTGGGCAAGAGGGAGAATGTGAGGCCAAGCTGGGCAGGGAAACAAGTGTAACAAAGGCAGAGGAAGGGCTTCCTCGCTCCGCACGGAAAGGTTTCTGTCCGACTGCCTGCCCGCATCCCTGACGGACCCGTGCCGGGGCTGAGCCCGGCGCTGCTCCGCTTCTTTCTCCGGAGGAATGAAGGGACAGATGCCCACGCCCGTGGGTCTGCCCTGCTTGGCAGAGTGAGAGAGGCTGGGGATGCCCCACGGAACCGCACTGGGGATGCTCTCAGCCGCCACAGCCAGGTGCTGCTCGTCGCCCCAGCGAGAGCGGGTCCCATCGGTGATTCTCAGCCCGCCGCTGCATCCCATTGAGAATTCCACCCTCCCCGAGCGACTCGGGGTTGGCTTTTCCTGGCGGTCCCGCGCTCCCCCAGACCCCGAACTTGAACCGGGCTGTCCGCACGGGGCTGTGCCGGCTCTCACTGCCACGGCCGGGGGACTCTGGGCACCGCTCCCCATCCATCACCCGCCGGATCATCCCGCTCGGAGAACAATGCGCCGCCCTCCCCCGGCCCGGCCTTACCTTGGCGGGGGCTCCGCGGTGCGGGCAGCCCGGGAGGGGGCTGCCGGCCGAGCCCAGCCCGGCCNCCGCGTGTCCCCTGAGTGTCCCCGCGTGTCCCTGCGTGTCCCTGCGTGTCCGTGTTCCCCCCGCTCTCACCCCTCGGAGCGCCGCAGCCTCCTCCCCGCGCAGCACAGGGGACCTGGGCAACTTAGAGCATCCTGGTCCTCAACTTCAGCGGCAGCCCGGGCAGGGAGGGACTGGTCCGGCCCTGCTCCCCACAAACACGAGTGGACACCGCCGGCAATTCTCTGGGAAAGCTTTCCCCGAGCCGCCGTGAGTCCTCCCTCGCCTTTGTTTTGCTCCCAGCCGCAAGCCACAATACCGACACAAGCCGTGTGTCATGTCCTCCGAGGTGATGGATGGTGATTTCTCCAGGGCAATGGGAAGGGGCTGGATTTGCCCAAACCCAGCTACCTCCGTTCATAAGGAGCCTTTGTCATCTTCGCGATGTGAAGCAGAACAATAAGATGAGTTCAGAAATACCCATGCTGGTATGTTACAAACAGGCTCCTAATTACCATATGGAAATGAGCTGCCTAAAGTAATGAATGGCAGCCTGGCTATTGTTTGGGGGGTGTCAGATCGACTGGAGGTGCTGGCAAGTGGTGCTATAAACCAGGCTCGCCGTTCCCAATAAACAGCAGCATAGTGAGTTCTGTATATTCCACAAAACAAATCACTGCAGCTAAAACAGCACTTGTATAGTGAAGAAATTCACTCTAACATTTTGCAATGAATGAGTATGCTACTATTCTTGGGGAAATCACACAAATCTTTGTTCATTCATTTGACTAAAATTAAGAGGCTTACAAAAACCTCCTAGGAAAATGAAGTGGTTTTATTTGGTTTGGTTTTTTTTTTTTTTGGCAATAGAATTATATCAAATAATGGTTATTAGCCCCAGAAACACAGGGTCTTCCTATTTATCACATCTACAGACGGCAGTGCCAGACTACCTGGTGTTTTTCTGAAAGCAGAGCAATAAACACAGCTTGACTCCCTCACGTATTTTGCATTCATCTCCATCTCCACTGCACAGCATTCCCTGGCTGTGTCTCACCCATGCCATTTTATAGCAATGATCTCTTCATGCTCTCCTGGCACTTGCTGCATCAATCACGCTAATGATTCTCATTCTCTCGCCTCTCCTCCCTCATCCCTGCCTGCACCTCAGGGCCCCCATGCCTGGTTTTTGCTGCCATCTGACTTTTCTGGGGTTTTCCTTGCCTTGAGTTCCTCTGGGGTTGTGGTTTGGGCACTGAGAAGTGCTCCCAGGTATTTCCCACTGCCAGGAAGGTGTCAGTGTTTGCCTCTTCTGCTGCAAACTGGCACAAGTCAAGAGCAATGCAAGAACAGCTTCAGGTCATCAGGTATTGCACTTTGCCCTCCATAACTTTCTCCACTATGCTCTGCATATTGCAGCTCCTTTCTGCCTGTTTTACTACAAGTTTCCTGCATTCATGTGATAGCAAGTTTATCTGCTCCCTAGAAATACCAAATAGATTATTTTAGCTATGTATATCACCATATCAGTAGTCTCATCCCTGGCTGATTTCCAGATACCATCAACCACCAGCTCCCAGTGGGCCCTGTACTGCAGAAGATGAACAACTACTAAGCAATATCCCTAAAAAGATTGTTCTATATCACAAGAAATCACTGCCTACTATTTCAACCATACCGTCCTTCCTGCATATAATACTTCATTAGGGGAAATTACACTGACAGATATTTTGATGTGATGTATGCATCCATTTGCCCTCCACAAATAATCCTAAATCAAAATCTAGAGGCAGAGGAGTGAGCTTCCTCTGAGCAGAAAAGGTCAGCCAATATTTATAATGGCTGATTTAAATGCTCTTTATCTGGTTTATAGCTGTATTATAATAAAATCAAGAGCTTGTAGAAAATACTGCTGCTGCACCTGAACAAAATATGTGCAGAAAATGAATGATAGCAGTGCACAACAGCAGAGAAGACCTTCCAGTGTGATTGATGAAGGGATGCAGGGCAAAATTCTTCTGCTGAGTAACCTCTGCTGGCTTTGCACTTGGCCCTGAAACACCAACCCACACCAGGGCCCTGCTGTGGGAGGTGTCTGAAAAATCTACAGCAGCTCTTGTCCTCTGGAGCAGAGAGCCAGAGACGTGAAGGACAGAGGGAGAAACCTGAAGACATGGTTTTCCTGGGGTCTCACAGCAAGGCACAAAGAATTTCTTCCACTTACAACCAGGCTAGCTCAGACTACAGCTCAGAATAGATGCCTTAGGTTTGGTGAGAAATTCTGGTTCTGGTCTGCAATGGGGAGCAGAACTCAAAGTAAGAATCAACAACAAAGTCCTTTTGCCTTCCTTGTCCAACAGCTATTTACACAGTTCAACACTCCAGAGATTAAATGCATTGCAACACAATTAGTCAACACATGTATGTATCTGTTTCCTGAGGGTTTGCAGTCTGAAACAGAATCCCTCCATTCCTAGCCCTGAAACATTATTTTTTTGGATATCAACTCCTTAAGTAAATCTCTAAAGGCTATGGACATGAGTCAGGCTGGGGGAAAATGGCTGAAATTACTTTCCTTATGTGAAAGGCAGACCCAGCTCTGACCATAGCTCTTTCCAAAATCCCTTTACAGCAAGAAAGGAATATTAATGTTTTAAAAGGTACTTTGCCTCTCTGCTGAGGTCCTCCACGGCTGCTAATCTGTACAAACTGCCAGAGTGGGTATCATTCATTATTTAGGATGAACAGTGCAATGTTGGGTTAAACGAACAGCTTGTCCAACCCATCACAGCACTCTTCTGGGACACCCCAGTAAAGACAAGCTGTTTATGTAGCTTGGCACTGACATGTACAGATCCTAAAGTGAGGAATCACTTGAGGAATGGTGAGGCATGGACTCGCTGTATTTCATGCCCTGTGCACAGCCAATATTCACCCAGCGGGTGCTAGCAGCAGGCACTCAGTTTTGGTGGGATGTAGGGGGAAGAATTGCTGTTTGGCTGACACCAAAAATCATCTTTCAGGTTCCTTTGGAATTGGAAAAAGATTATAATCACTCCAGGAATAAACCACTTCCCATGACTGGAGGTCCCTCTTTGCAGCCCAACTGAAAAGAAAATTACATTCTCACACAAAATCATCCTGCTTAGCTCCAAATGCTTTTAGTTCCGATTTCAGCTGAGTTGGATGATTTCATCCTAAAGCCAAGATGAGCACTCACACGCTGGAGCTGCACACCTGAGGTGGAGGGAGCACAAACCTCCAGAGGAGAATGACAGCAAACAGCTTGGATGGGATATGGGATCCAAGTGGTGGCATTTCAAATACATTCCTAAACCTTTACAGTATAGGCACAAAATTTGTTAGAAGCAATTCAAGGTAGACTATGGTCAGCTCCAAATTCCCACAGACACCTCACAAGAGCTCCAGGAATGCCACAAGCCACAAGTTGTGTTACAAATCTAAACCAGAATGTGAAGATTTTAAAAGCTACTCAACCCTAATAAACTTGGATGTTCTCATCTAAGATATTTTTCCAATTATAAGGGTTTTTTCCCCCCCTTTCAGAACAGGTCTGCTGAGCTGGTCAGAAAAGGCTTAGCTCCACATATTTCACTTGTGCAAACTGATTTCCCATTTTTCTGCCCCAGGACAGGCAAGAGCTCCAGGTGGCTGTACAGAGCTCAGTGAGGATGACAGCCTGGTCACTCCTGGGCACAACCCTCCTCCATAGCAAAAGGAAGTTGAAGGAAAGGAGGAAGGATGGGAGGGGATTTCCTCTGCTCCTCCAAAGTATCCCTGAGCCTGTTCCTCATCAAGACCTTTTGCAAGCAAAATCCATTTGTGTGATGTGGTTTAAGTGAATGTTGTGGAAGACAAGGGGTTGCTGGCTTTTCTCTGTTTTCAGATTCATATCACTGAGTAGTCAACTTTTGTGTATTTTTAGAAAAGGAAATGAGGTAAATAAAATGCAGAAAGATAGAGTAAAATGATGTCATTTACCGTAACTGCCAAAGCACACAAAGTGTTGTTATAAAAATACACCAGCAGCCCTGAGTCCTGAGAAACTCTTGGTAAAGCCAACTTTAGATGTTGTGATTCAAGTCCAAGGTCTACAAACACATTTGTAGATGCTTAATCTCAGCCTTCACTGGGGCTCCTGGGGTATCTCTGGGGCACCAGTGCACTCCTGATATTTGCACCAGCCAGGTTTAGAAAGCCTGGCATGGCTGAAGTGTCTTCCTCTACATCTGCACCATGACACAACTCCTGCTCTGTTTTCATGTGTAGGTTTTTGTGTATTGTCCACAATAATTAAACACATTTTCCTGATCATTTCCTTTTACTGCTTTAAAAAGCTCCTTGGTCAAACTTGCCTAATATCAAATTATTTTTGAGCTATCCTTTGCCTTAAATTTAGATCCATTTATGTCGTTCTAAGGTATTAAACTACATAAATACATTACTTAAACACAAGGAAAAAAATAGGGTTGCTAATTATGTCCAACAGTAAACCTCTTAAATATTGCTGCACAATCTTTATTTTTCATTTAAATGTGGCTCTGTTCACAGATATTCTTCTCAAACACTATAAAGGCAATTAGAATTGGTAATGACTGTAAACACCATCAGTCCTGGTAATTTGCTCTTTCATGCAAGTCTGACACACCCAATGATGTGCCACTGCCAGTTTTAGTTTCCCATGCCACAGAGAAACTTGTGATGGTCTTTTCTGGCCTTCACCCAACTTTAGGGGCCTAAAATTAAGGGCCTAAAGTTTCAAGGCCAGGCTGGATGGAGCTCTGAGCAACCTGGGAAAGGTATCCTTGCCCACAGCAGGGGGGTGGAACAAGTTACCTTTCAGCTCCCTTCCAACCAAACCTTTCTGTGATTCTCTGAAAATTCCATCAGTGAACCTAAGCTTTACCCATGGCATCACCCTGCACCTCCATTCTTTGAGCTATTCCATCTCACCATTTTGTCTTTCTGTGTTGCAGATGAAATCCTGTCTCCTACAAGTAGAATTGAGAATAGCTGAGTTCAGAGACTGCTGATAAACTCTGCAGAAGGAGCCAAAAATTTTTCCAAAGTTTAGATTTCTAGGCCCAAACTTTTTCCAGTGTTTCTCAACAACAGGCAGGTCTGCAGGAGAATAACAGGACAAGAAACACAGCCAGGTCCCACACATGCTCTCACAGAACTTTACCCATGCTCAATAATACCAACAGAAGCTGGTGGCATGGGTGTTGCTCCTGTTATCACTAAAACTGTTCTCACAGAAATGAGGCTTATCCTGATGGCTGACAGCACAATCTACTGGGCTTTTCTTGCATTTCTCCCAGTTCATTATTCAGCAATCCTATTCCTGTTTCCATAGAATTAAAGGCAGGTCACGAAAGGGAAAGAAACACGAGATGGCTCCTTACAGCCCTTCAGCCCAACCACCCTGCACTCCTCCCACCACAGCATTGTGTCCAGCGGTTTCTGAAGGTCTCCTGGGCACTGCTGAGCAAGAATGTGTCTTTCTAGAGGACCCACTCCTACACCTGCAGCACCAGGGGTGCCAGAAGAGACTCTGCTTCCGAGCATTTCTCTGCATCTCTATGTATTTATGCCTAAATGGTGGAAAGATTTCACACTCATATTCCTGATAAACCTCTGCATTCAGAATTCTTTTACGTATTCATTGGTTTTTCAAAGATACACTTAAAAAACATTTCCCCAATTTGCTCCATATCCAAACAGTTTAGAATCTGGCCTTCCAGTGCCAAGGGGATCTAGAGACATCACCATGTATTGAAAAAAATCATTGTCTCCTCAGGACATCCAGAAACACATTACTAATGTTATACATTAGTATTAGCAGCTTCCCTTATTTTTTATAAATGGAGATAGCCAAGGGTAAGAAAGGGGAACAGTCTGACCAGCCCAGAAGCAACACTCCTGAATCCCAGACCTCCTCACAAATCCATCCCACACACAGATCCTCTCTGTCTCGAGCACAAAATATCTCCAGAACTTCACTTCCTTTTCAGTCCTTGCTAAGCTACATATTGTGAAGTTCAGCTTCGACCCAAACATTAATCACCCTCCTGTGGACTACAGCAGAAGAAGAGGCTCATAAAATAAGAGTCTGGTGGGCTCTTTCCTCAGTCCTGGTTTCCTGGAGGCTCAGCTCTCATGGATGGGCAGGGCAAGATGCAGGCACAGCCACTGTACACAGGCCCAGAGCTGGTTCTGGGATGCAGGGCAGAAAGGCTCCTTGCAAGATGCTGTTTATGCCCTTAGCACTTCACCTCTTGGTTTCTCTTCCTACACAATATTTTACAATGTGTCCGGGCCTGTTCTCCACCACTTTATTGTCCTATGATTTTGTTTGATCACTAGGGAAGGGCTGTCAGCTTTTTTTCTGATGCTTCAAGAAAAGAATTGTTTTACCCTTGTTTTGGCTTTCATGTATCAGAGCCAGAGCTTAAGGCTTCTATAGAAGGCACATTTGAACTTCTATCTCCAGGCACATTTGCCAGCCATAAACCAGAAGCACAGCCACTCTGCTGGGTGTCAGACATGTCTTGGTGCCTACATGGAGGGTTTATGAGAGGGCTTTTTGTTTTGCCTTTCCACCAGCAAGTCTAGGAAGACACATAAAGATGGAAAAGAGCATAACACTAGAGGCATTTAACCAGCTAAAAATATTACCAGAGGTCAATGGACATAATTCTGACAAACAGACTCCTGCTTGTTGGATCCTGTTTATTTGATCATAAGAGCTGAAACTGCACCAAAGGGTTTTGTTATGGTGGTGTCAAGGAGAAATAATGACATTGAGCCCATGAGATTTGCTCTGTCTCTTCAGTAATGCAACCTAGCTCAGACTGTGACCCATTGAAAATGAACTTCCTGACCCTTCCATCAGCTCTCCCAGCCTCTGGAGTGCTCTTCAGGGGTACTCTGAAATGACTTCTGGTGAACGAGTGAACTGTGCAATTACTCTCATACAGAGTCTCAGCCTCTCCACATGTCAGGGGACAGAGCCCACAGACGTGTCCATCATGCAGCTCAGCTGTGACTCAAAGGGGAGTGATTCTATCACTGTGTTGTGCAGCTCCGTGAAGATAAAACCATACACTAAGCGTTCTCCCCCTGAAAAAACAGTAAAAATTACTATGGTAAAGCTCCCTTAAGCTGCACTTTAGCAGCATGTTTACCCTCTGATTCAAATCCCACCCACATAACCCACACAACCTCAATAAAAAAAAAAATCAAGGCTCACCAAAGAAGCTGAGCTCCTTGATGTCTCCAGACATTGCATCAGTAAGACATACTCGAAATCTCACTTCTGCAATGCAGTGGTGGTAAAAACGCTCCACAAAGGTTAAAGAACAAATTAGGAAAGTGTTTGCCATGGAAGAATATGGTATAGGTGATCTCACCTTTGGGAAAGAGAACATCAGGGAGCAGAGAGGGCCAGCAAGTCCCTAAGGATGGTGCAGAACAACACACGACAGGAGCAGGGATCCTGCCAGCCAAGGCTCAGCCCTTGGGTATCTGAGCAAGGCAGGGCCACAGCTGGAGCTCAAATCCAGCTGGGAGAGCAGATCAGGAAGCAAATTCAGGGAGGATATGGAACCAGACAGGGAATGTGGTCCCTGTGGCAGACTCCAGAGCCAAGCACAGCTGTACTTCTCCAGCATGACTGAGGGGCTACATGTCCCTGGCTGAGTTTATATGGGCTCCTGGCCCATGGGAATAGGTGGAGCACTTCTTGGGGGCACTCAGGGCAGTTGAGACAAATCAGGGCCCTGTCAGAGACCCTTTCAAGCTGATTCTGAACGACTTCGTACCAGGAGTTTAAAGCTTGTTCCACAATGGGAATAAAGTCTGCGCTTTTCTGCAAATATTCATCTCCACTTCATGACAGTGTAGTCATCCCCACTTCCCGCAGGTTGACAGAAGAGGTCAGAAAAGTGCTTGGCAGGGAGGGTTTAGATAATAGAGAAGGTGTCTATGTATGGGAGAGGCAGAGGGACAGGAGACTGCATCAGGCAAAAACCTTAAAGCCAACTCTGATTCTTAACCTCTGCCTTGAGGGCACTGTAAGCACTTTACAGAGCTGGGAGGTGTAGTAGGGAGAACAAGTGAGTCACAGTCAGCCTTCTTTTCTTCTCTTCTTTCACTTAAGAATGGTGCTTAAAGCCAGAAGAAAGTTTTTATTGTTTTCTTGCTGTGCAAGTTAGCACAGAAAGCTGGTTTTGATAGATTTTTATGTTTAGAAGAGGAGCTGCATTTACACCTGTTTATACTATATAAACAAACAAAATCTGAATAGATCACAACATGTCAGGGCATCCAGAAATTACCCACAAGCATCTGCCTCATTAAAACTCGAGTTACCTGGGCTCCTACACCTGTAAATTGTAAATTTTATAAACCCCACCCTGCAAATTCAGAAAATATTATCAGCTACCAGTAGAAAATTTGTCTGGGAAGGTACAGAAAGTACATAGGATCTCACAGCAGCAAGCCTTTAATTACCACCTGGTAATCACCACAGTGATTAAACTGTCATCAGCTCTTTGCTAGTTCCTCTTTAACCTCATTTATCTGCACCTATCTAGTAAGGAACCTGGATCAAAGGACTAAAAGTGAGGTGGTGGCTCACTGTCCTGCATTTCAGGGGTACAGTTGTATCAAATCAGCTCTAATTCTCAGGCATACTTAACATGTTACAGCTTGGAAAATGACAATTTCATGTGAAAGCATTAGAACAGTTTGGGTTGTGTTCAGTGAATGCCATCTTAGATCTATGTTTCCTTAAGCCATAAAAGGTCCCCAAATCCAGTGTTCTTCACACACAGCCATCTCTTGAAATCTCTGACTAACCTTGCCACCTGTGTGCCACTTTGCTACTTTTTTTCCCCTTAATAATTGAGCTTCTTCCAGGTATATGGGAATTGTTGTATCTTAATCTTAACATCAACTTGATTTGTATTCACCAGAGCAAGTGGATAATCCACAGGAGCCTATGCTTAAAAATCGTTGCTAAAGTCACGGCAGCCAATGCAGATGGCTACAGAGCAAGGGTAATCTGTGAGTGGGTTTCATCCACGGCCACAAGAGCCCAGATACAGAACATTCACAGGAACCAACAGGCCAAAAGAGGCACAAACAAACAAACAAACACACACAATAAATTGGATACCCAGCCCGCCAGCAGATTAAGTCAAGAAGGAGTATTAAGTTGTTTGGGTTCTCATTTAAAAATAAATAAATCGAATCTCCCAGTCAATCTGCTTAATGTCTGATTGACATTAAGTAGATAAGCAGTGATTTAACCTTATGGGGTAGATTTCTTCCCATGATGCAGAGGTCGTGCCACACTTGGAAGATGACAAAGGGAATTTTTTAATTTCCTGTCCTGCCAAAGGCCATCTCTGTATTTGCTGGGAGATGAGGGTGCTCCTTGTTTTTGTGTGTCAGACGCTCCTGGGGCATTCTGACAGGGACCAGCAGAGTGGAAACAATGCTGTCAAATGGCACAGTGGTGCTGTAAATAACTCCGTGCAGGGAAAATTCACCTCAATTAAGGCAACACAGAAAGGTTGAATGTGGGATATATGTACCTGGTCACTCAGCATTTCCCATTCCTGGGTGCCACTCTCCACAGCTTCTTGTATTGCACTCAGTGGCTCCAGGAGTGCCAGCAGAGCCCAATATGCCAAACGGTCTAACACCAAAACAGCCCCCCAGGTTTGCTGCACTGTGTTTTATTGTCTTGATTTATCTCTCAATTTCTTACAGACTGATTGAGCTCAAACTGGCTCGCACAGCTGAGCTTCCCCAGCCACTTGCCAGGTTCTGCAAGAGATGATTTTTCCTGCTGTGTTCAGATGTCAGTGCAGCTCCCTGCACCCCTGGGTCCCAGGGGATGTTCACTCTCCAATCTCCTATGGAATGGGCACCTCTTCTGCCATGCCCTTGCCCCTCCATGCAAGATTAACCCATGCAGCACCCTTTCGTTATTAGTTTTGCCCTCTTACCTCTTCCCCTCCCTCCTGAAGTAAGTAAGTGCTAAGCCCAAACAGGAAAGATTGGAATGGTTATTATGGCCTTTGAGCATTTTGTTTCCTGGGGCACAATTTTCTAATTTTGTCACAGAAGGTGTTTTTTTTAGTGTTGTTGACAGCTCTGTCCACAAAATCAAAGCACCTTAAATACATTGTTAAGATTTTCCTGTGTTGACAGCTGATGGTCCCCAATGCCAATATAAAGAGATCAGCACAATCCAGTTCAATCCATTAACTTATTTAAATTGTCTCTGATACGGATGTGGGGCAGGCCAGGCACTTTCAATATCTGCTGAGACAACATCCAAGACAGCTGTGCTAAGATTTTCTTCAGATTGAAGCAGGTTGGTATTTCTGTACCTTCCATGTTGGATCCAATCTAATCAGACCAAAGCTGCTGATGTCCCTGCCTGTACTGGGAGCTTGCTGTCACTGAGCTGCAGCATCTCCCTCCTCCTGCACCAGCACTGACACTGGCCCAGTGGCAGCAGGCTGAATCTCATAGCACAACCCCACTAAAAACATTGGAGTTAGGCTTCCTCATAGCAGAGGAGCATCTCTGTGTTTCTCCTACACCTCCTTAGGAAAGCATTCCTGCAGGAATCCCCAGTATGGCCAGTGCTGTGCTGGTCTCTTTCCTCCACAGAGCAGTTTTTGATGGCATTGAGGAGCTCTCCTGCTCCCAGCATCCCCCAAGCTTTGCTGGCCCGTGTAAACACCCATCCATTTCCATCCTGCTTTCCTGGCTCAGCTGCCATTTTCCATCTTATCTTAAAGCCTTTTAATTCCAATGTTATTCCCTCACTCTCTCCTGTAATTCATTTAGCACACAGCTGCAGAGATATGAGTCCCTGCTCTCTCCTCTCACTCGGCTCTGCAGATAGTAAAGGTGTTTTTACATCCTTGCATGTGTCTGCCAGGTCACCTCTGCAGCCCCCCAGTGTCCCCCTGCTGCAGGCTGCTTGTGAACCAGCTCCTGGGAGGCTGTGGCTGATAACACAACACAACACAGCACCTCGGGGTGTGTCAGCAGCTTTTGGGCTGCCTCAAAAGTGGTGATTTAGGAGCTGACTGAAAGAACTTCTGGCCCTGCACTGCAAAGGGAAACAGGATGTTGGGATATGCTGTTGTTTCTCGTCCCAAGGACCCTTTAAAATCCTATCTGTCCCATTTCTCATGGAGCAGGCATTGCCCCTGCAATTCCCAGCACTCCCAACACCACCGTTTGGATGACCCAATTTCTAAACCTCGCACAGCCTGTAAATGACACCCAAACACTCCAACCTACACACAGGAGGAAGCAGACACATTAACAGAGGACAAGGAAGTGTGGAGAGCACAAGAAATTGTGGACCTGCTTTACTTTAAGAAGCAGGGATGGAAAATCTGGGAGAGGACAAAAGAAAATCTGTTGTAAAAAGAGTTCCTTTAGGCCTCAAAGGAATAGAAATGGGAATAGAAATCTTATTCATAAAGCATAGAATGTTTTAGGACCAGAACTGCCTAATTTGGAGGGGGACAGGATGCCTACAGCATCTCCTATGGAATGGTTGGGGTTCCATCAGGACAACTGCAGCAGAGACCCGAGGTGTGCTCAGCCAGCAGAGCACAGGTCTGCTCCTGCAATCTGTGTATCCCCTCAGAAGGGCTTGGAATTTGAATTTCAAATGTCAAATATCTACAGGGTCACCAGGAAATTACTAAGCAAGAAACATTTGTGAAAATAATTTTGTAATGTTTTAGCAATCACCATAACAATTGGGTAAGAACTCAACCTGTTCTCAGGCAATTTGCAGGTGGGAAGGTATAAATAAATTATTCCCTGTGAATTTTTTTTGCCCAGACTACTCCACAGCTGTTAGCTGAAATTCCGAACAACTTTTTTTGGTTTAACATACAACAAAAGAAATATAATTCAGACTTAATGCCTCTAGGAAATGTATCCTGTGATGAACTTCTTTTACTGAAAATCATGTTATGTGTCTTCAATCACGGAGTCTTTGAATGAAGAACTTTTGCTTCCTGGTAACTGCAAATATCAAGAGGAGAATTTACGCTGGATGTTGTGTTTCTAAGCTTAGCAAATCAAGGATGAATTTCTTTTTCTGCAACAAAAAAAACCACAAACCCTTTCTTTCTGTAAAAATTCAATTACCTACAATGTCTTGAAGGCAGCAAAGCAACAATAAAGAGCAAGAAAGAAACCAAGGCAAGTGTGGAAATTTCCATCGCAGAGACAGGTTCCCTTGGACAACCAAGGGACATGATTTGTGGCCGGCCGAAAAAAAACACGTCGAGAGGCATCACAAAAGCTCCCGACTTGCATGCTTGAGGAGCTGAAATTGCCCCTTTCTCCTCCCTCGTTTACCCACTGTACTTTCATACAGTGTTTAATTTCAAAGGTCCTCCGGGGCCTGGCCTCTGGCACCGTGACTAAAATGCAATGTTCAGGCTGGGAGCTGAGGAGGGGGAGATGGGAGGGCAGGGGAACAAAGCCCATGGGCTGAGCTGCGGGGAGAGGCTCCCAGGCCGTCACCGCTCCGGCATGACCCGCTGCAGACAGCTAATTAACAGGAGACGCGAGTAATTAACAGCCGTGGAGCCAGACAGCGTAGCCTGGGGACCTCCAAGAAGCAAAGCCCGGCACGGAGCAGTGGGGTCTGTGTCTGTGGGTGCGTGGCAAATGCTCATCCCAAATGATCGAACCTCTATCTTGGAGGGCAGAGCTGCTCCAGGATGCTCTGCTTATCTGCACCAGCGTGGTTTGTTCAGCGCGGGTTTGTAGACACCGAAGCTGCTGGAGATGGCACAAACCTGTGCTGCTCCCTTAATTTTTTTTTTCTGTTAGGTCCCTGTACAGCTTTAGAAGTTCCTTCACTGCTGGAAACAGGGAGTGGGATTTGCTCGCAGCAAATAGGAAAACCTGTGATTTCTCCCCAAAACCTAGGCATGGTTTATCAGCGACCACCTGAGCATGCTGGTGGATATCTCCCTTCCGCACACCCGAGTGCCTCAGCAGAATGGGCTTTTGGTATTTATGTTCATGCAATGATTCGGTGAGAAAATTAAATAAATTACAGTCCTGTGACACAGATGATGTTTAGTTTTGATGCTACATAACATGAAGTTGTGTCCTTAAAGATTTATTCATCCAGATGGATGGAAACTCTGTCCCTGGGAGGGCACCCAGCAGATTCAGCACCCCATGAAACTGCTCATCCTCCAACCCCAGCGCCGGGGCTTTCCCCTTCACTCTCCAGTAAGCAGCACAGGACTGTGATAAAGCCAGATTTGCTGCCTGATCACCTGGCATGACTAACAAGGGCGTATGGCTGGAGCAATTTACCCAGAGCTGAACAAGTTGAGAACCTCCTGGCAGCATCCATCCCTGTCCTCACCTGGCAGTGCTGGACAGCAAAGAGACACTCAAGGCGTGTATTCAGCACCCTCAGAGACAGACAGACTTCAAACCCTCAGCTTTGCCCTGCAAACTTGCACTTGCTAAGAAATAGGGACAGCTTATCAATGCAGACAGTTCAGCTGTGGAAGGAAATGCTGCCTTTAAAATTCCCTTGGGACTGATGAAAAATGCATTCTCCCTCCTGAAACCTGCATGTATTCATTTATCTCTTAGCCAGGGGCAGCACAGCTCAGGGTGGGACTAAACATGCACTCTACAAATCATACAGGGCTGCTGAGCCCTGGCAGAGCCAGCGGGGCTGATAGAACAGACCCTGAAATCAGAAATCCACAATTTGTACCCATTGAAGTACAAATTGCTCTTTGCATGCTTCATGATCATATAATGCAGAAAAGTTCGTTTTCATTAGTTTGCAAATAGCTTGTAAGAGTAGACATTTCCCCTTGCATACTGAATACTTGGAATATTTGCATATTTAGGTAATAACAATATTTTTTTATGCTGTAGCTTTGCTTGTGGTCATAAATCCATAAGGCACTTGAAGGTTTTATTGTCCCCCAAAATGTGATGTGCTTCAGTTTTTCCAAGTTATGAGCACGCAACTGCAATTCGTTAAGCAACTGAGCAACACATTTTCCATTTCACTATCTTTGTATGACCTCTTCGGTCTGATGACTCAAACATATTTCATAAATTATTAACGGAGATTACATTATTGAGAGAGGAGCTGTGTAATTAGTTGAGAGAGTGCTCAGAATTGGGGTTGTGGGGATCTTCTGAAATCAGAGAGGGAAGGTTGTCAGGAAGACTTCACAGGAGGAAGCAAAAGAGCACAGAGAATTTAAACCCAGCATATTTTCAGAAAACTCCTCCCCACATTTTCAGAGAACAAGTGAGCCTTGGTTGCAGCTCATGACTCTTTCTGTGAATTTTAGCTGTCAGATGCTTTAGCAACACAAATCTCCATCTCTCTCTGGCCCTCTATAGCAACTACAAGCCTTGATGGAGATGGGACTTCCCTGTCCAGTGCTGTGAAGATGCTCTCTGTGCATGGGTTGGGATGTGGCAGATGGACTGGCAGGTGGGTCTGAAGGACAGGTACCCCAGTTTGAGATGAGCTGGTCCAGAAAGGACCTGCTGCCCCTGCTCTGGTGTCTGCAGTTTCAGAGTTGTCTCTGTAGCACTGATTTTCTTTCTTTCATTTTTCACATGCTTTGCCTTCTCCATCTTTAAATGTCTCAGAGCAAATGGGTTTGCTGAGCCCATGCAAGCTTTAGTTTTGTCTAAATCTAACCAGCGAGCTGTAACTCTTAAAGTAATAAACATTATTAGTGTTCTGATAAACGAGGGCAGTGTGGCAGAAAAATCTGTCCATTCTAATCCATGGAAGGGCTCAGCTTCAATCATATCTTATTACTTTCAGTGTATTCAATCTTCATCTCAAATCATTCAGTGGCAGTTTAATCAATACATCAAAATCATGCACAATTCCTGCTGCTTAGGGAACAGCTTACATCAGAAGTGGTTTCTGGGTTGTGTTCTGGAATCAGGCAAATAATTAAATCAAAGAACGAGTGATAGGAACACTCCTGAAGGAACCTCATTATTTTCTTTATGATTTATCTACATTTCCTGGCCTCAGTTTGTACATAACACTGAGCTCCAAATAATCCTTCAAATCCTTTCCATGCATTAATTCTGAAGGCATCACTGCAGTCCAGTTAAGTGCCATGGATATTCCTCGGAGCAGGAACAGGGGTTACCATTGCCCACACTGGTCACTGCTTTATTCATTTTGCTGGTTTAAGACTGTAAAATCTTACCTGAAATTCAGGTCTCAGCTCTTGGCTTACTCAAAATCATCAATCAATGGGCTGCTTTGAAAAAGGTGTCATTAAAAACATGTCTAAATCCCAACACTAAGTTGTAAATAGTCCTGGATTCTAGAATACTTTTTCCTTTTGTATCAAAGCAATATCCTGCTTTTCTCCCAACACTCTTCAGGAATATTTTCTCAAATCCTGATTTCATCATAGTGAAAATATTAGTTTTGCTGTCTTCTTCACCTTTTATTCATGCCTATCTCTTTATTTTTAGCACACTGTAGGTTAGGAGCACTATAATATATAGGGGTCAAAATGAATGTAATCAGTTGTGGGAAATAGCTACTTGTGGTGAAGGGCTCTTTTTTTTTCATGTATTCATAATTCTCCTTTCAAACAGAGCAGTGTGTTGTCCTGGTATGATCTCCTTGTTGCTGTGTTGAGAAGCCACTGAGAGCAGACTTCACACAGGAATGGAGAAGAAGAAGTCACAGCCTTGCACTGAGAGGTTTTCAGGTGGCAGGTG
This sequence comes from Vireo altiloquus, assembly GCA_013396875.1. Classification (NCBI taxonomy): domain Eukaryota; kingdom Metazoa; phylum Chordata; class Aves; order Passeriformes; family Vireonidae; genus Vireo; species Vireo altiloquus. The sequence goes on from VZRF01004970.1 coordinate 735,225, forward strand.
CCTGGCTCCAGCATCCCACATCTTCCCTCCAGACAAAAACACAGGGAGATGCACATGTAATCGCAGCCAGTGGAGCACTTAACCTTGAATTGGATTTGTGGTAAAATAAGCCTGGTCCAATTTTCTTGGTGAGCTGAACAGCACTGACGAGAATTCCACGAGGAAGCCCTCAGGAAGCTCCCCTCACTTCCCACAGCAGCCCTGGCTGGGATGATGGCTCGATGAGATTGTTCATGCCCATGAGAGCCCTGTTCTGACAAAGTGGTTGAATGCTGATGGACAGGCAAAGAAGCAGCTGGTGGAAGCAGGGCTGTGTCACTGTGGGTTCCGTGGTGCTCCTTCCACTCGCTGGGAATCACTCACAGACCTGTGATCACTCCTCAGCTAAAACCAGGGGCGAACAAGCCGTGGGCATCTTTCACTGGAACTTCATGAAACTGTCACTGCCTTAATGAAATTGCCATCTCTCCACTGACTTCAAAGAGAGATGGGCTGGGGCCAGCCGTCAAGTTACCATCAAATTACAATAATCCCATTCTTCTTTTGATCAGATTTCCTCCTGCGTTTTCAAAGGTGATGGAGAACACAGGTACCTGAATTCTTTTGAGATCAGGTCACTTGCTTGAAGTAATTTTCTTCTGCACTCTGCATTTTTCTTTTCATCCTCGAGGAAATAAAATTTCTTTTTATTCTTTTCCCCCGGTATGCTACACTTTTTTTTACCTATCAGATTAGGCATCCTAAGAAAGCTTAGCAATAGACCTTGCGTGTGAGGCACAGGTTGGCCTCCAGCTGTGACAGCATGTGCTATATTGTAATTGTTTTCTGCTCTGATATATTACAGAGAGAAAGATGGGGCCTATCTCAGACGGCACTGATGTGGCTATAATGTGCTTAAACTGTGTTTTGAGAACAATAAGGCTACTGGGGCAAGGAGGTTGGTGTATTTGGGGCTCTGCTTTTGACAGCACTGTAGGAAAAGGGCTTGTGTTAGCCTGTTGTCTTCAGTTCCTTCACCACAAAGAATCCTCTTGGGCTGAACCAGATGGCACAAAAAAAAAAAAATCCCCAAAGATACTTCTCCAAAATATTCATGCAAAAAATCAAAGTATTTGATTCTAAACACTGTGATAAGCCTGATGCAGCTTCCACCTGGCTTCACTCTCCTGTGACCTGGGATTGCTCACTAGGCTTCCTGCAGCTGGATTTTCAAATCAGCTTTGAATCGCTTTAGTTAAAACCATTTTCCCTTTTCATTTCAAAATACTATTTCACACTCCTTTAGCTTTCTCCAGGGAAAGAGGGCTGTGGGCTCCTTCCCCATACTTGCTCTTTCTTGACAGTAGGATACCATTATCCAAATATCCAAACGTTACATCCCTCACCCTTCAGCCCCAAAAGCATGCTTTTTAGCAGGATATTTTATTCTCTGGTGAGCAAGGCCCATCCTGGGGTCAAATCACGAGCCACATGAAGGTGGCTGAGTGTTGGGTGCAAGATCAAAGCCATCACATGGCCTTGAGGGAAGCAGCAAATGCCAATGTCCCAGCTGTGCATCCCACGGCTTTCAGCAGGATTGGGGTTGTCAGCATCCTGCTCTTCTATTGAGAGCAGGGCAGAAGGATCCACACTCACAGCAAACCCTCAGCACCCACTGAGAACAGAGGAGGAGGAACTGATGGGAAGAAAATGCATATTTTGGGGCTGCAAGGTTATTTTTAACCTTACCAGAGGAAAGCAACAAAACTGAAAGGAGCACGATGAAGATCTGTACAGCTCCCAGCCCCACAGATTATGTATGACCACTTTGGCCATGCATTATTTATCATATCTACATTATTCTGGCTTTCTGTTTTTTGCACAAGTCTGACATGTAAAAGGGTGGCATAAAAGAGCATGTTTTTTCTCCCTGGGTTTTGCTGTGGGGAGAGAAAATGGTAACATGTGGTGGGATCCTGCACAAAACACAGATGAAGAATGAACAAGCTTGTCACGATGGAGTCAGCATAGCTTTTTAAATGAAAACCAATTGAGTAGTTAATTTTAAAGTAAATTGCCCTTGTTTCTCATAGTAAGCTGTTTTGACAGTTGTGTTGACAGTTACCCAATTAAATGTGAATATTTTGGTGGCATTTGAGTGTAAACCAAGCCAGGTGTTTCAAGGGCTATACAGATCTAATTTCTATTAAGGAGGACAGTCAGTTCCCCTCCAGGCATCTGAGTGGTAGAATTCCATTATTTTTTGTAGAGGAAACCTCCACTGCAAGCAGCAGCTCACGATGTTGCCAGAGGTGGTATGTGATGTGCACCAAGGAAAAAGGTTATCTGCTCCTACTGTAATCTTCTTATTGCACAAAAGCAGCTTCTTGAGCACTTTGTGGGGATTTTCAAACCTTCTCCTTGGCCAGAGGGAGGGTGGGAGCACCAGGAGCACAAGGATATGGATTCTGTCTGCTCTAGGCAGCACCAGGGGGAAAAACCCAAGCAAAGGAGGGAAAATGCAGTAAATGGGGAAGGGTAATAATAAGTTTGATGGTGGTAGGAAGTTTTTGCTTTAATATGTGAACTTTAAAAGATAATTCTCCAAACTAAAAATCCTGAGAAAGGTGTGGACTGGAAGGAATTTGCCATTCCTGGCTGCAGAAATACTCATCTGCTTTGTGTTCACACAGGTCTCCAGCACCAGCGGGTGCTCCAGCACAGCAAAACCTCTCTTATCTCTAACATAATGCTCAAAAAATCCTCATCTTGGGAAGCTGCCTGGCCTTGACAGCCCCTTTTAGTGGAAACAACCTCTCTTTTTTTTTTATTTCAAAACATGAAAAACAACTGGAATATTAACTCCATTCACTCAAGATGCCAGGAAATATCTGTCCAACTTTTTATTCCTACTTAAGCCAAGAGGATTTCTTGCAAATGCAGCACAAATATGTACAAGCAATAATTTTCATTCATGTGGGGCCTCTGGCTTATCCACTTGCCTGGACTTTAGCATCCCATGTGGGAGTGAGAAAGGAAACAAAACTATTCCTCTTTGGAAGGGAAACTGAGGCACAAAGGTACCAAATCCATGATCTCTGCCTGTGGCTTGACTCCTTCAGGGTGCAGAATCTGAACCTGGTGCACCATCAGCCTCCCACCCTCTCTGCCTCTCACAGGACAACTGAGAAAGGTGAAATAATGGGACAAGAGACTGTTTGTTCCTGTTGCTAGTGGCCAGTTGCTATAGGAGATTTCAGCACTCTCCTGCTCTGCCGAGGGGGAACTTTTCATGTGCCTGAGGGATGCATAAAGGATTTGACTTTCCAGACAGTTTTGTGCTTAAAATCTCTCCTAACACAGATTAAAGTACTTCATTCTGATTTAGCAGAGACCCCTTGAAAGGCTGGATGGAACACAACTTGGTTTTCATCCAGCTTCAGCTGCCAGGCCTAATTAGGGGAGAATTAGGGGCTTGCCTGATGGGAATTGTGCTGACTTAAAAGCTGATTTTCCCTCTTCCACTGATGGCTGGTGGATGATCAGCCCCCGTCCTGGTCAGATATACTTGAAATACTGGAGGAGAAAATAGCATCAAACCCAGCTGGAGAATTACACTTTTCTAACTTTGCCATTTTGAGGGGAAGTGTCTCCATCCATTGGGGCTCAGCTTCCTCCCTCCCTGTGTAACCTGGGAGTAGCAGAGTTCACATGAAAACCTGGTGTGAGCCAGAGTATCTCAGCCTGCCTGGAGCCATGGGCTGGCCTGGGGCCATGCTGCTGGATGTGCAGCTTGGGGAAAGTAAATAGACATTAGTATAGTATATATATATATAAATATCCAGAAGGATGAGTATTCTTTGCTTAAAATCTCTTTGAAAAGTACTTCTGTAAGGCAGAGACATTCCCAGCTGGCCCATAGGCCTTTACATGAATGCAGACACACTTTGAACTATATCAGGAGCTCTTCTACTTTCGTATCAGTGTTGAAAACCACCCTCAAAAATTTAAGTAGAGGAGAAATAAATGATTTATTACTCTTATTTTTTTGTTTTATTTTATTTTATTTAAATTTTAGCTTCTTTTTGCTCTGTGAAACCTGTCTTATTTAAGGACTATCAACCCCTCAGATTCTATTAGACTTTCTCAGGCAAACCATAAACCTCTATTCTTGCAATACATGAAATGACTGAGCATGTTTTATGAAAGAAATGTAGAAATTATAACATTTTAACGTGATTAAGTAATTTAGTTTTCCACCCTGAATTCCTAGACACTTCAGGAATAAGGCTGCTCATTCTTCTGCTTCTGCTTTGTTGAGATCATCCTGTTCTGGCAAAAGGGAGAAAGAAATGTTGCTGAAGAAAATGAGTTTGTACCTTTGATGCCAAAGTGAGGGAAGCTCTGGCTGTGGTTATAAGTGCTGCTACAATGTAGAAGGTACAGATCCTACTTTATCTTGTATCACTGCTAGATGGCATAAACCAGCCACATTTATCCACTGGGAAATTTTAAATTAATTAATTATTACTTACATAATAGGAGGATGGAAAGACAGGAAAAGAAGCTGAGAATAAACTATAAAAACTATAGAAAATAAACTCTAGAAACTATAGAAACCAAGAATGGAGCACAGCAATATGTGTTGCAGTTTATAGGCAATTTATAGCTTTAAATGGTATTTTAATTTTATGAAACTCCTGTCTGGAGTTATTCCACTGGGTGAAACAGTTTTTCCCAAGCAACTCCATGTTATCAGTAGCATGTGAGGTAATACAAATTGTTTTGGCAGGAGTATCCAGTGATGGAATAGCAAACATTGCATTACTAACCCCAATAATGCAGGGAAAACATCTTTCTATTGTGCAAGCAGACAGCAGCAGAACACAGAATTTCCCCGCAGGAATAGACCAAGCTCTTGCAACAAAAGCTCATGAAAGCCTTTGTTCTGGTCCCTAAGGATTTTATGATTGTCACACAATCTATGTAGATCAGCCATTCATTCTGATAAGCAGACTTTGCATTTCTGTGATAGCTGGCCGCTGTTTGAATAGCAAAATAAAATAAAATAAAATAAAATAAAATAAAATAAAATAATAAAATAAAGAGGGTTTTTGACCATTTTGAGAAATATAAATTTTGTTTCTTTTTTTTTTAAGGAAGAAGCAAGAAGAGGTCTGAAATGCTCAGATGGATAGTGATAGTGTGAGTGTCTCTGACTGACTGCAGCTAGACTTGAAGGAGGTGTAATATCCTGAGTAGCCTCTAAATATGTGTACAGGTTTTGAAAGTGGGTTTTATACTCCAAATCCACTCAGTCCTTAGTTGAATCTTTACATGGACCCCCATGTCCTGATTACCTTTTGCTGAGCTGTGTATCAGCATCCCAAATACTCACTGCACTAACAGTTGTCACATGTTCAGTGATCACCATCTGATTGAGAGGTTTTCTCTCTCTAGGTAGGGAACAGCAGGGATATTCCTGATGCTGCCTGTGATTGTTTTAGAGCATTAAGTGTGTGTATAATGCTTATTCTGTGCAAGGAGCCTGCACATGACTACGGCCAGAATTACTGGCTCTACAGACCCACGATGGTGACACAGGCTTCGAATTATATTTCCCAAAGCTTTTTTTTTATGGAACTCAAAAACCAGGATCCTGATAGACATAATACTCAGCAAGTAGTGTCATGAGATTGTGATAATTCATAAGTGATGGCTTACTGATCATTGGAAAAGGGATCTGAGGTGATATTTGTTCAACTAAACCTGATTTCCTTCAATCTTGTCACAAACAGGCTGCACCTTGCAATGGTTTTGTACATTAAATTCACTTACATGTGTTTTACTCCAACCAGCAGCCCACACTTGTTACAAAATAGTAGGACCTAAAGGGGAAACCAAACCATCAAGATTTGTACTTGTCTGCATGCAGGTTACCTCTCTCCTTGCCATCAGGTACTTTATGAAGCGCTGGGCTGGCGATTGCCATGGCTGCTCCCTTCCCTCTCCCCCCATCATCAGCATTCCCCTCCTGTGCCAGCTCCAGAGGGGAGCTGTAATTAAAATTCAATGTGACAGAGCATGTCAAATGCAAAGGGTCCCTTTTGCACAAAGTCTTTGCTAAGCTCCTGTTCATTTTGTGGTTGTTCAGCTCCGTGTGCTGCTTTCTAAGAACAAATGGACAGGAGGAGGTCGAGCTTCTGCAATATCCTACAGCAATTTTGTTTAGATCATTTTCTTGACTATTAAATGCCATGCATTTATTGGTTCTTTCTTGCTTATAAAAGCAAAGCAATAGTCCATGAATTATTTCTCTTCAGAGCCTGGTTGTGCTCAGTGCAACAGAATATTGTCCCTGGAGCAAGGGCAGCTCTCCCAAGGCCATCTCTTTGCAGCCTCCACTCCTTGGGAATGTGCAGGGAGGGCAGCCTGGAGGGATGGATGAAGGAACCCAGCCCAGAGCAGAGCTTCCCAGTGTGGAAAATCTCCCCCTATTTCATCTAGATGATCTAGGAAACAAGAAATACTTGGCAGTGCTTCAGCAAGGAGGCCTTGAGGTGAGGTTTGCGTTCAAGAAGGGCTTGCCAAAGGTGTCTGGGAGTGTGATGGATGTGGGGCTTGGATGAAGAAGAGGAATTTGAGACTGGCAGTGGCCCTGCACCAGCTCAGCTCCCTCTGACCACTGAGAGTCAGGGGATCACCCAGAGGAGACCCAGGACATCCAAGCTGTGCACACATCCACTGACACAGTGGGACAGGGATGGGCAGGGAGCTGTGAGGGATGAGGAGGATGGAGCAAGGACCAGTGTGGCTTTTCCTTGAGCACAAGGGCAGGGCTCAAGGGCCTTGTTCCATCAGGGAATTCTTTATACCAACTTTGCCAGTCATTTACACTTGGTAATGATTCTCAGTGCATCCCAGGGGTCCCACTCTGCTTTGAACCTGTCACTGCTGAGACTCTTGGATGCTCTGACCTCGGTACAGATGTCACAGCAAAACCAGGGGTGATCACTGTGGGAACATTGCCTTTAGGTAAAGGAAACTTTAAAGACTCTTGAGTAAATGTCCATGAAGGAGTAGGGCAGCAACAAAACTTCTAAAACAATAACAAAACTCATTCTAAGAGCAAAACTCCTGGACAAGTGAGGAGGATGCTGGGGTGTAGCAGATCCACACCCATCATCACAGGGGTTCTCCTGGGCTTCTCAGAGCAGAATAACACTGCTGGAGCAGGTGGGATAATCAAGGCCATGGCATCTCTGGAAAGCTGGGACATATCAAATTTAATGGAACGATTATATAGCTGATGAGGAGAAGCTGTCTTTTCTCCCTGGCTGGTGCTGAGGGCAGGGTATTGAGGCAGGCAGGAGGAGGGCAGAGCTCTCTGTGGGTTGTCTGACAGTGCCTGGGAGGGGTTCACTGCAGAGCAGCAGTTTCCTGCAGCATAAACACCCCTGGGAATCTCAGCATCCTGTGTTGCTCCTCAGGAGGAGCTGATGAGTCAGGAAGAAGAGAGAAGATCCAGCTGGGATCCCCTCTTCTAAGGAGGTATTGACCTGTAAGCCAACCCCTGGGGCAGCTGTGTTACCGCATGAGGCGTGCTGGCTTAACTGCAAAAAGGAGATTATGGATGAAGTGGCTGTGCTGCCAGGCCCTTAGCTTTTGAGCCGAGTCACTGTGGGAGCTTAGGAAGCTTCCTGGTGAGCCTAGGGTTTGTTATCATATATTAATGATGGAAAATATAACATCACTTTCTTCTGAGGTGTGGGAACTCTGATAGCTGGCACTGTTGAGCACAGGGTTAGTTCCTGGGAGGATTTCTTGACACCTTTTCCACTTGGAGCTCGCTGAAATTTTTGAGTATGAGTCCAATGACTTAAATGTGTTTCAATTTATCCCTGGGCTGCTGCAGGCTCTGAGCAGGAGCTCTGTTTCTGTGTTAGCTACAAGGCCCTGCCCTGCCTGGGCTGTGAGGGGGAACACCAGCACTCTACCCAGTGTTTATCCCTGGGTTTCTCTTCTCTGGACTCTCCTCTGTCTCTTCACTAGCATTCCTGTGGTCCTTCCAAAGAGCAGCTGCATACCTGGTATGCCATGGCTGTTGTCACCCACTTGATTTCAGCTTCATGTCCCAAGATACCCCCTGATGCCTGTTTGTACTGTGACTTACCTCATCTCTGTTAGGACTGGAATATTTACCAAATGCCATCCAAAATCAGTGGTAGGGAGGTTAAGGTTTTAGAAATTTTGACCAACTTTTAATTACAGCTGCTGTAATTAGCACTTGGGCTCTGCACACACATGGAGCTGGCAGAGAAAGCTCCTTCTCTGTCTTCTGTATAGAGGAAGGAGACTTGCTCTCAGCCATCAGCCTGAGTCAGCAAAGACCATTTCTTCTTTGCCACTCAGCTAATGATTTTTTTACCATATCTGTGCATGTGAAGCATAGAAAAAGGCCAGTGACTTACCAGGAAAGCTGTAGAGCACAGGAGAGCTTCCAGCTTGTCCTGTTTGATTCCAGGTGGCTTGGTCCCCTCCTGGTTACCAACTGTGGTCCAAGGAGCACTGAGGGAGAGTGTTGGAGTGTGTAAGGAATGTGCACTGCCCTCCCAAAAGCTCTGTTAAACAGAAGAAATCATGTTAACTCTCTTCTTGATGCTTTTCTGATTATGATCGAGCATCATTCTGCAGGCAATAAAACTTGGTGTCAAAGCACCAGAGTAATTTATTTCACCCAGTCCATCCACGCCCTCCTACTCAGAATGGAATAATGCTCACCAGCTGTACTTTAGAGTCTAGCTGGCTTTGAACATTATGAAGATATAAGCTAAATTCAGGAAATTACCTTGCAAAGGGCTCATTGAAGATTTCCATATATGGTGCTTATTACTGTTACTACAAATGAATTCATAGAAATTTAATTAAGTTCTCAAAAAGAAACAAATGGGTTTCTATCTATTAAATACACTGGCCAAGCTTACTTTTGGCATATTTCCTCGTCCCATAAAGGTTTTCAGAACATTACTTTTCCCTGAGTAATCTTGTTACTAATTTAAGCCTTGGGGTCAGCACCAGCTCTCTGTCTAACATGGGAAATGTTGATAACTCTAAAGTGCTGCACCTGCAGCCAGGGATGCTTTAAATATTGAAGTCACTGCTCTCAAATAACACTCACAGAGGGATCACATTTACTTTCCCTGCGTGTGGCTCCTCCGTATTTCAGAGGGGATATGAGCAAACACGTCCAGCCAGCATCCCTGCTGGGGAGCCAAAGCCTCTCTTGCCAGGCTGGTAGAGCTGAGGTGCCTGGAGCTGGTTTTGTTCCCCCAGACCCCAAATCCAACAACCTTGTTAAAGTCTGGAGCTCAGACCTGCCTGCTTCCAGATAAGGACTGTGCTAATGTGGGATGAACAATGACTGAGCAGTGGAAGATAGGGATAATCGCTTATCCCTAACCTGCTAAGCCACAAGGAATTGTGTGGGAGAGCACACAGAGAGCACAAGAGAGCTGTAGACAGAGTGATAGGGCAAGGGGGAATGGTCTTAAACTAGCAGAGTTTTAAGTTGGATATTAGGAAGGAATTCCTCACTGTGAGGGTGGTGAGGCCCTGGCACAAGCTGCCCAGAGAAGCTGTGGATACCTCATCCCTGGAAGTGTCCCAGGCCAGGCTGGATGGGGCTTGGAGCAACCTGAGATAGTGGAAGGTGTCCATGGCAGGTGGGGTAGAACAAGATGATCTTCAAGGGCCTTTCCAACACAAACCATTCTGGGGCATACTTTGATGAAGTAGCAAATCGGTCCTGCTGGTTTAGGCTGCAGATCCAGAGTCACTTACCTGCCAAAGGAATGTTACAAGCATGAGCAGCAGTACCACATATTCTGTTTTTGTGCTCCCTGCCATCTCTCTACGGTTTGTCCTCTGATCAGTGAGGGTGAGAGGGGAATGTGATTTAGTAACATTGATCAAAATAATACCAGGCATGGAAAATATTCTTCTTAAATCCTGCTGTGGCAGAGCAACTACCTGTTCATCAGTCAATGCTGACTGAACCTCCTATGCTGAAGGTGTTTTGCACAGGCAAAAAGCCTCACTGCGCTTCAGTGCGACCCTTATTCAGTGCATGGATCAGAACACAGATGGGTTTGCTGGGCTGGAAAGAAATTCAGCAAATCTTCAACTCAAATGGGAATTTTCATGCTCTGTGTATTCTGTATTTGTTCTGGAAATGTACACTGGTCTGGTTTTTCCATGGTAGGGAAAGGGGCTTGTAAGACTAAACACCACTGACACTGCACCTGAGAGCTTTAAAGCCATCCAGAAAATGACATGGAAATCGTCTGCTTGGAAACAGTAAACTGCAGGAGGCATATTCAATCACTGCTCCATTCCCTCTCTGGGAGCTTCAAAGTGCATGTTACAGGCTCTGTCTGCTCCCTGGAAATCTAGATAACTTACTTCTGAAATCCTGCCTCTCTGCCTCGGGCCTGCTGCCCCAAAAGAGCAGGGGATGGGCAGTGGGTGGAGGAATGATGTGCCTGGTCCAGCTGACAGAACCTTGGCCAGATCTGCAGGGCTTCCCAGCAGCCTGCTGGGAAAACTCGAGGGTGAAATAATTCAATGGCCCCAAGCTGCTGTCCTGGCAGTGGCAGGGGAATATTGCCCAAAGTCACCCTTAAGCCATCCTTTCTTCCTGAACTGGAGAATGCAGTGGGGAGGCAGAGGTACCTCAGCTAAATTCTGTTACTTCACCAGATGATGCCATATGTGATGGTGAATATATATTTATATATATACACACAAACATATAATTACATTCAGAGATTTGCCCAAATTAACCTTGTGCCAGACAGTTTGGTGGAGGGGACCAGCCTGGGGTGGGACTTGGTGGCTGGAGAACTGAAGCTGGGTAATTTAAAGGAGCATATTTCAAATGTTTGATGCAGATCTCTGAGACAGCCATGGTGAGTTTGGAGTTACACCACAGAGAAGTGGGATTGGCTGACTGGTTGCAAGGTAAGGCTTTTTATGAATTTAGCAGCAGACAGTAAATGAGGTAATGCTTTGTCTCTTTGCTCTTTCTAAACCAGCTGTACACTTCTACCTCATTTATTATTTAGAGCTGATATGTTGCTTTATGTGGTGAGGAATGTATGCTCTCAGATATTGATTTGGTGCCACTTTGGGTATTTCTATTTGAGCTTGGAAAAAGAAGATGTTGTCACCTGTATGGAGGCTGCAGCTGCCCCAGGACATGGTCTGACCTCAGGGTGATGGAGCAGGCCAATAATATTAATAATATTTCTAATAATAACAATAACAATAGTAATGAAAAGGAGAGAGAGGAATGAAACTCAATTACTCAAACTACAGTTGCTCACCACCCACTGACCAATAACCAGCCCATTCCTGGGCAGTGACCAGTGGCTCCCAGTTTGTGTACTGAGTGTGACACTCTCAGCTTTGGAACATCCCTATGGCCTGTTTGGGTCAGCTGTCCCTGCTCCCTGTGTTCCTGCTCACTGGCAAAGCATGGGAAGCTGAAGAATCCCTGACTCTGTGTCAGCTCTGTTCACCAACAACTAAACCACCAGCGTGTTACCAGTGTTGTTCTCATCCTAAATCCAAAACACAGCATTGTACCAGCTACTTTGAAGAGCATTAGCTCTATCCCAGCCAAAACCAGGACGTTATGGATACCCAGCCCCATCTCCTCCCAAGGATTCAGCTCAGGTAGTGTCAGACATTGAAGCGTTTCTGAAATATCTCAGTCCCTGCTTTTGCTGGGGAGAAAGGGGGAAGAGTCCCTAAGGAAATAAGCACAGGGCAAAATCTCTGACTGGGAATTGGAGTTAGGACAAAAGTAACTATTTTACTTAGGGTGGGATTCTAAGTGTGTTTACACCTATGTAAGAAAATAATTTTTTTCACTCCCAAAATGGATCCTACACATGAGCAAATAAATTGCACATATTTTCATTGACTCATCCTAAAACCTACCTGTGCCCAGCCTGCTTTCTAGTAGGAGTCTTGCAGGGATGGACAGCCCTCGGATGGGTGACAAACACCAAGAAGGGTGGGAGGTGTTGTGCTCTGGTGTCCCCAGCACGACTCTCTCCCAGTGGATGCTTGGATCTCCGGGCAAGGTGGAAGCATTGCTGGCTCCCAGCGAGTCAGCAGCACCATCTGCTGCAGACGGCCCAGAACGGCAGGACTGGGAATTAAACACGGATTTCAGGGCTTAGATGCTGACTGCAGATCGAGCCGTAAGTCACACAAACATTAAGCCAAATGCTCCTCGGCGACCAGCAATGGGCTCAGCTGGTACTCCAAGAGAAACACAAACTCGCATGTAAATCTGCCTTGCTAAAATGAGAAATGTCAAGTTTCCTCGGAGCCTTTGGGGCATTTCAAATGGAAAGGAGTCAGGGGAAGTAAGCCTTCCCTAATTATAGAAGTTGGTCAAACCCTCTGATTTAATCCCAGAAAAGTAGGAAGTTCAGCTGTGACCTCTATAGGACACAGCAGTTTTGGGGTAGTAATGGCACTTAGTGAGGTCATTAGATGAGAGGACTGACACTGCTGTGAGAGCTGTTTGGAAACCTCTCTGCTGCCCTTTTCCACCCTGTAATTGGTAAACTGTTTTCCTGCAAAGAATGGAAAATTGAGCAATGTGCTGAAGGCTTGATCCAAAGCATATTGGTTAAAAAGCCCATCCCAAAACTTCAGCTTCAGGGGAATTCAGAGTGTATTCATCCCAGTAATCTTCACTTGGAGCAGCAGACAACAAATCTATTTTTCAATAAACATATAGGAGGTGCCAGACACATGCACCAATCACCTGAAAATTTGGGTACCACATCTTGAACTGATCTGAGCAACTAGAAATACTGGAAAGTGTGGAAATTGTGTTCTTGATTGAACAGGGGTGTTTTACCTCAGAGACCTGCAAACATGAATAAACTAAAAATTGCTTGTAGGTCTATATTGTCTCCTTGAAATCTTTTCTCTGGGAGGAGTGGAGGTATCTAATTCCAGGTCCTTGGCAGACTGATGAGGCCATGAAGCATTTTCAGGGATCTCCCCTGGGCGTGGAGGGATGGTCTGACTCTGAAGCTGGTGATGCTCTATGGCTCTCGGCCCAGCTCCATCTTGCTCAATACCCAAGAGCAAAGCAGAGAGGAGTGTAAGGAGACACCCCAAACAGCCTGATTTTTGCATCTGTTTTCCAACAAGGCTTGTTCTGCACCCAGCAAGGGCAGCCCAGGGCTGTTTGGCCTATCCAGGAATGTGTGCTTCCAGTAAGCTCCTCTCATGAGAGGAAGGCATGTTCAGGAAACCCAAGAATTTTATTTCCTCATTTCAAGACACACAAACAGAAAAAAAAAAAAAACAAAAACAAAACCACAACAACAACAAAAAACCCCGACAAAACCCAAAAATGCTGTTAGAAACTCCCAGCAGGAGGGAGATAAAAAGTCTGATGGGTGGAGGACATTGGTGAGGAGGGACTTTGGGATGGTCCAGCAAGCCCTTGACTGTGTGACACGGGCCAAGGACCCCCTAAAGCACCCCAATATCAGGAGAGTCCTTGGATGCCCACTATAACATTGTGCCACTAGCTGAGCCAAAGAGTGCAGTCAGCCTTCTGCCAGGGCTTTGGAAAGCAGTGTCCAAAACTGGGATGAGAATTTCCTAAATTACTGTTACCTTAAAGAGCTGCAGCATAAATAAGGGGCTCTTGCAAAAGTAATTTTAAATGCAAAGTTCTGCCTTAACCCTGTACTTTGCAAAGCCCCTGTTGATGGTGGGTAAAAGTTTTACTTTAACCTCAGTCCCACCCATCTCATCCCACCCCTGATGGCTGTGCTGGAAATGGGGCTCTACCTTATCCTCCAAATGGAAAGTACATAGGCCTCTTAGAGAAAACCCCAACTTCATCTTCTATATTTATTTTGGGGACAGGCTAAGGAAGGAGCTAAGATCCTGACCTACAGTTACATCAGCTTATTCAGCTTCAGCAGCCAGAGCACGTGGCTATTAGTAATCTAGTGAAAAATGTAACAGCACTTGCTTAAAAATAAACAGCCTACTCAAAAAAGGAAGTTACAATAAATAATCTGCATGAGAGATAGCAATAAAAACTGCATAGCTGGAGTCATAACTGGCTGTAGAAATAAATGTCTCCAGGGCAGGAGGTATTGAATATTTTCCTCCATACATCTTGCCACCGAAATTTCCCCAACTGGAAGAAAACAAGTGCTCCCAAGCCTGAATGCCAGGGAAGGAGACATCACTGTATTTAGAGTCACCTCGGTGCTTCTGCCCACACAACTTCCTTTCTTCAAGTCACGCTGGAGAGAGAAAATGTTTCCCTTCCACTTGCTCAGCAGAGCATGGTGAGCTCATGAGCAGGAGACTTCAACTTTCAAAGGTTGAACTCGGCCAAGGGCTGATTTCCTTCATTATTTATGTTTTCTTCAGCAGCTCCCCTGAACTGAGGCACACTCTGCTAAACTCATATTCACCAGCTTTCACTCCTCCTTGTCTGGAAAAGTTGTTGCAAGTGGCTGTGGTCGGCCTGTGAGTAATCCCCCAGAATTACTGCAATCCCAGATAATCGGGACTTGCCAGATGAGACAGGGACAGCCCAACAGGGGGGTGGGAGAAGTTGCTGCTTTCATCTTCTTTTTGCTAGTTTTGCATAATTTCAGCTCAAAAATGAATTGCTTAAAAACTGCTCTGAAATAGAGTGGTAAAAGCAGACAAACTCCCACCTGGCTTTGTACCACCAGATCCCCAGTCAAAGGAGAGGACCCAAACACATTTCCAGGGAAGGGACTGACCCACACCCCAATAAAGCCACGACAATGCTGCCAATCCACTGCAGCACTGACCTGACAGAGTTCAGAGAGTTGTTCTTAACTACAACATCCCACCCTGTGTTGCAGAGATGATATCCTCCCACACGTGTTGATATTGTTCTCCAGAAGGCGTGTGGTTTTTTTATTGTGCTGGTAGAGTTAGATGAAACTAATGAGTCAATGGTCCCACATTTTTTAACAGATGGTTGAGATACAACACTTTTGATTTTAGTCAGCTGATGTGCTCCAGTGCCTCTGTGTTTTGGACTGTTTGGGATTACACCTGTAGGGAAAATAGGCTTAAAATGTCTGTGGATGCAGACTGTGGGGTGATGGTACTTGCTGCAGGAAGCCTTCCATGGGTTTTAAGACACTTTGAGGAGAGTGGTCTCTTGCAATGGGATGAGGGAATCCTTGAAAAAGAATAAAATGCTTTATTGAGAATGACTGGGACATTCTAAGTGGCCCCACACTGAGAGCAAGTCAGTTGCCAGTGATGTCAACCAGATTTCATTGCACACCTTCACCCTCTCGCAAGCCATAACGCTCTTATTCATGTTGAGCAGTACCTCTCTGAGGAAGTAGTGGCTGGTTACAGCAGGACTACTCATGGCAGGCACCAATACTCAACATGAGTAAACAGCTGTACGTGTGTGATGGGGTGTACACGGCTGTCCAGAGTCCTCCGGTTTGCAAGTCTAGGAATACATGAACACTCATGCAAAATTCCAGATAAATGTCCTCAAGGTTGTGTTGGCATTTCTGCAAAGCCAGAAAACAAGGGTCTTTCAGTGATTTTGTCTGGGAAGGTTTCTTCTCCTCTATTCTAAACCAATTTCCTTCCTGTCTTTTTCTGGGTTCTGTTGACTGAGCTTAGAAGTCAGTAGAAGCAGTGTGTGCAAAAAATAGTGTTTATAGACCTCGTGGTACCTGAATTCCTTCTTGGAAGTGCCCATACTGGCAGCTCGGAGCACAGCAACCAGCTTGAGGACTGGAAAAGTTGTCAAGCACATTGCAATGCTTAATTTTGCCACTTTGGGGATGATTCTAAGGAGTATATTTGTGTCTTCCTGTGTTGACTGTTTAGAAAAAACATCACAAAAGAGCTGCTTGACATCTTGGACCCATTGTGCAGAATGGTCTAGGCACCTCCATGGCCTCCAGGGCAGAGATGTTGGGCAGCCAAGTGTGGCAACTCTCAACTGCAGGCACACCCCAACACCACAGATTTTGGGCTCCTCTGGCACTCAGTCCACAGGTATTCCAATAAATCACGTTCTGAAGTGTTTCAGAGGAGCCGAGAATGGGTGAAAGGAAAAACCTCATTAAGAGAATGGAAAAATCCCATTGCCTATGCCCTCTCCATAGACTCCTGGAGGTGGGAGGGTGCTTTGAGTGGCATTCGTAGAGGCTGCCAGTCCCACGTAATTCACGTAGGAAGTTTCTCGCCGTTACAGTCTGCAGGGACATTTCTTCCCCCTTAGTGACCTAATTTTGGTGAGTGAGCAACTGTTTGGAAGGACTTTCCTGCCTGACTTTCTGACTGTAGCTCGGAGCCAGCAGGAACAGGAGCCCAGTTTCGGAGCATCCCTGGTGGCACAGCGTCCAGCTGCCCCACGGTTCTGCCTGCAGGCCCTGCTGCCTCTGGTGTCCTGCTGTGTCACAAGGTGACACTCAATGGACAGGATGTGACAATGTTGCTAGAATAAATAAATCCTTAAGATATAAAGCAACCCGAAGCAAGCTTCGGATCCCACTGAGAGTAACTGGATGTGGCTCACTGAACTTTCATAGAGCTTTGCCAAAAGAAAGTAACTTTTTTTTTTTACACAAGGCACATGATTTTCCTTTGAAAATATGTTTACAGAATAGAGCTTATTGCTTCATCAGTCAGTGAATCCTTGATATTTTCATTTATGTGGTTTCTTATTCAACACGTGTTTGAATCATAAGACTTCTGCCCCTTTATCTGAATTTATCTACTGGGAGCATTTTTAAGAGTGAAATGTCAGTCAGGTGCATGCCAGACATGTAACAAACAGCTTTTTCTCTGCTGCCCGACTCAGTTCTCTGGAATTCCCCTCTGCTTCCTTCTTATTTTTCATGTCCCCTTTTTAGCAGAGAACAGATCCAGGGTTTTCTCTGACCAAGGGAACACAGTGAGGTCCTAGGACCAGCTCCTTGCTTAGCATCTTCTATCCATTGACATCACACCAGGAGGTCCTTTTGTCTCCCAGATGAGGCTTTGAAGACTCCTCATATTTCTTCAGCTGGTCTGTTCTGGTTTGGTACTGCAAAGCTCCCTGCAAGCCTTTGATGGGTCTAAAACCTGGATGTGCTGCTGGAGTGTTTTTCAGGTGGGTTTTTCCTTTGCATTATTGACACAGCAAAGGAAGGGACAATCAAACGAGTCAGGAGCATGGGAAGCTGTGGGTGCACACCCAGACCTGCCAGCAAGCACTCCTCGCCCTCCTCTGCTCTGGATGCTTCTTGTTTCTGATCTCTTGTGCTGCAGCTGCATGGAGATCTGAGGATGTGGGCAAAGCTGGAATGGGAACAGAATGTCATTATTTGTGGTGAATTATTTCTTCATGCTGAGTGTAGGAGAGACTGTAAATATATGCAATGGCATTAACATACTTCTCTCTTCACAATAATAATGCAATTTTCTAGAAAATCTTATAGAAATCCAGGCCAGAATTCGGATAAATGAAGTAGATGCTTGTTTTCCCACACTTAATTTTTCACTTAAAATAATACACCTAAGCATCACCAATAGCACGATGCATGTGCAAGAATGATGACAAAGAATAAACATGGAGGTGGTGTGATGCTGAGCAGAGGCAGCTTCATGTTTGGTGGTTTAGGCAAGACACATTTAGGACCAAAACACTATCTGAAATATATGATCTTGCACATATGCCCCTGTTAGTTGCCCCTGGAACTTTCTCCTGGCTGCTGTGTGCTCTGACATCACAGGCAAACACAGCTGCTGGCATTGATGCCTGTGTCACATGCATCGTGTGAGAACAGGGCAACATCTGGCAGTGAGTGCTTCAGGCCCCCGATCAGAAAATCGAGTGTAAGAGGAAATGTGGTGGTTCTGTTGTCTCTTGGGTGCTTTAAAAAATAAGACAGACTCAAGAACAAAACTATTTCTTAATGAGGCCTACACGATGTTTCCAGTATTAACACTCTGCAATGAGCTCAGACAGCATCTCCCCAGAGTGCTGACATGGGGTTTGAGATCTGTCTGCAGTCAGCAAAGGCATCACCCTGCTGCTGAGGTCCAGGGCAGAGCCCTCTCCATCACCCAGGGAGCCGAGGGACAGGGTGGCTTCAGCCCATGCTCAGCCACACAGCAAAAGCAAGAGGGACCCAGCAGACCTGGAAAAGTCAGCACATGGTGACATAATTTTTCTTTACATTTGGATGTGCTGAATTTTACTGACAATGCCCAAGCTGGGCAAGAATCCTGTTCACTCACCACCTGTGGAAGAGGAGCTGCAGTGCTAACAGGGCCTGTAACTTCCCATTAATTACTAAGTGCTGTGATTGCACATTTACATTTGCTGCTGCTGCTGGTGGTGTCTTTCAGAAAAAGGTATAGAGGATTTTACGTGACTTTCAGCTGGAACACAGTGTCACCAGCACTCCTCCTCCCAGGCTGGTGGAGCAGTTCTGATTGCTTGCAACGCTTTATTAATAGACTTGCTAACATCAAGGAAAGGTTGATGAACACTTAGGATACAGGGAAGTGCCAGTGACTGCACCTTGTACTGTTTCTGCTGATAATGTGTAGAAATCATAAATAATGTATTTTTATTTTCTGCCTGAGACAATTTCGTGTCACCAATGGGTGGCCCTTCCTTGGCCTTTCAGAACAACATTCAGCAGCCCTGACCTCTCTGATGCTCACACCAGGGCAGGGACAGGGGACTGTGTGCTTCTTGCTCTGTGGTTCAGCAAGAGTCAATTTCTGGTAGCCTGAGGCCTTTCATGCCTCAAACAGAAACATCCTTTCCCAAGGAAACCTTTATTCCAGGGGTGATAACTGACCTTGTGTGTGCTGCTCTGGAGGGGGTTATGAGAGTCGGTCTCAACTACATATTTGATTATATCTCAGCAAGGTACACCAAGGATGTCCTCAGCAAGGACATCACAGTGTCTTGAGTAGTGCCTTTTGCACTTAGAGCGGATGAGAAACACATCTTGTTAAAAACCCTTCTTCATGGGGAGGAAAATGATTTTCCATGAAAGGACAGACAGGTATTGAGGTCCCTTGTAATCACCTGACATGAACAGGGCAAAATTTAGCTCTTTATAAGAAGCAGGGCTGGGGTTCCTTGGCTTGGACAGCACCTGCTCCAGGCTTTCCACACATCTTGAGCTCTGATCCTACAGGACTCACAGCCCCCAATATATCCCTGGTTCCAGTAAATCCAGCCAGGTGAAAATTAAGTGAAATAGGCTTTATCAGCTCCAGACAGAATAATCTACTTCAGAAATACCTCTCCCCTGATAAGGATCAGGTATAACTGATACAAGAACTCCCACTGGTGTGTATCAGAGCATCTGATGCATGTTGTGAGCCTCCTCTTTGCCTCTATTGAAAATTAAAAAGACTTCTGGGTGTTCTGACAACAGTCAGACTAATTAGCTGGATGAAGGCAGGGGTGTGAGGCAAATACTGGGTTCCTTGATACTCAAGGCTGCTCTGCACTGCTTGGGTGACATAGGTAAACAGGTCTGTAGCAAGGACAGCCCAGGTGAGGTGACTAGAAGGTGGATTTCAGGTAACTTTGGCTACTCTAGACTAAACCTTTCCAAAGAGGCTTGACTAGCTGCTGGGCAAGGCCTTTGTGCTGCAAATAACTTCACTTCAAGGCCTGCTGTGCAATGACTTTCCATGGATATCACTAGAGAATGTTTCCTCCATTCTCCCACAGCTGTACAGAGTGTACTTTTTATTTCATTTTACCCCAGTAATGGCATTAACTGCTGGTAAAGCAGACAACACGAGCTCCAAGTCTGGCTTTCTGACTGACGAGCTCCTTGAAAAGGAGTCAGCTCACTTCAGCCATATCCATGAAAGCCACTGTGCCAAAACACTGAGGCCATCTGAAGCAGTCTGAATACTCTGTTCTCATGCACCACATCACTGGGCAGGGTGTGGAAGGCTGAGCCATGTGTCTGTTCATGTATTAGCTCTATAGAGTTTGGTCCAGGCTGTGCTATTCTATATCAGAGCTCCCAACACAGAAAGGAGTGCTGGTGCTTCCCAAGGGGCTGGCAAAGGGAAAAGAAGCAGCGTGTGGTTGAAGCTGTGCTGCTGGGGCCATGCACAGCTGGGCTGTGTGTTTGGGGACATTGGTGCTCCCCCCAGAGCATTTCCCCAGCCTGCTCAGAGGTTGGCACTGAAGGGAAGGAGTGCTAGGTGAACACAGAACTGAGGGAAGTGTGGGGGAAGAGTTGATGGAGGGATGCAAACAGAGGGGCAAAACCACAGAGACATTTTACTGGGTAAGCTACCTCATTTTCTGCTTCTTGTACACACATACTTGAAGTAAACATGAATTTGCATTTACTCCTCCCTGGATTTGCAATGAGGGAAGAGACATCCTTTCTTCATGGCTGATGAGTGGCCTTTCTTCACAAGCAGGACATGGGTTCAGTGGAATCGCATTCAGCATGTTGGTTTGGGCTATCAGGCCTTTAACTGCCCTTTTCTAAATGAAGCCTCATTAAAGAAAAAGATTCCTCTGGAAAATGATCCTTCCCAGGTAGATGGAGGCAATGACATGGCCTTACAGTGCCGGTTCAGATCAAATGGCAGCCTGCTGAGACCAGGAGAGACAGTAAGGGAAAAAAAAGGGTTATATCCCTGTGGGGATCTGAAGTAGGCACACATTCTGAGTAAAGCATTTAATGATCACTCAAGAAGAGATTTGGGAAGTTTTTTTTTCCTATGGGCAGTTTTGATCTCAACTATACATAGTTTTGGCCCTTGATGCTACCAATTACCTCTGTACAATATGGATTTAAAATACTTGCCACACTGTCTTGCTAGCTGAAGGCATCCTTTTTGTACATCCAAAAGTGTGAAAGGTAACACAAAAAATTCAGCAAATTGGTCTTTATCCTTTAAATCCTCTGCTTCAAAAACCCCACAAGTCTCAGCAGGCTTTATGTACTAAAGACTTTTTTATTTTGCTTTGGATTCTCTCACTGCTTAGATTTTGTTTGAAGGCAAACTCTTTAGGTGGTGACATAGAAATGTAGAAATACAGTAGATGAGGGGGAAAAAGGGATTCTGACTTCAGGTGGAGAATATTTTAGTATTTATTAGAATAATATTTGATATTCTGATTTCAGGTGAATGAGTAATTGAAGACATTTTGAGGAGGGTTTGTGTTTCATGATATGTGTGTAAAGGCCTATGAAATATGAAAGTCTTGGTATTTGAATTCATTGTGACTACTAATATCCATATTTCTAATGTTAAAAAAAGGTCTTGTTCTCTTCAGATAGTGCTTGTAAAGAAAAATCTCAAAAGACACATAAAGCACAGGAATCATTCACGGGAAGGTATAGAAACAGAAAGCCTGAGAAAGTTTTCACTGAAAAATCTTTGCTTCTTCCATTCAAAACTATTATTAGACAGTGGGAAAGGAAATAAACACCTT
Source organism: Vireo altiloquus (assembly GCA_013396875.1). NCBI lineage: Eukaryota > Metazoa > Chordata > Aves > Passeriformes > Vireonidae > Vireo > Vireo altiloquus. The sequence goes on from VZRF01004970.1 coordinate 756,757, forward strand.
CCCTCTAAATTGATGAGATTTTGTATTTTAAAAACAGGCTGTGATTTCAGTCTCACATTTTATAAAAGGATTTTTGGGAAGCAAATTTAGACCTGGGTGTTGTTGATGTGAAGATGGCTTAGTTTCCCAGGAAAGCTGAGGAGAATAAGGCACCAGAGACTGGAGCTGCTGGGCCAAGTCTCCTGTTCTCAGTGCTCTTTGCTCCTGGTTAAAAGCAGTTTCTTACGTGTCTCTACAGGTTGTACTGGTTTAAATACAACAGGAGAAGTTTGGCAGAGGTCTACAGTTTGCTTTTCACTTTAAAGCAGTCCAGTTAAACCAGTGCCAGTACTTAGGGCAAATGTATTTAAACCAGTTAACTCTCTAATCAGTTTAACTACCACTGATGCTGTACTGAATTACATTAAATCAGCATAAGTGAGAGTTTAACCTGGTTTATCTACGTCTGCTCTGGCCTTTGCACCACTTTAATTAACTGGATTTGCAATGCTGTGTTGGCCAGATGAGGTTTGGCCTCACAAACTTTATTCCACAGATGTTACTGAGTTTCCAGCCATTGTTCCCAGGCTGTCCATGACCGTGTCCAAGTGCCAGTCAGTGATACCTGCTGGGATCCAGCCCTGCTGCTTCTGCCACTGCCTTTCCCTCCCACAGAGAGCTCAGCAGGATGAGTCTGCCCTCCTCGAGGAGCAAGACCCAAATGATTTCCCCCTGGAGGAATAACCCTCTGGTCCCCAGGAGCAGCCAACAACACGCAGCCTGCTGCCAGCTCTCCTGACCCTGTTCTTGGCCTTGGATTTGTCATTCTCAAGGCAGTAGTTCTTAGAGCTGTTCTAGCTCAGGAGAACCTCAGCTTTCATTCAAAGAAAAGGCCAGCTCCCTCCTTCTCCACTTGCAAATGCACAGTCACCACTTCCGAGGTGCCTGGGTGTTACTGGCTGCAAGCCCAGTTCAGAGCCTGCCACATCCTGATCTCCAGGCCAGGGACTGAAGGCAGAAATCCCCAGCCTCTCCCCTCCATCCTGCAAATCCCTTCCCTGAATACCTCCCCAAACCAGGGAGGATTGACCATTTGTCCCTGCAGAGGCAGCTGTGACCCCCCCACACCCTCTGTATGAACCCAGGAACATCTGCCTCGAGCACCAGGCTCAGTCTCTGGCGTGGAAATCATGAAGGCAGTTCTTTTGATGAAGAACCAAAGGGAATGACTTAATCCCAGTCTAGGATTTTTTTTTTCCCCCTAACGCCAAGTCAGAATGACATTGCTCTTCCAGCTTCTGTTTGTGCCACCACTCCTGTTGCTAACCAGTGTCATGAGTTAGCATCTGGAAAGAGGAACATGTAAAAATCAAAACAAGGATATTGAACAAGAGAGGCTGCCCAGTTCCCCCTTGAATTCTTCCGTTACCCATCCAAATATGGCAGAGATGAAGAAAGGGAGGACTAGGAATTAGTGAATGATTCATTAGAGTAACATAATTTGTTCAGGAGCCCCAGCTGCAGAATTAATCTCCTTCAGTTCTGCTGATAAAACCACCCTGGGACTGACAGGGTTTCAGACTTTGTTCCAAACTGATGACACATTCTTAGAAACTATATTTTAAAATATGAATTCTCCTTATTTCTCCTGGTGTATTCATGCAATGAGGGGGCCCATTTTCAACCTGAGAACTCCAAACTTTTTTCTAAGAGAAGCACATGCAAACTTTGCAGAGAAATTATTAGACCTGGCACCAGCATCTTGCGTGGGGCAGGCTGTGGAGAGCAAGGCTGTCCTGCTGGGACGTGGGGTAGCTGGCCTGTTGTTCTCCCTCATAAAGTGATTTTTGGATTCCTTCTTAAAACATCTGGTTGTTTCTGGCTGTCTAGCAAAGCCCTGCATGAAAACTGACAAAACCTGGAAAAATTATCTCGCTGTATGTGGCTGCTGGTTTTCATGTATGTCAGGGATGTGTCATGTTTGAGTCATGACACAGGTTTTGAGATGTTTGAGATGGGTCATTGTCATTCAGGCGACAATCAGGCTAAATGATAACTCTTTGCAAAACTGTACCTGGTATATGGACAGCAAAGCAGCAGTTAAATTTCCATGGGTTTCATCCCTCTGAGGCATTTTCCACCCTAAATGGGAGCAGGATTTCCCGTCTGTTACACTTCTGAGGTCCTGCCTGTGGGGAGCTGAGAGGAGATTGTTTGGTTTCTTTTCCTGAGTGGGGAAAAGGAAATCCTTGATTTGAAACCAGAAAGGGTGAAAACTGCACCTAATTGGAGAAAAGGCTCAAACAGCATTCAGGGTAGGCAGAAACTGTGATTAAATAAACGTGTGTGGGTATCACTGGGAGGTGGAGGGAGCTGAAGTCCAAAAGAGGGAGAATGTGTCTTGGTTGGGCAAAGATATGATGGCAGCTGGGGAAGGAAGGAGATGGGTGACAGGCTGGGGGTCTGAAAAGAAATAGTGTGGCTGGAGAAAAAGGAACTGGGACAAGAAATGAGATATTGGAGATGGGATATTTTAACAGGCATTATATGTGCTTGGTGGAGCAAAGAAACGGGACAGGGATGTTCCTGTGAGACTACAGAATCTCTCCATGGCTACTGGAAGCTCCCACTTAAATGCCCCCTTTCTTTCATACTCAATACTGAACGCTTTTACACAAGTTTTCTGTCTTGTGGGGAGATAAAGAGCGATAACAACTTCTTGTCTTTTAGTCTGCAGGGGTAAATTGCATTCACTTCACGAATTTCGCAGTGTACAATACAGAGTATGAATGCAAAAGTCTGGGAACTTTCTTCGAAATTAAATCACATGTCTGTTTATTTTTTATTTTGAATAACAGCATTGACTGCTTCCTTTCCTCCTCACATGAATGCACAAATAGTTGGTGCGGGGGAATTCTTGCAAACTGGGAACTCTGCTGAGTTGTGTGTCAATTTTTTTGCCTACTTATAGAGATATCAATCTATGTTGTTGCTCCCTGCTGTCAACTAGAGATCCCCAGGCTGTGGTTGGGGTAACATTACTGATGGGAGAATCATTTTAAATGGTACTTGTAGGCCAGAAGAAGAAAAATACAAACTATGAGAATGAAAAGTGAGGATATTACAAATAAGGGAATTGCAAAGAGTATGGGGAGGAGGAAAGTAGCAGCTCTGCTCAATGTGCTTGCTGCATGCTAAATACCCCATGGTATCTGAAAATCATTGCTGAAATCACAGGAAATATTGGTTCAGAGTGAGGAAGAGCTGTGTCTCCTGATAAACCTTTCTCAGGAGCTGCACAACCAAAGTCCTTCAGTCTCCTGAACCTTTGTGCTTGATGAGAATCCACTCTGAAAAGGAGAATTTGCCCAACAAGCTGAACACATTTTAATGGCTTTAGCAAAATCAGACCCATCATTTGAAAAATAACTGGACAATGCTGACCCAGTGGCTACATGGCACTGGGGAGCCCAGACATGATTGCTCATGGCTTTTGAGGGGGTTGTGTTAGTTTGGGTGAAGAATGAGACAGAAGTGTCACATAAGCACTGAAGATTGCCTTTATTGCTGGGTATTAATTTCCACCTCTGGGAAGGACTTAGCAAGGACTTGCTTGAAAAGCAATAGAAAACCAAGTCAAGCATTCTCAAGGAGCCCTAAATCTGAATACAAGGCTGTCCCTCCTGAAACCTGACTTTACCCCCTAGAGAGTGTTTGGGACTTGCTTCTAGGCCATTGCCCTTTTTGGAGTGACAATTCTATAGAAATGCTACCTAGTTAGAGCCCTCGTAGGGTAATGCCCATGAGCATGAACACTAGATTAAAGTTTGTGTTCTGCCACTGATTTGATGTTTAACAAATGACCCTTCTGTGTTTTGTTTTTCACTTTGCTAAATTGGATAATCATTCTTGCTCACCTCCCTAAAGCAGTTTGACATTCATAACTGGAAAACAATCAACAGAGCTGTACAGAATTCCAGCTATAGAGAGTAACTTTGCAGAAACCTAAACCCTGCAGCAACGCAATAGTCACATCATCTTTAATTTCATGTGATATGTATTTTGGGGCTAATTTGCTTTTCTTTATGCCAATTTAACTGCAATATTGGCATAACGGGATTGATTTTTAAGCATCATTTTTGTTTTGGGGCATGCTTACATATTAGTATCCTGCTTAGGCACAGTGGAAGTATTGTTCTTTCACCCTTAAAGATGAACTCTAGAAAGATATTATAAACATGGATGACATCTATTATGAATAGAAGAACACTTTGTATGACTCAGCAAAGCAGTGTGAAGGTTCCAGTTAGCCCAGGTGCAACGAGAAATTGCCTTGATCTGAACACCAGATAAAACTTCACATTTCACAGAGGCTGCAAGACGGAATCAAAAGATTCATGGTCTGATGAGAAGTAAACCAGCTTCCTTTCTCCCTGGGAGCTGCACACGCTGGCCCTGCTGAAGCTGTGGTATCTCAAGTGAAGCAGCATTGCCTGGGACACGTATTTGCATAAAAGATCTTTGCTCTTTAGAACTAGCGCTATAATTAAAATAGACCTGAAAGCTCATAAGCTGTACATTTTGAACAGCAGGAGAAAATATCCCATTTTTACACCTGGAAAAATAGAAGCAGAATCATTGCAAAGAGATGAGTCCTGCTGTTTACTGCCTTCATCTAATCATGGAGTGATTCCTCACTTGTGAAAACACAGTTCCTCAGCAACACCCCCTAACCCACAGAGGCTCAGGCTGTAAATGTAGCTTAGCACCAGGTTTATTCTAAGTTGTTTTCAATTATTTGTTTGTTGGTTGCCTTTTTTTTTTTTGCCCAAAGCACTGTTAGCAAGCCTACTCCTTTGTCGAGCCATCCCAGCCATCTGCCAATGTGGGCTCAAAAGAACATTCTTCAGGGCCTTATCCAATTTGTTGTATCTGATTCATTAAAGTAATTACTCTTGCTATTAAGTCATTGCATGGAGTTTGGCAGCTGCATAATAATCTGGGACTTAAATTTCTGAAGCAAGCTAAAATTCTTGGGTTTATTTTATCAAATCTCACATTGCCTGAAATGAGCAGGCGTCTTGGCTGCCCAGGTGTGAGCAGTCCCTGGTGCAGCACTGAGCAGCTTTGGCAGTTGTGACAGAGGAAAAGGATGTATGGAAAAGACTCTTTTTACGGCTTATCTGATGTGTTAGGATTACTGGTGTTCCACTGGCATAACAGGAGTGGTGTGATTTTAGCTGTGACTGATGTGTGATTTTAGCTGTGAGTGATATGATGGCACCAGAATTATTAGGCATCAGTTATCAAGAGCATCCTCAAACGTCTCAGATCTCTGAGTTTTTCTACGACTTCATCAAGTGAGACCAAAGCTCTGGGAAAATGCCATGAATGAAATTCTCTATGGAATTTCTGTACTGAGGGGAGTCCCTGCCATCCTAGTGTCACAGCAGGTAAGAAGACAGAGCTGCGGAAGGTTTCTTGCCCCCCATGTTGTAAGGGGAGATTTAAGATGTCCTGAGTCTCAGTCAGTGCTGATAGAAGGCCCCTCGTGAGCACAGGGACAGAGCCCCATTCCTGAAATCCATCTTCCTGCAGCACCAACCCCCAAACTGAAGAAAAGAACAAAGGCCAAACAGGATCATTTAATGATTTCTGAACGGGACCCTCCACATCCAGGGTCTTTGAACTCAAGTAAGGACCAAACCCATCACTCACAGGAGCTGAGCAGGCACAGGATTTCTCTAATCCCTGACACCATCCAAATCCTCCCGTTCCAAGGCCTCCTTGCCACCCTCCCACCCAGCTGTCCCTCTTTGGCTCTCCCTGGGACCGGCACCTGTGTGGGTACAATGGTGTGCAGCAGAGGTTCTTCCCACCTCCACGTTCTGAGATTATCTGCTCTTAGTATCCCAACCTGCCAGGAGCCAAACTGGAAGATGAGGTGGCATCAAAACATTTCTGTTGGAAATAACTGAAGCCCAGCTGGCTTCAAATGTTCCCTTTTACTGAACCTTTCTTTGCCGTGTTTGTGAGCTTTGGACTATTTATAAAAAGGCAAATAAAGTTCAAAGGAAGCCACTTAGAGCAGTCAGTTCTTGTGCTGGGAACTTAATCGGAAAAGTGCAAAGTCCTGGGATGCAAACACTTATTGCTTTTCAAAGTAAGTCACAATAAATGTCCCACGCTTTGTTGCCAGTTGACCTCTGCTGTGGGCATTCAAACCCATCACACCTTCCCCTCTAACTGAACTCCTGGCTCATTCCTGGGCCTGCAGCAGTACGGGAATGTTGTTTGTAGCTGGACACCTGCTGCCTGTGCTGGATGTTCCCAAGGGAAGATGAAGAGCCCTTTGTGCTGATCCTTTCTTGGTACCTGAAGGGAGATTACAAGAAAGAGAGAAGGACTTCTTACAAGAGCCTCCAGTGACTGGACAAGGGAGAATGGATCCAAACTAAGAGAGAGCAGGTTTGGAGTGTATATGACGAAGAAATTCTTTGCTTTGACGGTGGGGAGGCCCTCGCACAGGTTGCCCAGAGAAGCTTTGGCTGCCCCTGGATCCCTGGGAGTGTTCAAGGCCAGGATGGACAGGGCTTGGAGCAACCTGGGACAGTGGGAGGTGTCCCTGCCCATGGCAGGGGCTGGAACGGGATGGTCTTTAAAGGTCCCTTGCAGCCCAAGCCATCCATGCCTCTGTGATTTTAGGGACACCGCAGCGCTTTGCGGAGGGCGAGGAGGGCTTGCGGGCAGCGTGACGTCACGCGCGGCACCTGTGCCGTCAGAG
>VZRF01004971.1:0-12474 GCA_013396875.1 Vireo altiloquus
CATTCCGTGATTCTGTGATTCTGGTGGATTTCTGTAATGTAATCACTCTGCATCTTGCCGCAGTAATAAGGAATGACTCAGCACAGTTTTTCCTCCAAGTGTATATTGCGTGTGGGATTCCTCAGAGTATGGACTTCAGTTTCTTAGCCTTTAGCATGCACCATGGACAAGCACTAAAACCTAGCAAACCCTGCTTCAGAATACAAGTTCATACTTGGGACACCTGAGGCTTGATTCAGGAAGATGTTTAACACTTCCTAACTCTCTTTGATTTCTAAGAAACTAATGCAAGTTCTTGGAAGTCAGAATGTGTGTCTGCAAGTACTTCGCTGAATCCATTAAGAACAGCTTATGTTCCCATCAAACCTCTGTCCCTGTCCAGGTTGATCCTATCTATGGAGTTCATCAGAAATATAAAATTACCATTACATTGGTCAAACAGCCATGAATAACTAAACATATTTAAAATGTAAATTGCATTTTTGAAAATTATTATATGCCAGTGGCCATTCTGTTCATACAGTAGTTTATTCATTGTAAATTATTCACTCATTTGTAATAAACGAGTCATTTTCACCACAAGTCTTGGACTGTTCTTCTAAATAAAAGAGATGTTAACTGAACATTGATTACCATTGATTCTGGTAAATGGCTATTACTGAGGCACTGTTTTCTATGTCATCCAGATTTGAAGCTGAATATTTTGAACAGGTTTTATTAGATGCTAAAAACCAACAACAAAAACTGAATTGACTTTAAACCAAGGTTCATTTATGAAAAATGGGAGCTGTGTCAACCCCACATCAAAGGGCAGAATATATTCAAAAGACTGCTCAGGCAAAGGTCTGGAGTGACAGAGAAAATCAAGCAAGAGATAAATTTATTATGTAATTAAGACTAAAAATACTGGTTAATTTAAGCCCTATAAATATAAAAGTATTTGCTTCCTAAAGCTAGGTGGTAATGGATCCTTTTTATATCCTGGCTGGATCCACATACGTAATCATTAGAAGGTTCCATTGTTTCTGAGGAATGATGGTAACTATGACAAAGGGACATTAAAAAGAAGTGACAAAGACGTATTACATGTAAGAACCAACACAAGGCATGGCAAATGGTACAGAGAGGTCTTACTGCAGATGTGTGGCAGTCACACTTGGCCCTGCAGGAGTCACCCTACACAGCTGGATTGGCTCCCACCCCTGGAGATACTCTGGAGATACTGCATCTCTGGGGATACTGCTCCCTTGGTGGGGCCAAGAATTTAGAAATCAATTTATAAGAGCTGGTGATCTGTCTTAGTAGGATAAATCTTGTCAAAACTAGTCCCTTCCTTTGCCTTCTTTCTGCACTGTTTCTCTGAAACAACTAAGCAACCTAAAGGGAATCAAAAGGAAAAAAAGACATCCCTGGGAAGTAAATGGAACAAAAAGCAGACAAGTCAGTCACATCTTTCATAGCATGAAGATAAGCCTAAAGCTAAGTTTTTAGATACACAATATTGTAGAGTATCAAGACATGGGAACTGGTATCTATGCAGTAGGAAGATGGGAACAGAACCTAGGCACAGGGCAAGACCTGGAGATGGTCATCCTCAAAGAAATCTAATTCTCGGTTTGAAGTGCTTTTGACTATCCATGTGTGAACATATATGAGAAGTATTTTTTTCCGTTTAAGACTGGAATTAAATAGTGCCCCACCCTACATGAGGTTTTAGGCTTAGATTGTCAGAGATATTTGTCTTTGTAAATTAAGTGCCTAAATATTGAATCCACACGTTACACTTTGGATCAGAAATGCCCTCAGCTGCTTTGTTCAGGCACTATTCTGAGCCAGCTGTTCAGGTCAAGGTGTCAGCATCACCTAATGGAAGTTGCTACTCCCACAATTCTGCTGGCAGAGACATTCCCTGATATGCTGTAGGCAAAAGCAGCTGGCGTAATGCAAACCCAAGGCACGTACTTTACATGAGTAAACCAATCTGGATGATTTTCCTTGAGGTGGTGTTAAGCACCTTGGGGATGATAACGTCATCATCTGGCTTAGCTAAAGACAATGCCAGAATCTATGTGTAGCTGTAAGGCATGGCACCAGCACCATTACACTGGCTTCTATGACTTGCCTGCACCTGGCCTTCAAAAAATGTGCAAGCAGAATTGACACCTTAAAAATGTTGAAAGAGAGCCCAGAAGAAAGTAATCTATAATATGGCAGCCAAGAAAAAATAAATTAAATTAAAACTCTGTTGAAACAAGGGAGAGCCTTCTATTATTTCAGCTTCATTTATTCTGACCTTATGAGTCCCTTTATAAACGTTTTGAAACAAATGTTTTGGGGACTATGGTACGCTTTTCTTCTCACAGAGCAGCTAGGTGTCCCAGGAGATTTGCAATAAGAGCTTTCCCCATTCCTTACTCAGGCAGGCTCCCTTCTTCATATTACTAATAACTGTTCATAACATGAGAAGTTTTGCTTAAGAGATTTGAACAGACATTGTCTACAAGGCACTGACTGAGCATGGCTGGAATTCACAGTGTAGCTGGCAGAGCACAGAATCTTGTAGAGGGTATGTGAATGTGTTTGCAGGAGGGCTAGTTAGAAGAAGAATTAGTATGCATCAGGACCCACTCTCAAACAGCCTGCATAGAGCTGTACCTGCAGTTTTTGGTTATCTCCTGGACTGAAATGGTGGTGATTTTGATCCTCACCCCTACCCACCTTCAACATTTGTATTTGATTTCTTGGTGACTTTTAATGACTAGTTAGTGCTAGTCATTAAACTAGCATAAAACATTCTTTTTTCTTGAAAAATAAGTGTGCATTTTTGGTGTAATTCTCAGACATCAGGACTCAGAAATTCAAAACTCTGAAAGACAATAAATGCAAATTTTTCACTGCCACCAGGCAAAATACTCATTTCAGTGGAAGCCAGGCAGTACTTCCCACACTTTAATTTAGGGTACTATAACACAGAAGCAAAATACAGCCAGAAAACAAAGGAGTGGAACATCCAGAAACAACTTAGCTACAGCAATCATCCACCCTCTAAAATTTACTAAATTGTAGATTCAAACTAGCTTTTGTCTATTATGTCAATAGCTTTTTTCTAGGTATCCATATATAGCCACCTCCATGGCCTCAGGACTCAAAACATCATGGAAAATGGTGTCTCTCCACTGTCAACAGGAACCAAATAGGACAAGTGTTTTCTGCATACATGGTGGAAAAAAACCTGATGTTTCCCCACAGCTTGTTCTCCATTGCCTTCTCTGTTTATTCAAGTCCCCAAGTATTCCAGCCTTGGTGGCAAAGGCAGTCAGCTTCCATATGGATTGAAAGATCCTCTTATTCCCTGACAGAGGACAGACCCCATATATACCACTGAATCAGCCACCTCTGCCACCCACCTCCTGCAGGTGCACACATGATCTGCCCACAGCACACTTGCAGCGAGACACTCCCAGCACACCTGGCCTGCTGGCCAGCAGGCATCCCACAGACTGAGGAGGGCTGCTGAGTCCTTGGGTTGAGAAGCCAATGTTCCCACCCTATGGGAAGCCAAAAGCCTGATATATTGCTATCTATTCAGCTTCAGTACATAATCATCTTTAGGCAGTGTGACTCATCAGTGGTCTGCTGTGACTTCTGCCCAAATTCTATTTGGTGTCCTTTTACTTAAAAAAATAACTTCTCTAACCTTGAAGACTGATTTGATTTCTTGAAAATACAGTATTGATTTTTTTTCTTTGCCCTTCTGCTAATATTTGCTGTTACAATGGACCAGCAATGTAAAAGTGATAGTTAGAGCAGGTACTGAGCTAAAACACAGCGAAATACAACTGACTCCATAGCACCTTCCAGACTTTCTTATAATCACAAATATACCTGATTAGCATATCTGTAAAGTGCTTTTTGCTTTTTTTAAAATCCAGTTGCTTTGTAGGGCTCTAGGCGCCCAAATAACATGGCATAAAAGAATTAGGCATGAAACATGAAGGAGAATCATAAACAGTTCTAATTCTAAGTTACAGTCAGCACTTCAAGCCATGAGTTCTGACATCTTTATCTGCAGCAGATCAGACTGTAACTTCTCCCTGACTACACTCCTTCTCTGCCAGAAGATGCTACTCCCATGGTGGAGTGAGAGATGCACATGTGCCTACGCCACAGCCCAGTGTATTCCTCAGAGTTTTAATGGGGGTGGGTGTAAGGCAGAGTGTGTTTACACCTTAACCTACAGCAAATTAAACTATCAGAGATCATGATTCAAAGCCCACATATCCCAGCTGCACCACACAGGTACTGTCAAATGGCCTTCAAGGCTTCATACAATTACAGAAGCAGTGCTACTGTGTCTCAGTGCAAAGGAGATTTCTGATCCATTTAGAAATAACCTCAGTTTTACAGATTCAAAAGAAATCCAGTTATGCAGGGACTGAAACTGCTGAAGTTGTGTAGAGAATTCGTAGCCACCTTGCATGAGGTGGTTGGAAGTATCCAGAGGAAAACCAACCACTGTTTCGAGTATTTCAAAGTTACAAGACACAATTGAATTGGATATATTTTCTTTAAAAGTTGTCAAATCTCTAGTGTATTTCTTCACTTTTTGCACATAAACTTAAAATCAATTCTCCATAGATTTGATGTTCTTTCAAGGTGCATTTGAAAAGGCTGCATTGTTTTCCTCAGAGTCTCTTGAAGCTTTTGTAACTATCTACCAGCTTGATATCAGAAGGAATTGCATGTGTTCCTCTTTCTACAAAAGAGGTTGACTATTTTGAGTGGATAATTGATTGGACAGATGACTTAGCAGTCAATTGACCAATCCAGTATCCGGTCATCCGGATTGATGATTTTCCCTTTCTTTCCTGATGAAGTGAAGCAGACAAGTGTCTCTTTTGTCACTGTGGGAGCTTTGAGGCCTAATGTAGCCTTTTAGTTAGGTAATTTCACCTTTGAGGCAGGAAAAACAGGTCTTTTGCAGTCAATGTGTGCAGGTCAAAGTAAATGGAAGACAAGGAGTTCAGAAGATGGGAAGCTGAATAAAGGCTGGAGGATAGATGACTTGAATCAAATTGAACTCTCATTTTGGCAGATAGGTAGAGCATCCACAGGCCTTTCTGTTCCTGCATCTTAGAATCTTAGAATCATAGAATCAATAGAATCATCAAGGTCAGAAGAGGCTAACTTAAGATCATCAAATCCAACTGCCAACCCATCACTACCACTGTAACTCCTAAACCCCAAACCACATCACCCAGCAGCAAATTTAGACACCTCTTGAACACCTCCAGGGATGGTGGCTCCACCACCTTCCTGTGCACATAACACTGGAAAGGACAGCACCGTCACCTGTCTTCTGTGACACTTGGAAAATCAGTGACCAGCTTTGCTATGAAGGGAAAAAGCCTTGAAACATCATATTTGTACTCAGAGTTTCTTGCATACATCTCAGATATTTTTGGGGATGCTGATCCAAAGCCTAACTGTCCATACAGATGTCAGTTTGAAAACTGAGGCCTAAGGAGCAAGCAGAGACTGACCTTCAAAGTTCAGGTGGTACTCTGTGCCTGAATGCAGTCAGTGGCTGAGTACAGTGGTAGCATGGCATTTGGCACCTGCAGAAGAACAAGACACACCTATGACAAGCTGCTGAATGGCGGAAAGATACAGTCACCTTTTAAGGACAGTGAAATCATATTCTCCTTTATATCACAATCACTTTAAAAAATGTGGCCAAAGTCACTGGGTCCCTTGGACAATACTAAAGAGTGTATGCAGAAGCAAACCAGCTTACTGTGTCGTTAACATTGAGCTGGAGGAGAAGTTCATAATGAATATTACATTCACTCAGTATGAAGAACATGAAGGTTCTAATTTCTGTAAGTTCTCTTTGCATTGTTGGAGGCATGTGAAGAGGGTGTAAATATAATATGCAACCAATATAAAGCTACAATATTCTGTCAGGGTGATGTGAAAGGGTATCTTAGCAGAATAAATGGTTCCCTTGAGAGTTCATTATTGTACTTACAGTAGCAATACAGCCAAAATATTATAAATCATCCTGAGATGCAATTCTTTTTTGGCTGAAGGTGATTTAGCATTCAGAAAGGCTCGGTGGAAATCCAGGTAGCACAGCCCCACAGACCTTATTTCTGTTCTGTGCATTTCCAAGCCACTGTATGGCTCAAATACATTCCTAGTTCCACGGTTTCTTAGTTCAGATTAAAACAGCAAGAAGCTTCCTTCCTATTGCAAAAAGAAGAGGTGAGGTCTACCCACTGAGGTGCAGTTTTGTTGGGGAGATTAACATGAAAGAGAAAGTATGTTCAAATTAATGGTACCCTTTTAGATATTGTTTCAAAATTCTGCCTGCTGGATCTTTACTTTCATTTTGATATGCCCTATGGTGGTATCAGACCCACAAGACATTTACAGCTCTACATTTTATGTTCAGTGATCTTAAATTATTTGGCTTAAAGTTCAGCTGAGGAGTCATGCCATGGTGGACATGGTTTTACCTTTCTCACACATACATGGTGAGGACAGCCTGTAAAGAGCTTTGAGATCCAGAGCAGGAAAACAAAAACACTGCTACTTGCAGAGTGTTTTCTTTATAACCACTTGTACATGTTTGGATGTTGGATTACTGCAGCCTTATTCCCCATTACAGCTGATGACAGTTCTTCTACTTAGATAGATCAGGAGGGACTTTACCTCATATTCCTTGTGGGGCAGGCTCCACAGAAGAGTTGAGAAAGAGAAACCCTTTGAATCTTTGGGACATCACATCATAAATCTCTTCTCCAGCATACAGTTCTCCCTGCTGGGTGATAGCCATTTGCCTGCTGATCTCCAGGGAAAAAGGACAATGCTTTTTTCAAGTAAAACAGAGTGTCAATTGGAGCCTAGTATGATTTTAAATTTCTTTTATTTTTTTTTAATGTACTCTTTTCCTCTTCCTGTTTTTCGAGAGTAGGAAGAAGTGATTGAAAGTGAAGCCTGGAAACAGCTGGCTTCTCTTTTGGGTCACAGAATTATCCAAACTGTTTGCAAACTCAGGTCTGTAAAGCTAACAAATGGAGAGTCACTAAGTCCACCGTATACTTTAGGTTTCATTTGACGCCCACATGCTGAAACTACCTCACTTGCATCTGCTGATACAGAGAGATCCTTGCTGGAATGAAGTATCACCCTTGCACTGCTTGTCTGAACACGCTGATTTTCACTTCTGGAAGAATTTTCTTCAGTTTTGGGCACAATGACATCTATGTCTCCCTCCCCCACTTGCTTGTGAGTCCATTCACATGTTTCTGTAATAAAGGTGTTATCTTTGTAAGAGACAGACTTAGCAGAGCAAGGCATGTGGAAGAGAAAGCAAACACTATGGCTATGTGTTTCCATAACCTCCAGCACTGCAGCTTGCAGTCAACATAATCTTTGCCTCAGGGGAAAATAAATCCAGGAGCAGCAAAAGCATGCTTCACTCTGAAAAGAATTGCTAGGGGGTGTGTGGGACTGTCTCACTCCTTTAGCTGCTCTTTATACCTGTGCATGGTAAAGCACAGTGAATGTTAAAATTAAGTACATTTAAGAGTTATATGTTGGAGGCTTCCACTATAATGCTAGGTTGGTTAGGCTGACTGGCTAACTGTTTTTAAATATCTTAACTTTTCCAATGCAACTTCCTCAACATGGTTTTTTTGGCTGTATTACTTACACATCTGCAGTATGACAGTTCTCAAAGCCTATCAAAACCTATGCTGTTACGATCTACGATTTACAGTGTGTGCAGGAGAATGTTGCAGAAATGCATCCCTCAGCTTCATTGACTCTAAGATGTACCAATCATCCTAATGTTGCAGCTTGTGAGAGACAAAACTCTCCAGCAAAAACCTGTAGCCTTGAAGACAAGGCATAGCAGATGGATTTCAACAATCACATGATCAGAGAAAAAAGGCAGAACAGATAAACAGAGCTTTAGAGCGGTCTGGCTCCTATGCAGTCCTTATTTAAGCTTTGGTGAGAGTTTTGGTAAATGGAAGAACCAACATGGAAAAGATGTCCCTAGTGCACTTTGAACAGTTAAGGACTTTCTCAATCTGTTCTTCTTAGGTTTCATTTGTTAAAATAACAGTGTCTCTCCATCAACAATTGCCATCTTAAAAGAAATCCTCATAGGGAGAAGGAAATGTGCCTTTCTGGATTGTGTGGTTATCACTTCCAAACACAACCAGATCAGCCAGGTTCTTTCTGGTGGAACTAACGTCTCAGAAATATTACCAGATGTCTAATACTAACATAAAGCTAGATAAAAGAAATGGGTATTTCTCCATTTTGAGGTTTTTTACAATTTTCACCTCTAAGTCAGAGAAGAGTTTTTTATAAATTCGCTGCTTGTCATGCACTTGCCAGGATTTTGGGGGTTTGCATGTGTGTCTTTTAATATATCCACTTAGGTCAAATGAATCATTTGTACTCTTGCTCCATCGAAATGATCAAGGCCTAAACACATAAACTTCCCTGTGAGATTGCCTTTAGGTAGAGACAATCAGACAGTAACCTAGGTCTCCTGGCATGTAGCTGTTGAAGATGGCCTCGCTGAGGTAATCTGTTTTCCCTTTCCTTTCTTTAGGGAAAAGGTAGACATATCTGCTTGAGCAGCATATACTGCCTGAAAAGGCAATCTCCCTCTCTTACATGCAAAGACCTGCACAGAGCTGACCTTGCAGGTCACTGGAAGCCGAGGAGGGGTGTGAGGGACACGGGACACAGCTCCTTCCCTTCTCTATCCCCCCTCCCAGTGAGAGATCTCTGCAGGAAGGAGGACCAGCAAGCTTTGGCTCTACCCTGACCTCCCTCCACCTCGCCATGCCCCTAGCCTGCTCACACACTGGCAGCCGAGGGAGGACCAAGACACCCAGTTGTGACAAACAGAGAGCAGGTCCTACAAAAGCATTCGATCAGGTGATGAGGTGCATGGTATTAAGGAGATAAGAGGACAAAGACACATGTGGCATTATACAGAATTGCCTGAAACCTCCCCAGGCAAAATTAATTTAATCCTGAATTGTGACCAAAAAAAAAGGGAAATTCCTAGAATGTTTAAAAATATTACAATTTTGACTTCTATTATTTTTACCTAATATAATTTACAAAAGCCGAATCAAAACAGTAGAAAATGAGTTGTTACACGTATTTATTGAAATTAAATATTTGGCTTTGTGTTCATTAAATATTTTGACTGCCTACCTATTTTAAATTGTTGGTGAAAATACTTAGCACTGATTATCCTTGGAACCTTCTAAATGATTATTATCCCCCAAATTATTCACAACAGTTGAATCCAGAAATGGCTGTTATTATACATTAATGTCATATACATTATACATTATATGTCAGATTTTCCAGCATATTGAGAGGCACCATTTCAGACAAGCAATTCAGTTCATCAGGGGTCTAAGGAAAGAAAGGAGTTCACAGGAAAGATCTATAAGCTGTAGTCATGGACAACAGGCTGAATAACATTTACAAGATTGGTGTGACTGAAATATGCAGAAAATCCACAGTTTTCTTTGTAAGCATTGACAGAACAGCTGAGTGAACACACATTCATTCTTGTTTCACCCAAAAGTTCGACCCATTGCAGCTGAGAAGCACCAAGTTCACAATTATTGGTTTGCAATCCCCACTGCTGCATTTTCACTCAGTATCTGAGTGGGGACAGGGCAGAGGACGTGCCTCTGTCATTGAATACTCTGTGGACAGATTAAGCTTTGCACATATTATTACCCAGGTGAGAACCTGTCCACAGGAAAGGGAAAGCTCATTTCAATGTCAGCATTTGGCTGTGCAGTTCCATCGCATGCTTGGTGTGGGTGTTGCCTGTGTTGGGCTTTTTGTGTTGCAAAGGGAAATAAAAGTGATGCTGCCCCTGAAAAGCCACCAAACAGAGATGTCACTGTGACCGACACAGGCTTCTGATTTCCATGAGTTTTCAATTAATAATAAAGCTGTATTTGTTATTTTAACTCAGTTCTTCAAGTCCTATCTTGGCCATCTGTTGCATGAACAAATGTAGCAATCATTCAGATCAAGGGAAAATGTGACTGCTAGAGCGGTTTTCTCTTCCAACAGGTCCTATTCAGATAACAAAACTGGTCTGGTTTAAAGGCATTGCTGTGACCTTTATGAATGAGTAACTTAGGAAGTGCAGTCATGACACAAAGAGGCTAGATAAGAGGATAACAGGTCCCATGGTTTAGCAGGGAAATCCAAGAAAAATTTTAAAATGGGTCTTGAAACCAATTCCTTAGTCTATTTAATTGACATATGATTTGTATGGAGAAGTCAAATCTTCTATCAGAGTAGCTCATATATGAAAAAATCCCGACTATATGCAGACTATTTTTTCTCTAGCTCATCATTTTTTTCCAACTGAATCAGTTGTTTCAATTAAGAGATGGTAACTCTCCCTTCAAGCCCTGACCCACTTCTACCCCTAAATCATCACAGTTACAACACAGTCCTACCAATTTGTGCACCTGGTGCTCCAAAGTATTTTCTGACACGATCTAGAACCACTTTTTTTGACACAAACTAGCATTAATATTATTATTTTATCAGCTTACATTTACAACTTGCATTGAAGGAACTTTAAGATTACAAAGTCAAAAACTACGAAGTATTTCTACAACCACAGCCTGTCTGTGCAACTTCCTAGAGAGTGGCCTTCACAGTACAGAAACCGCATTTTTTTCCCTTGTGACTTCTTCATCCAGTACAACTCTTGACTTTTAGCCTTCTTAGGTTGGATCCAGTATTCATCTTTAGAGAAACAGCTCAAGAATTTGCTGATGCATTCTTGACAAAGAATACCACAGCTTAATCTTAAAGCAAGGTTCCTAGGATCTCTTCAGAAATCTGATCCCAATTGCTGACGAGAGGAAATTAAACCTCACTTGTAAGAGACTTCGAGTATCAAAAATTTGCTTAGCTCGTAGATATTGCTTAAAGCACTAGGCAAGTTTTCCGCACCCTGAAGTAAACAAAATGTCAATTCTTCAGATAAAGGGTTAAGCAGTATCGAGTTGGAGACCACTTAATGGAAAGTATGGAACACTGTGTAAAAGGCAATTGAATGGATTATGTTCTCTACACTGTGCCCAGAAATTAAAAAATTGGATGTGTCATGCCGTTGCTTTTAATTCCCATCTTACTTCTTTCTTAAAAATATTAATCTAAGTTTTAGTATGGAATTTAGTCGGTCACATTTCAAGCAATGTGTTGTTTTCCTCAAGGCCCAAAGGCTTCTGGGGCTATGGATACAGTATTTTATCCTAAGGCACAGAAGGGGTGATTTCACTGGTTATAAATTCATTAACTTTTAAGGTATTAAAGATACTTCTGCCACTGACTATCTGCAGAAGAAAGAATCCAAAATGGCACTGAGTGCAGGTCTAGGTGCCATCGTTTGCTCACATCACTGGAATTTCAGTTATGCCTGTCAATAATCACACAAAATGGGCAAGGGGTTATATGAATTAGTACATACAGGTTTGTCAGGTAATTTAGAAGTGACTAGTCTGACTCAAGCAGAGACTTTTCAAAGCAACACCAAGTATATGTAGACAGAGAAAGTGTTTTTGCCTACCTCCAGGGCTGGGGTTTGTGGGCAGGGAGGTTGTGCCAGTTATGTCTTTGACCCACTGCAATTTCCCCTGCCCATGGCAGGGTCTTAGCTAGCATCCAGGGATGGCTCTGCTGGGGCAGAGAATGAGAAGCCTATCCCTTCTATCTGCTCCCTGGCTGCCAAAACAAATAAGGTAATGCCCCCCTGTGAGAGGCTGATTCCCACTGGACCTCAATTACAGAGTGAAAGGCACAGAAAAAAAGCCTGATCCTTAGAGCATGCGCAGCTAACTAAGAGGGTATTTCCTTAATGCCAGCATTTATGTACCTTCAAAGTAGGTCTAAACAGTGATTTTCTACCCTGAACAAGCTGGGTGGCACAAAAATGTAAAGAAAAAGAAAGATACCTCTCTGTAAATAAAAAATAAAGTTGTGTATAACTAGGCAATCATAAAGAGAAGTGATCATCAAATGTTTCATCTTTGTCCTGAAAATGACTATATGAATGGTTTTCACACCTCTCTTCTGTTTCGCAAGCTCAAACAAACAAAAAACCCCANAGGCAAACTCTTTTGCACAGTCAGGGAGAAAAAGCAGATATGAAAAGTAAAATCAACAGATCTGGAACAGAACCTTAGCAGCAGCATCAGCAGTTTTTCCCAAAGAGTCTACAGTTTGAAATCCTTGNACTTTGCCAGCTCTCTGCCTGTTAAATTAAGGTGGATGTTACCATGAAGAGAGCCTGGGCCAGTGCCTGAGAGTTCCAGCACCCTCCGTGAGGCTGTTTCTCATAAGAAGTTGGCCTTGATTTTTTTGGTGATATATATATATATATATATTTTT
>VZRF01004971.1:15366-31237 GCA_013396875.1 Vireo altiloquus
GCTGGCTGGGCTGCTGCTCCTCCGGGCCCTGCCTTACACTGGCTAAAAACCTGCTCTCTGCTTTTGCCACAGTTAACTTAGGACAGGGATGGAGCGGACAAGTGGCAATTATTGTTAAAGAGGAAGCTGAAGTTAATATCTGATTTCACATGAGTATAAATGCCAAGGCCTGAATACATACATTTCAGAGGCTAAGAGAAATTACACACCGAATTTATGGCATTTTATTAGCATTTACATTGTCTTTGGGCCCAAAGGGCTTGGTGTAAACAGTGTCTAAGGAACCTTACCCAGGCTTTATAAGGACTTTTTAAATTGGGTCTTGGAGACCTCTAAGAATTAGAGAAGGCTTTGCCTCCCTGGGAATCCTTTTTCCCTACCTGGGTATCCATGTGGGAAAGAAGCAGGTGTTTATCTCCAGCCTGAATCTCTCTAGCTTCAGCTTATGCCCATTGTCGCTCCCCTTTCCACCAGCTACTCCAGGACACTGTCATGTGCCCCAAACCATCTCTGCTGCAGGGGAACCAGCCCCTCCCTCCAGTCCCAACCACACAGAGGCCTCCTGGAGCCTCTCTGTTTTGCTGTTGTCTCAGCCTCTGGGGTCCAAAACAGAACTTAATGCTTGGATGAAGTCTGAGGGGCCCTGAGCCAAGGGGACCATCCCTGTCTCCTATACAATTGATCTGCCCTGTAGGACTTACAAACTGGAAAAAAAAAAAAAAAAAGAGAGAGAGACAAACTGAATCACAACAAAAACTGATATGGAGAACATGGCTTGCCTAAACTTAGCTTATTTATTTGAGACCAGAAGACCATGTACCTCACTATCTGGCCCCTGAAACCAGCCAAGAGAAGAGTGTGAGGACATGGGACACACACAGAGAGGGATTTTTGGGAATGATTTCCCAGATTCCAAGAACTTGACTGTCATGGTTGATGAGTTGATGAGTTTAGATTTAATAGCTCCTGAATCACTTTTTGTCCATAAGTTTATCAGATTGGTTTTGAACTCTATACAAGTCTTTACCATCTACAGTGTGCTGTGATCAGGAGTTCCACAATGTATTTAACTCAATGTTGTATGGAAAAGTACTCCTTTTCATGTTTGAAAATAACAGGGCTTGTGTTTGAAACTACCACTTTCTGTTTTACTGCTGTTCCTTACTTCAATAACTCCCTAATAATTCTCTCTCTGTTCCAATTATATGGTGTGCATGGGACTCCACCACATCCACCAGACTGCATGCCTTCAACCATCTGTCTTGTTCTCTGTACTTTATCCAGAGCAGATGCAGGAACAAGAACTGCACACGGTTTAGGTTTTTTAAATGTGGCTGTAAACTATGTTTGGCAGAGAGATGTTTTCTGTTTTCTTCTCCTGCTCTTTCCTTCTGAAACTTCTGATCATGGAGTTTGCTGTTTGAGTGGAGCACTAGCCCTGCTGTGAGCTAGTAGATAATAGATAATAGATGATAGCTAGCTAATAGAGCTATCTATTGAAAACTCAGGATCTCATCCTGAGTAGTGATTCCTTAAATGGCTACCTAGAAACAGAGACTAGACAGGAATAAAGGAATAAAGGAAGTATTTATTTGAAAGGCCTTCAGATGTACACTCTGGGCTCCAGAGGGTCCTGCCTCAGTGGATCCCAAAATGGACAACAGGTCACGAGTTCTTCACACTTTGATATCAGCATAAATTCACCACCCAGAACCCAGCCAGTGATGGAATTTCCCCAAGCTTGCGCTACTCTTCCCAAGATGATGGTTTGCATCTTTGATGCAGTTCTTGGGCCTAGGATGGTCTGGGTGTCCTTGGAGAGCAAGCTGGAGAGGCTTTGTTATGTCTATTTTAGCATGAGAGAACAGCACTTGACAAGCTACAGGAAACTTCAGAGTTACACCAACAGTACAGGATTTGAAAAATAGAAAAGTTAAAACCTAAGGCATCAGTGGGGATAATGCATTGAAACTCATGTATCAGTAAAAACCTTGAAATCCATGGACTGGTAAAGGTCAGGAAGAGTTTTTCATCTGCAATCTTCCAATTCCTTTACCTCCACTCCAGTGTCCTGCCTGCTAAGGTAAGCTAACTTGGCTTCCAGGAATACTCCTTTGGAGTATTTTAGTTCTGCTCTCATGTCCTTTCAGTTGTGTCTAACACACTCCAAATTGTCCCCATCTTTGTCAATAACATGGTGATAGTTCATCAAGGACTTTGCTCCATTTTTTTTTTCCTATTGAACTGAGAGTTTTATGGCATCTTTGTATTCCTTTCTTTCTGCAACCCTTGATTGTTTTAGGCCTCACATTTACCCCAAACACCCAAACTTCATCTTTTGGAGTAACTTACCTCAGCATGTCCATTCCCAAGAAAGCTGAAAGGCATTGAAAAACGCTGGAGAGAGAAAGCACATGAAGAACAGAAAGAGGGGGTGGGACATCCTCTCTGTGCACACAGTCACCTCTGGCCTTCATTATGGTGGCAACCAACCTCCATGGACACTGTTTCAGAGACAGCAAAAGGGCTCCAGCATGAGCTGTGGTCCACACACTGACATTACTGCTATGCTGGGAGTCACCTGCTACCGCCCCAGGGCAGAAGCTCGCCCTCTGGGCACTACTGGAAGTTTAGTACTGGTGGGGTCAAATCAGTGCTCTCTTGAAACATTGTCCATGAAAAGGAACAAAACCTGTTTTCACTGTTTCTTCTGTCCCAGAGAGCAGCAACATTTCTGAAAGCTGACATATAGCTAGTTCAGCAAAGTAAAAGGGCCCTACTCTGGCTTTTATTTTTCTTCCCATCAATGACTTTTTCTGTGGCTGGTGCGATGCTGCAATAATAGTCTCTCACTGTTCTCTCTGTGAACAATAAATATGACCTTTTACTGTAAATTGATGTTGCCAGCCTTCCTCAAAAAGGTTGTGGCCTGTGGTGTGTTGTGGATGAAGCCACTTGGTGGGGCAGCCTGTGTGTACAGGCTGGCAAAAAGGCCAGAGCAGGTCTCATGTGTCCTGCACCACATCTCAGACTGGGACCACCTGATTTCACCAGCAACACAGCCTGAAAGAACAAAAAGAACAAAAACATCTTGTGTCCTAAGTAAATACATGAGATAAAACAGCTCTTTACATCGATGCAACAACATGTTGAAGATCTGGCGTCTTTATGATTCTGCCACAGACTTATTGTGCTTTCCTGAAAAAATTAATCCATTGTATCATGCTTGAGTTTCCACCTCTGTCCAATAGGGAGTCATTATAAGGACTCCTAAAAGCAGATAATTATTTCAGTTAAATCAAGAGAATGGTGCTGCTGTCAGTCTTCAAGAACTGATAACATTTCACAGAATCATAGAGTCTTAGAATGTTAAGAGGTTGGAATAGACCTTAATGATCATTTAGTCCCAACCCTCACTGCCATGGGCAGGGACACCTCTCACTAGACCAGGTTACTCAAGGCATTATCCAACCTGGCTTTGATCAGTGCCAGGGTGGGGCATCCACAGCTCCCTGGGCAACCTGTTCCAGTGTCTCACCACCCTCACAGGAAAGAATTTCTTCCCAGTATCTAACCTACATTTTGTCTTTCGATTTGTACCCATTGCTCCTTGCCCCATCACTACAGTTCCTGATGAAGAGTCCCTCTCCAGGTTTCCTGTGGGACCCTTCAGATACTGAGAGGTTGCTATGAGGTGTCCACACAGCCTTCTCTAGGATGAACAGTCCCAGCTTCCTCAGTCTGTCTTCGTAGGGAAGGCTCTAAAGTCCTCTTACCAACTTCCTGACCTATCAGTGGACTTGCTCCAACAGTTCCATGTCGTTATGCGGGGGCCCCAGGCCTGGATGCAGTGTTCTGGGTGGGCAGAATCCCCTCCCTGGCCCTGCTGCCCATGCTGCTTTGGATGCAGCCCAGGATCCCATTGCCTTTCTGGGCTGGGAGTGCCCATGGCTGGGTGATGCTGAGATTTTCATCCACCAGCACCCCCAAGTGCTTCTCCTCAGGGCTGCTGTCAGTCACTTCTCCACCCAGCCTGTAGCTCTGTCTGGGATTGTCCTGGCCAAGGTGCAGGACCTTTCACAGAACCTCAGAATCACAGAATAGGCTAGGTTGTAAAGGACCACAGTCACCTTGTCCAACCTTCCTGCTAAACCAGAATCTCCCTGGAACACTTGGCACAGGATCTCATCCAGGTGGTTCTTATCTCCAGTGAGGGAGACTCCACAATCTCTCTGGACAACCTGTTCCAGTGCATGGTCACACGCACAGTAAAGAAGTTCTTCCCTATGCTCAAGTGGAACTTCTGTGCATCAGTTTCGGCCCTTTCCCCCTTATCCTATTGCTGGGCACCACCAAGAAGAGCCTGGATCCATTCCCTGACACCCTTCCTTCAGATACTCGTAGGCATTGATGATGTCCCCTCTGTCTAGACTGAACAAGCCCAGCTCCCTCAGCCTTTCCTCACAAGTGAGGTACTCTTCTCACCTCATCACCTTCATTGCTTCCCCTGGACCTGCTCCAGGAGCTCCATGTCTCTGTTGTATTGAGGAGCCTAGAACTGGGCACAGCACTCCAGATGTGCCTCACCAGGAAACAACAGAGGGTCAGGATCACCTCCTTCAAGCTGTAGGCCATGCTCTTCCTAATGCACCCCAGGATTCAATTGGCCTTCTTGGCCACAGGGCACACTTCTTGCTTACAGACAGCTTGTTGTCCACCAGGACACCTAGATCCTTCTGTGCAGAGCTACTATTTCTTGGAGGTGAACACTGTCATTGCCTTGCTGATTACCAGAAGGTATCTATGGATGTTAGAGTAAATAGTAATTAATCGACCGTGTAAAACCACCGATGACTGAAGAAGCTGACTCATATCCCACCTTTTTGTTTAAACTTGCTGTAAATTCTTCACATTTTTGATTGGTAAGAACAAAGATAAACTGCCTTAAATGTAACCACAACCTGTAAACATTACATGCAATGTCTGAAGCATGGTTTGGATTTTCTTCCGGGTGAGTAGGTGCAGTTTCAGCTGAGGCTGAGAGGGTGGATCAGCAGTTTCCAAGCCATGAGCATTTCCTCTCTGAAAAATAAAAAAGCTCGAGGGTTTTTGCAGAATGAAGAAGAGCAAAACATCTGTCTCAAGGCCAAAGGTGTGTACTGACAAACTGGAAGAAATGGAGACACAAGGGAGAATATTGCTGGAAGACTATTTAGGCTCTCAAAGAGCATAGGAGAAATTAAACAAAAGAGGGTTTTTATTGTGGTCTTCAGCCCAAAATGCAGATAATTAAAGGTTTTGAAAATATCCTCCTAAACACATGAATGAAAGACAATAAACACATGGGAGTGAGAAAACTCCCCTCTTAAGCAAATTTTGCATTTGTACAGAACTACACCAGAACCACAGGAGACTGAACACTACTCCCCAGACATTTCAGACACCAAAAGCTGCTGAATGCTGAATCTCAAAAGAGAGATGCTTCTCTCTTTTGTCAGACTGCTCATTGCATCCACCCCATCCAGATCCTCAGGCAAATTAGGCTGCAAAATGTGAGGTCAGCCTGGGTGCTAGGGCACTCTTCTCCTCCAAGGGAAGTCACAGCACAGTTTCTTTCTCTTCATCACTTTACAGCTTGCCAAAGCCATTAGCTTACCTGAGAAACTACAGTAAGTTCAGAAAAGTGACTTTTCTAGGCCTGCCTTCTCCTGTTGTTCGCAGGAACAGCACTTGCATTCGATTGCTTTGCTGATCCTTAACTATTTTGATTTTATTACAGCAACTCTTGCTAGTTAATTATTCCCTCCAAACTAGTTCAGCTTATCCTCTCCCTCTCAGCACTTTACTCAGGATAGTTCTCTCATTACCTACTCGTTTTTGCCAGAACACTGGGATCTGTATCAACGTGACTTATTTTCTTGAGGTGTCCCTGACCATCAGACACTTCATCAGATTCTTTAATATCTTTTGCATCCTGTTGCTGTAGACAAGTCATGCACCTGCTGGACCATCTGCCGTTGCAGACTGCAATTCAACCCACGCACACAAGAGATTTCTTTATCCATTACTTTGCACTTTGTTAAATGGTAACTGTCTGTACAGTGAGGCTCTAGTATGGTTTTTCAGAAGGTGCTTGAAAAACACAGACTAAACCTGATTTTTTCCTGCCATTTACTTGAGAGGACTCCAGTTGTGCCTCCAGAAGTTGAAAGGAGCACATGGGGAAGCCTGGAAGGCAGCATGGCATGCTGAGCGCTGCTCACCCTGCAGACAGGAAAAGGGAACACAGTGGCACCAGACTGCCTAGATTTTCAGGACTCTTGCACAGAGTGCAATAGTGCTTGTATTCCTTCCCTGCCAATTTTCTTTTTTGTTCCCTGCCTTTGTCTCATGTTCTGGTTTTTGTTCAAATTCGTGGAATGGCACAAAAAACCTGTGCTGTAATTACCTGGTATTTGCTGTGCTATAATCACCTGATATGAATTTTTGGGTTGCCATTTATTTTTTTCTCTCTTTTTCTTTGTCCCTCACAAGTCAACCTACTGAGAAGTTGTTTTGGAGGTTTCTCAAGCAATTAAGATAAATATCCAGCTTTCTATCAAGCTCCCAAACCCTTGAATATGTGATACATAATATTTTCTTTTCCAATTTCCTTGCAGTACAGGCTGAGAGTAGAATGACTCCAATTTGTTTTGTTGCTTACCATGATCCTGCAACACTGAGAACTATACAGCTGAGTTTGGTGTTTGCAAGTCAATGGTCTTTAATTTCTTTACCCTGTGCTCAGTCTCTGTGATGTGACAATAATTTCATTTTTAGATACATGTTACTTTGCTGCCTGATAACAGTATATTGACAATATTGGCAGTGGGAGAATAGCAGTATATTGACAATATTGAAAGAGAAGTCTTCTGTTATTTTATGTAGCTTGAGAGAAGAAAACTGCAGGTATTGTTTTGGTAAATCTTAATCTACTGCGTTGAAAGTGTGCATTCCCCAGGGATAATTTTCTTGGATGATTTACTTGCTTAGTCTCTCAAGGTCCTTCGGAGTTGGTTGTTTTGGTCAGTGTCCCTGAGGAACTGATCCCTTGTGAAGAAACTTGACCAAAATGTCTTCTCTTAGTTTTCTTTGTTCAATATTTTGCTATCACTAAGGCTGTCCTAAAACTGCTCAGTGGGAACACATCAGTTACTGGCATAATCCAGAATATTTCATGGCAATAGCTTCCACTGACAGATTCTATTCAAATCATCAGGATTTGGTCAATTGTATTCATTTGCTTTTGCTATACAGTCTTTTTCTCTGGAGATACCACACAACTAAACTGGCAAACTTAATGAATGCTAATAGGAGGCTGACCACCATTTACCTGCAGCATGAAACCTTACAGAAGACAGGATAGTTAATAGCCCTTGACAGAGAATAGAGGTCAGTATGGAGTGGAAACAGTGGCTGTTGTCTGTTCTATTACTAGGTTCAGACCTTGGTGTTGGTTATAAATGTTACCTTCTCATCTCCAGATATAAATATTAAGAATTTGGTTACTAGTCCCATAGCTGAGGTGGTAACTCTTCCAAATTCTCTGTGGCAGCTGTGGTGAGTGGTTCAGGAGCAAACTAAAGGATTAAATGGGTTTGCATAATGAGCCCACGTAGAGCTACACAGAGCAATCAAATTAACAAATACCACTTTCATATGCTCCCCCATTACCAACATATTTGCAGTGTTTCTGTGGGTTAATCATGAACAGGCAAAGGTCTGAGCTTGTGGAATAGCACATTCATTGTCAATTGTAACTCATAAGTAAACTTGCAGGAGGAATTGCCATTAAAATACTTTCTTTCTCTGCTTGGTGAGGTGCTCCCCCAATTTTCAGTGCTTTACTAGCAAGCTGTATAGAACCAGTACATTTAGGGTAATAGGATTCCTGTCTTGGCTCAGTTTTGAATGTTTTATGAGTCAATTAAAACCAGTTGAAAGAATTTAGTGACAGAGGCACCACACATTTTATTCCCTGACAACTATGTTCTGCATTGTTTTCATAGGGGTAGGATTAATGAAGTTTTTTTAAAAACTTTGCCCCAAAAGGAAGTACCCAGATTCCAGTCATTTGTGTTTTTAAGCATTGAAACTTGGCAGTACATAGTGTAGGAATTTTTCAGTGATCCAAAAGAACCCTAAATAGATATGTATTTAGGTCTTCAAGCATGCTAAAGTATTGTGTTTACTGGGATCTGTGTGGCCCCACAGCACCTTCTGAGTTTTATTTTGTTTGTGTGTGTATGACCTGAGGATCTGGAAAGAGTTCAGTCTAAAGAATATTTCAGAAAAGTTTAATCCAAAGAGGAAATCACACCAGTCTGATTACATCAGAACACTTAAACTGCTGAGGCTCTCCTGCCTGACTCCATATTCAGACTTCCTTTAGAAAGGGAGGAATTAGTCAGCAAACAGAAAACTATTTGTTATCTCTATATATTAAACTAGGGATCAACTGGCAGTAGCCACGATATGTTAGGGACAAATTTTCAGGCGTGAAAATCATTATTCCCATGGACTTCATAGGAGCCATACAAATTTTGAAACCACGGAGGTCTGACCTCTGGATTTTTCTTCAACTTTCACATTATATTCGCTACCTTCCTTATCACATCTTTTGCCAAACAAAGTTACATTTAGCCTTTTGTCTGATATTTTATGCTGAATTCAATTTTCCTACCACCACTATTCAACCCATACTACCTTCATTCATGATTTTGTAAAGCCATTAAAAAAAAAACCAAACAAACACAACTTTTTAAATTGTAGTTTTAACTCCCCCTTGGCAAAATTTTATTAAATGTATAGCTTGGTAATTTCTGATGCCCCAAAATTAGGAACTAGGAGAAGTGACAATGAGAGTGTAGTCACCCTGACTGTGTCAGAAGGGTAAGGCAACTGGACTTCACACTATGTCTCTGCATTTGTGGAAGAACTGGAAAGTAATTAGTCTGGGAAGAAGTAGTAAGTTCTTATATGAACTCTAAACCAGCACTCACAGATCATTAAAGTCACTACTTGCTTTTAAAAATATAATGAAGGCTCATAGTGACCTGAAACCTTAGACACTTGTTTAGTTGAACGCAAAGTTAAAGAATACTGAACTGGTCGTATTGGGTCAAACTAAAGTCCCATCCAGCTTAATATTAATTTTCTAATACTGGCCAGGAGCAAGCTCCTAAAGGAGATTACAAGAACTACGCATGTAGAGAGCAATTTTCTGGATTTGTGCCTCTAGCTCCTGTGTTTCAGCCAGGTGCTATGTTCTTAGGTAACTACTGAGTCCCTAGATGTATTTGGGGTACATTCCTCCCTCTGTCCGCTCCTCTCCCCATCATTTTCCCTGCCTGCTACGGTTGGCAGGGTTCAAAACAGACAAATACACAGTTTTTGCTCTGGCCTGTCTGAAGGTAAACCCCACCTCCACCCTACCCACCAGTGCACTGTGTTAAACACAATTTCAAAACATTATTTTTTGAGGCTTGAAATAACTGGATTTCCCTGGGCTTTAATTTACCACTTGACTAGTTTCCTATTTAACCTTTCACTTCAATCCTTATTTCACAGCATGAAATGATACCCCTGCACACCATATTTCTCTTTTTGAGGCAAGCCTACCAAAATTATCTTTTGCTTGATGGGAAATGCATGCAACTTTCTGAAACAACTCAGTGAAAACAACATATTGCTCATAGAAAATTCTCAGTAAAGGTTGCAGCTGAGAAACTTTGATAGGAGGAATGGCATATCAGACACACTTTACCCAAAGTTCTACTTATTTAGAAAGGAAAAGGCATGAAAACTTTCTGAAAGAACAATTTTTCCCAAACTCCATTTGTGAAAGGTACCTATGTGTGTGTCTGGCTTTAAGCAAAGGAGTTGTTATAGAAGTACTCCTGTGCTTGGTATAATGCCTGCTAAACCATGGATTTAACCAGGGACACTGCAATTAGTCACACAAATTTTTGCAGTCAGAACTAAACAGTCAGGACTTGCTAACTATTGATACACACTTCTTACCTAGGTAAGACACAGCAGGGAATCTTGCCACTGGTTCAGGCTTCAATTAGACAAATCTCAATTGTCTTCCTGGATGAAAAACCTTAAAACAAAGCTGCAGTGAATGTATACCCTCCCTAACACTCTTATTTATTCATTTTTGCTTGGGATTTAAATAAGAAGAGTTATGGGGAAAACAAAACCCACACAAAGAGCCCTCTCCCCACAAACAATATATTTTTGTTTACAGCTGCTCATCTAAGTGATTTTCATAAGAGCAAAAGCTCCAGTTGAATCAGGGCAGTTCTGGAGTAGCTGTGAACATGTGTGTGTGAGTAGGTATGTACATAGGGGAAGTCTCATCCTTCATTTTGTGTATTAATGACAGAATGGATCCAAACAATTTCTGCATTTAACTGCAGGACATTTAGCTAAGATCTCAGTGAAATCCATACAAAAAATGTATATCTGCATGTGTGGTCTACGGTGCTAGACTTGTTGGTATGTTTAAACAAGAGAATATCCTCAGTCAGTCTAGTCACAGTTGTCCCGTACCGGGACAGAGACAAAGAAAGCAAGCATGTTAGTGGTCCGAGAGCTTATGTGAAAGAAAGGGTGGTTTCAATTCCAGTTCCTGCTCTCCAAAGTATTTCACCAGTCCAAAATTTCTGGCAAAGCTGCCTAAAAGCCTGACTGTCTCCTGAGAGATGAGAGATGCTCACTTGCATCTCTTCAGGCACATGAAGAAATTGAGCTCGTGTTTCTTCTTCTTGGGGGGAGGATATTTTCCACCACTGGACTGTAAGCACAGGCAGGAGGGAGGCAGTCCCTTGTTACAATCCTTTTCAAATAGTATTTTCTCTTTCTCTGGTGTTTTTGTTTCACTTTGGGGCTGTGAAGGCACCTCCTTGCAGCATGGAGTTGAAAGCCTCCAAAGCTTCCGTGAGAAATCCGGTTTTACTGTTAACCCTTTATTAGTTTCTTACTTAGGAGACACAGCAGTTGTGATTCCCACCATCAGACACTGAACATTACTCAGGTGATGAACATGAAGCCTGTGTCCCCGACTCAGGATATTGTGTTGATGGCCAGATTAGGATGAGTTTGGAGCTCCAAAGCTGAGAGCTGCTTGGTCTAAATACCAAAGTCCTGTTCCCCTTCTGTAAGGAAAGAAGCTATCAGCTTTGCCACACAGCTACAGGGCTGTTTTGAAGATGATGTATCTTGGAGATTGCATGCCACTGACATAATCTCATGGAGAAGGCTGTAAACACCTTGGATGGCAGTGTGGGCAGAACACACTCCAGAGTGCTTGTGCTGCACTGGTTGATTCCAAACGGAAGTTGTTTTCTTCACAGAGCTGTGGAGCGAAAGCAGCACAAAGTGGAGCCCTTGGAGACACCTCAGACTAGCCAGCTGATTTCATCAGGGACTCTGGGATTGTAACACACCTCAGTAAATGGCACCCTGCCAGGAGCATAAATTTTGCTCCCGCAACATGGCAGGGATGCAGGCTGGTGCCAACGCTCACTCAGTCAGCTTACTGCAGGACAGGCCAGTGGTTGCAGCAGACAGGGCTTGCAGGGAATGACAGAAGCCAAACTCTATGGTCCTCACAGTGTTAAGACCACACAAGGCACACCAGTGTGACATGACGGCCCAGAGACAGAAACAGCATTACCAAACCCACTGGGCAGAGCACAGCTGAGATTGCTGATCTTGAGAGTGCAGGCTTGGAAGGGGCTGGGAGCAACATCCATTCTGAGATGGGTCACCACAGAGATAAGGGTGCTGATTGAGATGGGGTACAAATTAACCATGGATTTATGCACAGAGTGTGCCTGTCTACTTGCCTGTTGGTCCCTCATGAGTGCATCAGGACCATGGGGATTATCATGCTTGGCCACTAACTCTTGCCCACAGAGATGAAAATCAGTCTGGGTTCAAAATAGGTATGCATTTAATGTGAATTTGTTAAACGACATTAAAGCTCTGTTTCATCATTTTTAATCAAAGGTGCTTTTAATGTGATTAGAATTCTTTACCTTACCAAGTGAATTGATCTGAACCTAATTTCATTTTTTTTTTTTTTAGTCTTGAATTAGAACACCACACAGAAATTGAATGAAGTTTTAATATACATTTAAAAAATTAATTTGGATTTACTTCCATGAGAGCAAAATGTCTGGACAGAACATGAGTCAGTGGAGTCACATTGATGAAGTGAGAGAGCTGTCAATCTTCAGAGCAATCCTCGCTGCCAGGGCTGGAGTAGTTTGGATTCAAACAGGGGCAGCCAAATTATTCCTATTAATAGACTTTCACTTTCCATGCTTTTTGCTTAGTTATTTTCAGAGACCATATCCTGGGTTATAACAAATGATGTTTTTCAGGAGTGTAGTAGTCTGTAGAGATATTCAGCCCATACCAAACAGCATCAATGTATTGCACACTAATGGGTCTAGCATAGTGTGTGTGTGTATTCATACATACATATATATATATATGTACATACGTATATATTTATAGTTATGTCTGGATGACCCAAAAAGTTCTGAAACATTAGATGTTAAAGTATCCATTTATCTTGTTGTGTAAGTTTCCTGAAGTTTCACAAATTGAGTCTGTAAAAATTATTGGCAATTTGGAGGCTATCAGGTCTTGTTTTATAGAAACATATATACAGATACATGTACAAACAACTCCAAAATGTGCCATTTCCTGAAAAGAGACGTTAATGGGACGTCATCACCTGTCACAATTGAGGCTGTTGCCAAAGATGTTGCCTTGACCTTTAAACCACTATTAGGATACTTCTGTGTAATCAAGATTTGCATCTTCAAAATGTCAGTAGAACAAAAGGTACTGTTGTCCTGACTCAGCTGAGTTGATGTCAAAGACCTGGTACTCAGCTGCTGACAAAATTTCAAGTCAAACTTAAGATAAGACTGTTTCATTCGCAGTAATGTTTATAATACATAGTTCCCGTACATTCTGTTTAGGATTATGTTTCTTACTTTTTTGTTGCTGCCCCTGTGCAGGGCAACAGGCAGTGTTGAAGTTTATGCAGATTGTTTCCCACTTGTCTTCATGGGTTTTAAGAACAAAATGAAGAAAGAGAAAATGGCAGTCCCCAGTTTAAGGGAAGAAAGAGAATTGGGTTAAACCATGAACTTAATTATTAATTCAGGAACTGATTTTGTTAAACGAGTACATTTTCTGTACAGAGAAAAAATATAGTCTTTAACCAATTTTTGCTCTCTTGGTAAAGCATTGGAATTTCAAAGTATTTGTAATTAGTCCCTTTTTGTATGGCCAGTGTATTTGTAAAAATGAACTTAGAAGCAAAAGAAAACCGGATTGCTGAAATTATATTCAACTCTTTGTTACTCTGGAGTACTCTTTGTTTATTTTTGTTTACTCATCTCTCTCTTCTAGCTTGCATTACATCTTGCAGAGATGGCAAAAAGCTGGCTTGCGTGAAAAATTAGAGTGAAAAATTAGAGTTAGCAGCATTCTGCATTCACTTCACATGATATAAGTAAGTTCACAAAGTGCAGGGGTCCAGAAGAGGCAGACTACCGGCAATGAGCCTGGGCATAGGCAGGTATTAGTTTTTGAACTGAAGAAGTTGACATGGAAATAGCAAAGAGATGAATGAGTGAAAGCTCCATACACAGTCTCTACCTGTGTGTTGGTGACAAGTAAGCAGCACTCCTTTTTACCTGTCCTATGATGAACTGATGTACATGAAAGTTTGCTGTTCAGCAAGTAACTGTGCAATTTTTATGAGATTGTGCAGCATGTCTGAGCTATGGTTCCTACTCCACTGAAAATATGTAAATGGTTCCATCTCTCGAGTTCAAGAAGTCCAGAGTGGCCCTTGGCTGTAGGTACCAGCTCAGAAGATTGTTGTACACTGGGCATTTTCTGACCGATCTCTTTACCAGATCTTGACCAGCTCTTTACCACAGTTGTGCAGCTGTGGGGGTAAAATGGCTGGGTTACACGGTGTTAAATCAGCTGCTACCCACTCTGCTGAAGTATCTCACAGACGGCACACTTAAATGCCATAAGCAATACCACCTTCTTTGGCATTGGTGTACACAGGAGTAAATCACACCCTTCAGCTGTGGATCTATGACACATTGTATAAAATGAATTATAATCTTTCTTCTCGGAATAATAGGCTTATTTCCGCAACAGATTTCTGGTATGTTTTTCTGAGAAATTTCCCACTTCTAACAGACAGGGTGCAGGAATTCATCTGGAGTTTCACTTTTAGGCTATCATTTTGAATGCATTCTAGGGCTGCTGGGGTCTTTCCACAGTATCTCACCCTCAAAAACAGGGTCATTGTTGGGGTGCACCCTGTGTCTTGCTCATGGTGCCTCAGTGCTGATAACTCCCTGGAATGATGGTTTAATACTGATGAACACAGCCTGACGATAATGTTTGAGTATTTAGGTTGTGCAGAGTGCAGAAGACCACGTTATATCGAGATTATTTCAAAGTACCTTTTGTTGGCCAACAGAGTCCCTTTACGTTTTGTCGAAGTAGGCTCCCTCCTTGCTAAGTAGTGACCCCTTAAGGAAAAACCGAGCTACTGCCGCCAGCACTGTCTCCCCATCTCCAGCTGTTCTTCGTGAGGCTTGCTTTTTCTCCCCGCCCTGCCTGGGGCTCATCCCCACAACTGCGGTTCAGCGCAAGGGAGAAAGGATGTCATAACGTTGTCTGTCAAGAAAGGCAAATTGTGCCTCAAATGCATCTGTAACTTTTTCTGTCAAGAATTGTATCTATGTCTTCTCCCCTTACTCCCCTTGTCATCTTAATTCAACTTTTCACCAAAGTTGTATCACCAGGCCACATAGGAAGCATCTTTTTTTTGCCTTGATATTTTGCAGTTGATGTTGTTCGCTGCTCTTCTTTTACCATATAGACAGGACTTACAACAATGGGGTTTTTTCTGTTTGTTTCAAAGTCCAAGTGCTGAAAAACCAAAACGCTGATTAGCCACTGCTTCTTCAAAAGCTTCTTGCTCCAGGAGAGTAACTTGAAAAAACTAAGAGCAAAAATTTCAGCCAAGAAGATGAGGAACTCAGTATATATTGGTTTTTCACTGTTTTGTCTTTTTTAGGCCTGATTTGGGAAGATTTTTTTGAATGTCTTCAGTCCAAGAATACTGAAAAACAATTTTAAAGCATCTTTTGTGCATGTTGGTCATTTTTTGGTGTCTAAAGGACATGCACAAGTCTCCTCAAGAGAAGGAGAAATCACTAAGAACTGTGAAGTAGCAAACCTAGTTTTAGATTCTGATTCTATCTGCTTTTCCACATTGCATGACTTTTCCAGGGAAAGCCTTCCATTGTGAGACTTCAAGTAGTTTGTATAGATCGTTTCTATAACTTCTGAGTCTTGTGTTTTCCACCCAGTGGTGTAAGTGCGAGTCCCACAGGTAAGATCTCTACCAGCAAGGACTATGGCTCAGGTGAGCTGAGCAATTATATACAGATTCCTGAAGTTTCCAGCTGATGGTGGAGTTCAGTTTGGTGCATTTACGCTGCTAGCAGTTACGAGGCTATGGCTGTATTGGGTGCAGTTCGTCTGTGGATACTGCAGCTGGTTGTGAGAACCGGTGGTTCTGGGACCAGCCCCAGGAGGAGACACCAAAGTAGAAACGGACCCACACTGAGAACAGTGTGGGACAGGACCCCCTTGCAAATCACCAGATGCGGGAGCGCACGCTAGTCTTGCGAACCCTCCGTCCCCTGAGCATCTCTCGCCGCCGCGGGGGAGGCCCCACTGCCGGTAACCTCGCAGGTTAAGCGGA
>VZRF01004971.1:31925-274520 GCA_013396875.1 Vireo altiloquus
GCCCGGCCTGGCGGAACCTCCGCGCCCCGCGGCGGCTGCTCGCCGGGAGCGGCGGAGGCGGCCGCGCTGCCGGGAGCTCCTCGGCTGTCCGACCAGGGTTCGGTCTGCTGCCCTATTTCCCTCCCGCTGGCCCCGAAATCCCGAGATTCTCTCGGTCAGCTGTTGCTTTCTTCATAATTTTTCCCCCCTCCATATTTTGGAGGGCGTGAGGCTATCTGTCCTATTACAAAACACATTTTCTGTGCCTTCCTTTCCCCAGAAATCACTTAGCATAGTTGAACAGATGGCCCACTTTCATATGGGGTATTTTGTCTAAACTTGCAGCTATTAACTCAGGGATGATCAGAGAGGACATTTCGCTCACTTAGCAGCACGTTGTTGCTCTTATGCCTCCTCAGTATTAAGCGTGAGAATTCATGCTAGTGATACCCTTGTCCTCTGTAAGTGTCCAGAAGCAGGACCCAAAGGAAGGGTCGCAGCTGAGCGTGCTGCCCCGTTTGCCATAGTTACTTATCCCTGTCCGCCAAATGCCCCAGCCAGGATCAAGATGCCCAGTGCAGTCCAGACACATATGAGTGTGTGATGCTTTTCCTAGAGACCTTATGTTATGCCACCTAGTTTATCAGAAAGCCTAGCAGTATCTATGGATACCCTTAGCTTTTGCAGCAGCAATGTATGGCTGCAGTTACTGTTCACCAATTTCTTTGACTTCTTTGGGGTCTTGTGAGAAATTGTTTTAAAAGAAGCATGGGAAAAGCAGTCAATTGCCTGTGGTTTAGGTTTGGGTTTTCTGTTTGGTTGGGGTTTTTTCCCTCCTTTGTGCAGTTTTCCTGTCCAAATAGCCAAATTAACATGAAGCCCAGTAGGGTAAAACTTCCTCAATATACCTACCATAATTTTGCTTAGTGCATCATGGCTAACACAGTGCTGCTCTAGACTTCAGTCATCAGCCTTCAGGGAGGATATGTGGGATTCAGCAGCAGCAGATATCCCTTTGGGCTACTAGTCTTTACAAACTAGCACTGCGCAGTGCACCCTCTCCTCTGGTTTGTTAGGAGACACAGCTCAACCAGCTTCTGCTCAGCCGTGGCTGTAAACAAGTTTCAGGAACAACAGGGGAGGTTTCCCTTATTATTACAAGATAAAGACAAACACTTCTTTTGACCTTCTTTTTCTCTTTCACTGGATTTTTATAATACTGTTACACTATGCATTGTAAGCATCTCCTGCTAAAACTAACCATCTCTGGCATTAAAACATTAAAACCTCTGGCAAACTTATCTGTGACAACTGGGCTGTCTGAAGTGTTTGGGGGACTTTTTGTTTGTTTTTGTGGCTGACAGAAAATGGGAAGACAGTGACAAGTGGAACAATTTGTGATAGGAAAGATCTGTCAAGGAGACACACATTTTCTCACTGTGCACCTCGGAGTTCTATAGCATCCCGTCCCATTCATGTTGGAGAGCTTTCTTTGTCCTGTTGTGCAGTTTTCCAGTGGAGCTGAGTGCTGAGGGAGTAGTGAAAGGAGCTGGAAACCAGAGGGCATATTTTTTGAGTAACCCAACCAAGTCAACTTTTAAACTAGGCAGAGATTTTTGGAAGATGGCCTTCTTTCTCTGTAGAGGGGAGCTAGAATAACAGAAAAATCCTTGCAGGTAAATAGCACCTAAAGTTTAGGTATCTAAGTGTGGTTGATTGTCACTTCTGGTGGTCTGATTATGTCTGCCTTGGTGAGTGTTTCACCTGAAAATCTGAAGGGTAGCAAATGTAGATTGAGGTTCATCAAGGCAGAAGGGAGATCTTGCCAGCTCCTAAGGCTCTGCTAAAACTCCAGAAAGCTAAGTCTCTACTAAGCCAAAATATGTAAGTGTTTAAACCAGAAATAATCCCCTTTTCTGGCAAGTGCTTACCTCAGGTCTCCAAAGCACCAATATATTTTTATAGATATGAAAGAGTACCGCCTTCATCCATACCTGACATTACTAGTCAAAAGTTTCCTGTGTGGGCAAGAACTGAACATTCTTCTATCTTATGTAATAAAAATCCCATTCCTTCCAGGATGAGTGTATGTGGCAGGATAGTTCACATGTATAGCTAATCCATGTAGTCTTTCTAATGGGAAAATGAAATACAGCATCACGCATCACTAAATTGTAAGTTTGACTCAGAATCAGATAATGTCACACTAGCAATGTCACAAATAGATTTTATCTAATCTGTTACTTAAGGGTGCTATCTGGTTTGAGGGGCATTTAGAACTAGAACTGATACTTAGAAGAGAAAGAGCAAAAGACTGGTTAATGTAAAATGTAGCAAGAGAGCAATGCTGCATTTCGTGGGCTTTTATTCTCTCTGTTCAAGCATATTAGAGCTTGAATTAATTACTAGTCTACTAGTGTTGATCAGCAGTACTTACTGAGGACAATATGAAGACCTTCTGACTTTGACGGGAAAGGAAAACTTTCCACAGTTTTCCGTTTTGCTAATACAGTTTTGCAGCCATACCTGTTGTCATTTGGTGTGTTCAGGGTGTGCAGTCTGAGAGGTTATGAAACAGTTTTGCTTTTAGTTACCTGCTGTCTTTAGTTGAATTATGTCAAGAATTATAATCTTTTCTGTTGTGTTCTTATCTATGAGGAGTTTTCATCCACTTACAGTCTTCCTTGTGAAGAACAGTGGCTTGCAGACTGCCCTCAGTTTAAAGATGTGACACTAGCACAGAAGTCCTTAGGAGGTGTTCAGCTTTTTGCCTAGTGCAGTTTTTTCTGACCATAGCTTCTTGCAACTTAGATTGCTTTTGGCTGTCAAAGTATATCATACACACTTCAGTCCTGGGTCAGGAAGCATTGGTAACTTTTCAATGGGTTGAGAATCAGCTTTGTTAATTGGGAAGAAAGGGTATCAGAAAATGTTTCATATTCTGTCATTACTTACCCAGAAACTCCAGAATTGCTGTTGGAGAAGAAAGTTAGTTATTGGAAAAAAAAAAAATGAATGAGGTTTGGCCTTCTCTGCTCACCTGCACAGTGGTAACAAAGAAAATAAATCTTTGTTTTTCATTGCCCAGGTGAAGTTCGGGCTCTATAAAAAAAGTTTGGGGAGGTCCATGTTGCTAATGGTTTCTTTGTCACTAAAATTATTTAGAACATTTACTCCCCCTCGCTACAAGTGGTCTTGAATAAACTGGTACTATCTGGCTTGTATCAAGCCCAGAGGGATTGTATCTTCCTTTAGCAGGGCACTCTGGACCATGATAAATACAAGGGGTGAAAAACTGAAGAGAGAGTATTATGAATGGACAGAAGCTTACAGCTTTTCTCTGAGTTCCATCACTGAACTGCTATGCCAACTGAGGGTGCAGACAGGCTCAACAAATCTGCCGGCAGGGCATTGCCAGCACACTGAAAATACATCCAGCCTGGGCAGAGGTAGCTTACGCGGGAAAGCTGAGGTGGGGAATCGAGGTCTCCAGACTTGCCCCTCGCAGACTTGCCCCTCACTGCTCCTGGCTTATGGTGCTGTTAGAGCAGGAGCACAAGGACCCTTAAACCTGTGTCAGCCCAACCTTCTGCCTGCCCAGCCTTAGTGCTGGGCTGCATAACGTGGGGCTAGGGCAGTGAGAGAAGGGAGTCAGCCCTAGAAAAGTCCCTCTGTGGAAGCTCTGTTTTTGTCAGTAACGTGGGGTAGCAGCAACATGAGCTGCCCAGCCCCTTTGTCAAGCGTTTCCACACATCTCTGGGAATGTGAGTTTTCAGGTGGTTCTGCTTAGCATAGATGACTAGGGCAAGGTTGCTGGGTTTGAAAGGACAAAGTGTGAGAAGATGTGGAGTATTTCTAAGGAAAACACCTTGATGTGTGCAAAGACTTGACAGTGCTGTGAACTCTGGCCTTGGGTTTTTTCAGCCACTCTCTAGTGGTAGGAAGAGCAAGGCTTCACAAGCACTTGGTGCTGAAACACCAAGAAGGAAGAGGGAAGGGGATCAAATGGGTCTCAGTCATCATTTCACTCAAGTGACCTCTCTGCAGACAGCAGCATTGCTCTGAACACATCTGCACTAACAGAGCCCAGAGTAGAGAGGCTGCGGTCATTGACAAAGAAAGTATCTCCTGGTAGGTTTAATTTAGAATTAGATGAAATGCCAGAGTTTGGAGACTGCTTGATAGAATAAACAGCACAAAGTTCAGATGAGATTAGTGTATCTGAGCAGAACCTTTGACTGTATCCTGGTAGCAGGCTTGGTTGCCAGAGGAAGAAATGGTTTTGATCATATTAAAGACCAAGCTGCAGGTGACAGCTTGGTTGGGAGGATTATAGCTCAGTCTGAGGTTTGCTAAGTTTAAATTGATATTCAATGCTCATAAAGAGATATCAGAAGAAAGATCACTATTTTAACATGAATTGAAGATGAGTTTGGGAGATGAAATGAAAACTGTGATTTCTGGCAAAACCTGTCCACTTCTAGAGGTAGACCATTACTTAGAAGGAGTGACAACTTCTTTTGGTGTTTCCAGTCCAAAATATTTATTTGCTGGTGGTATGCTTGTACATTTTTCTCTGAGGAAAGCCTCTCTACCTGTGTGCAGTGTTGGAATTCTCCAAACATTCCACACAATCTTCAGAGCAATTTTGAGAGTGAATCCTTTAAAAAGCATGCGAGTGTGTTCATGTTTTTTTGAATAAATGAGATTAGTCACCATTCAAACTTTTTTGAATTAACACTACAAGTACTACTTGACTGCAGCCATGGGAATGCAAACAGAATGGTGAGAACATACCAGTACAGTTGTCCAGTAAATACTGCATGTGTATAGAAAGACATTCCCCCTGTGAAATAAATCCAGAAACTGTTTTGAACTTTATGCAAGTATTGATGGTTGGGGATGGCTGAACAAAATTTTTATCTTTCGTGTAGATATGCCAAAGCCTGCTAGGCTGTGCACGGGTTTTAAAACTTTAATCTCTGGCAAAGCTTGTGAGCTAACTCTTAAATCTGAGTTTGTCTATTTGTAATTGTGGGCTTCTCAGATTTCTGGAAAGGCAGAGAGGGAAAAAGGAGGGAAAAAAAAGATTGAATGAAACAGTTTGAAAGAGCACTCATAAGTAAAAAAGAAAAAAAAGATCCTATGCAGCTGATATTTCAGAATACTTCAGCACTCTCACTATTTGGGGCAGCTCATTTTTCATCTCTACTGAATCAAAGCCACTGAGTTTTCACAAAAGCCTTTTGGATGCTTGGTTTGTAAATGTCTAGCCACAAAAGTCGCAAGAGAAGCTACTGAGCATCTTTGAAAACACATCCTACTTTAGGCTCTTTAGTGGCAATTTTTTATTCTTAAAGTAAGGCAAGTTAAATGCAGAGCTGTGGAAAACTTTCTTCCAATCATCTCTCCTGCCCTGCCTCCCCTCCCCTCTTTCAATCTATGTGTAAGCATCTGATAGCCCTTTGAAGCAGGTGGTTATAACCAAAAGCAAAACAGTGAAGAACAATTGTGTCTCAGGGTGTCAGGATCTGGAAATGCTATGAATTCTTACCAAATCAGTGTTTTGCTAACATTCCAAAAGTAACAAGAGTGAATGTGCCTTTAACAGTACTGATAGTTTATCGTGTTCCGTTATGATACAAGAAAACAAACCAAGTGTCAGTATTTTGTATGAGTCATTCTGGTTGTGCGAAGAGCTGCTCGAATGTGCTTGAGGTGTTTGAGTTAACCCTCAGTTGCTCCCTCAAGTGCATGGAGCCCTGGGTTCGGCGGGGGAGGGGGTCTTGTTGCAGGTCTAGAAAGTGTACAGCGGCAGGCTTTTATCGGGAGAGTTAGGGTACCGGTGCCGGGGATGGGGCGGCGCAGCAGGGGCAGCGCAGCCGAGAGAACAGACGGACTGCGGTGCTTGCGTGCGGAGGCGGCTGTGAAAGTGCTGCTTTAAACTAACCGAACTAAGAGTGAAACGGGGGAAGAGCCTTTGCTGACCTGCGGGGAAGGGAAGAGGGGCTGGAGGAGGCTTTGCTGCCGGTGCCCGCGGCGGCCGCGAGGGGGTGCGGCGGGAGCGCTGCTGCCCGCGGAGCTCCGCAGCGAGACGCACCCGCAGCCTCCGCTCCTTCCCCGCGGCCCTTGTGCTGAGCCCTGGGGCAGGGATCCGCTGTCAAAATGTTCTTCAGTCCTTTGGCGTTGTGGGTGCTTCACCAGTATCAGAGGATGGTTCGAGCGGGGGTTGTTAAGGCTGTTGTGTTGCGCTGAAGCTCAGTGGATGTGCGGTAAACAGGTAGAGAAGCTGTGAGGGAGACTTTGGGTCCTGAAAAGCACTCTACTCTGACCTCATGCAATATGAGCATGAATTCGTCTAGTATGAGGTCGCAGGGATGCTTTTCTTCTTTTTTCGTTCAGTCTGTCACTTCTTTCTTTCCTACCACACTTCCTCTATCCCTCTCTTCTTCTCTTCCTTTGTCCTTTATTTCCTTCCATTCTTTCTTCCCATCCTCCTTTCCATCCATCTGTCCTGCTGTGCTTTTCTGCATGCATCCCTTTTTGTCCTTCTTCCATCTTTTTATTTCTCCTTCCTTTCTTTTCTCCATCCTTCTTTCTTTGCTATTATGCCTCCATCCTTTTCCTTCTTTTTTTCCCCTTTTTCCTGTCCATCCCATCTGCTCTATTTCTGTTAATGAAGAAAAAAAAAAACAATAAAAGGAAGGTAAAACAAGATATTTCATAAGGGACTGATAGAGATCTTTAACATAACCTCCTGTCTGCAGTAACTGCTAGTTTTTCATTTATGCACAGAATACTGCTTGTGTCTGGTTTTGTGTTTCTGGTTGTGTAATTTTCTGTGGGAGCATTAGATTTGAGGAGAAATTGACCGTGTTATGTAGTTTGTTCACTATGGGCCATTTGAATCCTAGCTCTGACAACCAAGTCCATAGGCTTCCCAGGTCAGAGAGGAAGAGGGAGATGTTAATCTGCTTGTGACAGTTCATTTGGGAGCCTTTACTCAGTCTCTCTGTGCATCTCTTCCTCAGGTTTTATGAGCTGATGGTCCTTCCACCTCTGTAAGCAGGGGGAATCCAGGTCAGGGAGTTTGGGCTTGGCATTCAGGCATGGACTCAGGCTGAGCCTTGCTCAATGCTTTCTCCTGCATTAACAGCTTTCATTTCACCCTTGAGTCAACCACATGCCATGTCCTGTGGCTAATGGTTAATCCCTTTGAAGATAGCTACCGAAGCATGAATGCATACTTAAGGTGACTAAACAGAGCCCCTAGTAACATCCAGTTGCAGAGGTGATACATAGGGGTTGTTGTCACTGTCATTACTGCCAGAAGAGTCGAATTCTAAATCCAGTACTGGGAGACTTGGTGTGTATGTGTGTGTGCCTACGTGTGTGAGCAC
Source organism: Vireo altiloquus (assembly GCA_013396875.1). Lineage (NCBI taxonomy): Eukaryota > Metazoa > Chordata > Aves > Passeriformes > Vireonidae > Vireo > Vireo altiloquus. The sequence continues at coordinate 39,305 of VZRF01004971.1, forward strand.
ATGCAGGTGTGGTGTTTTAGTGATGATTTAGTTGGCTTCTACAGTTATAGACTATTCTGTTTTCCTTTGGAGAAGTCCATTTGACTTAGAAAAGAGGAAAAAGGGGCTGTTCTGTCAGTACCATACTGCACCTGTAAATGAAACAGCACTGAAAACTGCTCTGAGTTATTGTACAATATTTGGAATGGGTGGCCCTGTTATTTTACGAATATATTTTTGCATGTCCTCTTGAATTGCACCAAATAAACTGGTGATGTCTGTGTCATCACAGTCACTGAGCTCTAGCTGAAATCTCTTTCAAGCCATCCTTCAAATTGCCCTCTGTGGAACAAGCTCCCATTGCTTAGAATCATACAGTCTTTGCATGTCCAAGGTCACAACAGATCACAGTCTGATCACAGAAACCAGAGTCTCCTGACTCTCAGTCTAACCCCTCTCTTCAAACCACCCTAGTTTCTAACACATGGCCATAACATACAGGTATCACAAACCTGTTACTTACCCTTTTTTTGTTTGTTTGTTTAATGTCAAAAAGATTCCTTTCCCTTTGTGAAAATAAGTTTCCTGGAGGGCACCGTGCATTGTTGATATGTCTACTGCAGGGAAAACAGAAAGAGGAAGGATCTTTTTTAGGCAGTGGGCACATTGCTGTCCCACTGGCACTATGCAGCCAGCCCTACAGCACGAGTTGTTTCCACAGGGTGAATACAGGGATGAAGGGCTTCAGAGAAGATGCCAGTTGTGCCATTGTGCCAGACCTGCAGGTTCAGGGAGAGTAACTGGCAGGATTTGAGAGACCCTCAGAGAACAGGTTTTATTGGAAAGGTTTTCCACCAGGCTGCTTCCAAGGACAGCATGTACCTTTGCAAGAACAAGAAACCTCCCATGCAGAGCTTCCTCATTCCAGTGGGAACAATATGACCTGTAAAAACTGGTGTCCCGGGGCAGCCAGTGCCTCCTTCTTGTTTCTGCCCTTTGCTGTACTTATGCAATGATTCATGCCAGCTTTAGAGCAGTGCCCTGATCATCTCAGAGAAGTTACATTAGGAAAAGTTAGCTAAACCTTTGAAAAACAAACCTGAAAACATAGTAACTGCTAGTTGACCCTGTTCTTGAAAAGAGTGGATGGGAAATGCAAAAGGACAAACTGCCCTGTGAAGAGTGTGTCCTCTGTCAAGCTCTAGAGGATGGATGCAGCTGCTAGTGCATTTGTGGGGTTAGTTAAAATGCAGTGCTTTTAAAAGTCAAGGCAGTTGTGCAGGGGAAGCACTTGCCTGGTCATGTGGAGGATTTCTGTCCGTCATAACATGTGATACAAAAATAGGCATAATTTTTGAATGATGGGCTGTAGTTCAACCAAAAGCTATGGGATGAATGCAGAAATTGCTGGGTGAGGGTTTTTCTTCTATTACAAGCTTCTACGCTGGCAGGCATTCTGAGCAAGTTATTTCCAGACTTAGTGTTGTAGATTCCAGCAGTCCTGGCCTAATCTCTTTTATCTTGGTACATTTTGATTTAAATGCAACTTTTACTTAAGCATGTTGCTTATGGCATGTGAGAAGGTACTGCAAATGTACAAAAGACTAAGTGTAAATGCTAAATGATAAGATGAACTGTGGAAAAAAGAAACTGATTATCAACCAGACTGAAACTGATGTTAAGCACGGGTTTTCCTGGCTTTGTGAAGTGCCAGGAAGGTCAGAAATTGGAAAACTATTTCAGAGCAATAACAACAATCTGAAGCAAGAGCAGGAAGGATTTTGAAACAAGGTCAGAGAGAGGGATTTAAAATAAATAACTGTCCTGTTAACTCAGGTCCATTCCTAGGTTATTTGGCATTGATATGCCTTGGTTATTTTTCCCATGCGTGAATGAGGATGTCTCTCATCCCACTTTGTCCTCACACTTACAGTGAAGACCACCTCTCCTTGGTGAGGACCCTCTTTGCATGGATCATCCTACCATTATCCCTCATCTCAGCTGCAAGGTACCCCTGGAGGCTCATGTTAGTTCCATAAATGCCAGAACCTGTTGGTCTCAGCAGACATTGTCCTTGCTTCCATCCCCAAATCTGCTGTCTTCTCTCATCTCTCCTCCAGCTCCCACCTGACTCTTAGAAGCTGATAACAATAATCAGGCCAGTTTCCAAGCCTGGAACAATTGAGTTTCCAGGCAGATTGCATGAGGGGAACTGATTCTTTGGCTGCACTATGAGTCGTACCTAACATCAGGATGAAGGCAGAGCTTGTTGTTAAGGGGATGTCATTTTCACTGCTGTCCACAAAAAAAGAGCAAGGGAAGGGATATAATCTGTAAGAGCTGTTGAGAGAGAAGTAGCTTCATTTAGGCATTTTGTTGTAAAGGTATGGAATTAATTGCTGGCAGTGGTATTGCTTCCTCTTGAGGGGAGGCGTGAAGACAAATTCCCAGGCCACCAAAGATGGCTGAAGATTGCTTAGTCTCAGGGTGGATTTTTAAATGCTTCTCATGGTTCATTCTAAGCTTCCATGATTTTTCCTCAAGTTGACTTTGAACACAAGTGAACTGAAATAAGCTGCTAGGTCTACATAGCTCCTATTCTGTCCAGGGTTTCTAGTTTGAGTTCTTAGTATCTGTTTTCCTTTTGATTCCCAAAAGGTCAGACTTGTCTCCAGTGACAAGTTTTGCTGAGTGATTGCCACCACAGTGAGCTTGCCTGAAGGTACCTCCATGGCAGTGACAAGAGGGAAACAGCATGAAAAAGATGAAATGGCAGGAGGACATGTAATGGGTAGGAGAGATGGTGTCCACTGCTCTGCCTGATGTTCCCTCTCAAATGCACAGGTGATTTTACTACAGATGGTATCCTGTTGTTGACTTGTTCATGGCTTTTTTTCCCCTTAAATCAGTGATGAAAAAATCAGTTTCCTTCCTCTGGGCATTTGGGTCAAAATCACGAGCAGCAGGTTTTATCCAGTCCCCCTTACCCATTACAGGCAGGTCTGGGGGCACCATGTCTGTGTATCACTCTGTTGTGTCCACAGCTAAGCCCCGAAAGGAAAATTACCTTCCAGCTTACTTACACACAAGTTGACCTTTAAGGAATGCATTGAAACTCCTCGAACATCACTGGGAGTATTTGCAGACTTAAGCACTTCCTAAGCACTCTAGTAAATGGAACTAGCTGGTGTGCCTAGGTCTAGGTTTCTTCTTCTTTCACCCTACACCGATAACCATATATTTTAAACTGTAAGCAGGCCATCCTAGGTGTCCTTTGGCAAGTCCTAAAAGGGCCAGGTAAAAGTGCAGTTAAACACACTGCAACTGGGAATAAGAAAAATACTTCTGTCCTGAAAAAACTGGTTTTGGAAGAAATTCGTGTAATGTGTTGTATCATGTTTGCTGGCCTAGAGATAAAAGGCAGAGAAAAATAATTGAATTGAACATCTAATGTTTGCTGTTGACATTAGTGGTTAACTCATCTGATGTGTAAAATCGGCTACCTGTAAATTTGGAATTGTTTTGGCATCTTTTTCATCTTACCCTCTTTATAACAGCAAAGTGATAGCTTTTACTCATTCTATTCTAAACTACTTAGCTTTCACAAAGAGAAGGCAAACTCTTAATTTTTTTTTTTTCCTCAGAGTCATGCTAGAGCAATATCAGTGTAAACACATATGTGGACTTATGCACACACATGCACTCCTGCCCATCACAGCTGCAAGAGAGGAGTTAATTTTGAGTGTTCAAGATCTCCTATAGCTATATTACATCACAGAATTTATCCACTGGGGAGGTGTCAAGAAAAGAAAAGGCTTCCTTTCTAAGCCATTTTTAGCTTACGGTTCCATTAAAATGATTCAGTTCCGTGAGAGACCTCCTTGGGGAGTGGTCCTGTGAAACACGCCAACAGCTGGATGGCACAAATTTGGATAACACTGCTGTCTTTAAAGAATAGAACTGAAAGCCACTGTGAGAAAGCAGCGTATTTTCCTAACAACCTTTTTAATTCTGTATTAATGTCATAGAGAGGAACAAATGCATCTTCTTTTGATAATGTGAGGAAACAAGCTCTTCATGGAAAAGCCAAAATCTTACCATGTCTCAGCAGGGAAGTGCAGAAATGTCCAAAAGAGTGGGTTCACTTTGATTTTTTTATTTTTTTTTAAGCTGCAGTTGGTTAACAACTCCCTTAAAATATTAAGGAAATACCAAGCAGCCTCAGAATCGCCTTGTTTCATGGCACATTTCATGATGTTTCTCACTATCAGTTTAATGGCAAAACACAGTTAATTTTAGATCAATGCCTAAGACTCCAGGCACAAATAAGAGCTATAAATCACTTTGAAGTTGAGGGATAAGGAACAACTTGAGGTATTTAGAACTGAGCTTAGTTTGTGAGGCTATTTCCATGCAGAAAACCATGGTGACTGCTGGCTCTAAACCAGGGAATAGATAAAAAGCATAACACAGGATTATCCTCATGGTGTTTGCACATCTCCTGACCATCAGCAGGGAACATGTCTGTCCAGTAAGACTGGTCGAGGGTTGTTCTTGCTGTTCCAGGAGAAAGGCCTACCTCACCAGGCCCAGATCCCGCCCAGGAGCCTGTCAAGTTTTCCATCCACCTCCAAGCCCCACCAGAGGAGCAAGAGGCAGCTTTTGAATCTGCATCACACCATAAAGGCTCCCAAGCATCTCACCTGGCCCTGTGGTACCTGCTTCCACTGCAGCTTGCTGACTCATAGGGCTTTACTATGTCCAAACATATCACCGACAATGATTTCTGGTTATTTTATTTTTTGCCCTGTCACCCATAATCAGCTGTAGCTGAATATGGGATATTAGGCTAGTCTAGCTTTTTCTGTCTGATCATAGTGGTCATTTTTATGCATGCCAAAATAAGCTTGAGGATGAAGCGAAGAGTGGGCATGTGGGCCTGCTTGACAAGGTAAATTACTGAGTGTGGAGGGTTTTTCAAACAAGAGGGGAGGATATGCACAGGAGTTAATCTATCAGCTTTACAGGGCACCTTCCTTAAGCAGATGTCTAGTTTTCATGTTCTCAGTGTTCTGCTTCTGTCCTGTGTCTGCTATATCTCTTTCCCCAGAACCACCATGCGCATTTCTAACTCAGTTCTTGCCTGGAGCATTCTGTATATAATGTTTCTAGGTAGGAATGTGGGGGTGGAAAGACCACATGAGGTCATAAAGTTTTTGTGGAGTTGCAATTTGATCCAAAAAGTGAATTACCAGGTGCTTCTTCAGAGAGGGATTGGGGGGTTGTATTTAAAGACGTCATTTAGTAAGGCCTTTTATTCCAGAAGATAATCAATTCCATTTATTCTCTAAATGTGTATTTGTTTTACCATAGCATAATTCTAGGATGATGTTTAAATTGATCACTAGATTGAATTTAACAAATTAAGAAATAAAAAAAATAATAAGACAATGCTACATATATCACTTCTCCTAAGAAATAGGATTTTATCAGACTGCTGAGTAATAAAACTTTAAAAAGGCAATACATTTCAGATATTTGTTTTCATAAATTTACCTCTGCTTTGCAGAGAAGGGGGACAGGAGGGACACTGCTCCAGTAATCAGCATGTAAGCTCCCAGGGCCAGGGTGGATATAGCATCAGTCAGGAGGCTTTAATCAAGATGGGGTGGCAGAGAAGCTTTGAAGCACTCTGCAAATGTATGTTCTGTGGCTGAAATGCTTGTTACCTCTCAGGGAGGCCTCTTGCAACAGAAAGTTCCTATGAAAAGGTGTTACACCCCCATAAGCTGTAAGCAGGGGTGCAGCTGGTCATGACTTAGCTTGGAGGCTGCTGGGTCTGCTCCTCAGCAGACAGAGCTGCTGGAACACAAGTTATGTTTTATTTCTGCTGTGTTTCTGAACAGAACTATTGAGCGCTGCTCCCCTACCCACTTGTTCAGGCATTCAGCAGGGAGAATCAAATGGAGGCAAAAACAGCACTGCCTATGCACGCTTGGAAGGCAAATGTCTGTGGTCAGTGATCTGCTTATGCAGGGACACCTGGAAAGCTCATCCAAATAAGCTTTTAAAGTGCATGCATGAAGTCATATTGGATCACCATTTGAGCCTCTTTATTATTTTTAGCTCTAAACCAGAGAGAGTTAAGATCACCTGATTTCTGAAGGTGTGTCCCCACCAGTGTGTAACCGAAGTGCTTTAGATTGACTTTGCATTAGTTCAGCAAAAGTTTTGCAGTCTTTCCTTGCACCAACAGCCCTAAAATGCTTTTCCCTTGCTGAGAAGCCCAGGATAAGTTTCTAGCCTCATCCAAGGGAAACCAGAGGCCCAGCCTGCAGTGCTGCTGTGGTATTACATGAGTTGTTACCCAAAAGCAGGGAGAAGTTATCATGTTCAAGCAGGAGAGAAGTGTTGGAAAAGCAGGGACAGGACTGGGATTTGTGGGGCTGGACATCAAGCAGTGTGAAATAAGTGAACAGAGAGGTCCTCAGTGGAAAGCTAAAAAAGGAAGGAGGAGAGTGAGAGCAGAGAACTTGGGGAGCAAGACACGTCTGGGAGATTAGGCTGCAGGAAGAGTAGGGGAGAGGCACAGGGTCATTATTTGCTCAGTGGGAGACTGGAGGTTGGGAACGGGGAGACACTGGGACATGACCAGCCCACAACACGGGTGGGGTGAGTGGAACAGGGAAGGGAGGTGGCCTTGCAGGGGGAGGAAAAAAGGCTGTCGATACAGATGGCGTTGGGCAGCTCTACTTCCCCTGGGGTTAGCAAGCCAAAGTGACTTCACTGACCGCCCTCATCATCTTTTCCTCGCCTGCTTAGCCACGCTGTTGCCATGCAGTGACCATGGCAACACCAGTTTTTGACTGGCTGTTCTAGGATGGTAGCTGTAATGATAGCAGTAGTGAGTATTGACAGAGGGGAGGGGAAGGCAAGCAGCTGTGGAGCAGGGGAAGTTGCCTAAGTACAGTAATCGTCTTTGGCAGGTCAAGGGTGAACCGTGGCCTGCGGGAGTTGTACAATGCCCAAGGCTAGCAAAGTGGTGTTATAATAAACCCCAGATGTTTCCGCTATTTACAATGTATATGTTATGTTTAAACCTGAAAACGCATCCTAGGATCTGGTGGGTAGGGAAACAGTTATTAGCTGCTTGGAAATGACTTGCTGGTAATGTATCTGTTCCCCCTTGATATTAGCTGTTGCCTATTTAAAATATAAATCTTCCGAGCAGAGACCCTCTTCTTTGCCAAACCAGTGGTTCCATTCGGCTTCATGAGAAACAGCACGGTTCCCCCTGCTGGGTTTCGGCAGGGAGGCTGCATCCCTGGCAGGGCAGCCCTGGGAGCCGTGCTCGCAGCCGGCCCACGCTGGTGTGGGAGAGGCACTGCTGTCAGGCCGGGGAGCTCAGCCAGCCACAGGTGCGCCCAGAGCACTGCTTAATTTCCCCAGACTCATTATCTTAGAGCTGGGAGCCACAGCCCGTGCGGTATGTCATGGGCCACAGCAGGACTTTGAATAAGCATTTAAGAGAGGGATAGGATGTAGCTGATTGGGCTTTTATGCCAAAACAATGGCTTGTCTATAAGAGTAAATTAGTCAGCTAAACTGTGAATTTGTGGCCAAACGGTTACTTTGCACAGACCCTCCGGGTGATCAGTCCTACAGATGGTCCAGGCAATACATTCGAAATACTAACATTTAAAGTGAATGAGTTCAACTGCGGGAAGGCCTGGAGTGGAGGGTCCTCTTCAGAGATGAACCGTTCTGAGTGAATTTCACCAAAGCCACACAAATTTGGAAGAGACATTTTCATTTCGATGTTTTATTGAATTTAACTAACCCAAGAAAAACGCACACCTTCAGTAAATCCTTACTAATTTCTCCCTCATGTCCCCTGCCTGCCCTTGCTTCTCTGTCTACCACTCTGCACTGTGCCACAGCCGTGCATCATGTGAGTGCTTGGGGTGGGGTACAAAAGGACTTGTCTGGACCCCTCACCACAGAGTGTACTGAGACCAGCCCTTTGTGTCAGAGTGGAAGAGGAGTGCTTTAAGACTGGTTGTGCAAAAAATATTGCTGAGGATCAGGTAACAGTTTGCAAGGAAAATGGCCAGAAATTGAGTCCTCACCCAGATGCACCAGTGCTGTGCTAAGAACCCTTTTGCCCAGGATACCTGGGATGTGTGGGAGAGCTGAGTAGTCACATTACACAGCATTTTTCATGTCTTGATATGGATTTTGGATCTGCATAGAAATGAATTTTGGGGCTTGGGGAGAAAACTATGCTGATTTTGAGGTTTTGTTGCATTTTTGTCCCTTATTTTGTGTTCCTACTCCAAACAGTCCCTGTGCAGCTATTCCATCACAAGTCTACTGTGACTTCTATTAAGGGTGTTGTCTTTTCTTCCTGAGCTTTACTGTCCTCCCACATCCCATGTGCCTGCCTTTGACTGATTTTCTCGAATTTTAGCCCTGATGGACGACTCCCTGCCTAGCCATCCAGTTTTACAGTATTTCACATCACACCTCATAAGAAGGGCTCCAGTACAAGCATTCTGCTAGGCAGAGTGCCTGCATGATGAGAAGGACTCTCTATACCTTTCTCTGATTCACTTGGACTCAGTATTGTGCATGAAGGACCATTCATGTCAGTGGTTTCTAACATGATATTTCAGTTTAAAATGCAGTTAAGCCACACCAGTCAATATGAATTCAGTGCCTGAGGTGGCTGAGTGTAAAATGACCAGAGTTCTGTAAATTCACATCTCATCCTACTAACTAGCTTCCCCACTTGAAGGGAAAGTTAAATGTGTAGAAATGTCATCTGCCTGAGATCTTTTTTGAATGCTAGACTCATCTGTTTTGCTGATTGCAAAAAGGTTTTTTTGAAGTTTTTCCTCTAATTCAATGAGATGACCAAGTGATAGTGAAATTACTTAACAGGAGTTAAAACAGGGAAAAAAGATTATTTTTCTCTCTCAGTCTATGCCTAAAACTGAGGTGATTTCCTTTATTCAGGAGGTGATGGCCATTTACTCTAATGTGATTCATAAAAGTCACTCCTAGTACTTACTTGTTTAGTGATTCTGTTGAATGTGAATTCAAAACATGTTTTAATAACATTTCTGCTTTTGTCCTCTCTCAGGGATCTAGTAGATTCAGCTAATGCCAAGTCCTTGTCTTTTTCTGTATGTTGATCTTTATCTATCCCTCTGCAGAATAATCAATAACTAATACATCAGATAACACATTATTTTCCAGCCTAAAATCAAAAATTTAAGAATTTGTAGTGTTCTTATAGAAAATCCTCAGAGCCTGGAAAACTGAGTTATCCAATTGAAAATAAGGACTGTGCTTTATTATAAATAAGGGTGGTATAAGAGTTAGAAGCCAGTGACAACCTTTCTCCTTTTTTTTTTTTTTCTTTCTGGAGAAAATATGGGGTATAAGAAAAGAAAAATATGGTTAAAATCTGTTGTTTAAGTTCAGTGCTTCCTCTGATTACTTAAATTATGTTTAGGTTGGGGAAACAAGCCGTGGGGATAAACAGCTATCAAACATCTCAATTTATCAAAAATAATGCCATCTCATGAGCACTGATAAATACTCAGGAATTAAATTAAAAACTTCTCTTTTTTTTCTTTTTTTTTTTTTTTTTTTTTTAATCCACTGAGAAAGGTTAGGATGAAAATATTGTGAGAAAGAAGGTACCTGGCCTTGGAGCTATTTCCCTTTCTTGAGATGGAAACCTTGGCTTCCATGATTATTTTCCATGTTTGGTGTGTATTCAGTCAACCCTGGCAGAGGGTTGGTGCCGTGCACTGCCAGCAGAGACAATCACTTTGTTGGTGATTTGCTAGATTTAGACCCTCCTCTATTCTCAACTCATGTCAGAGTTGTTGATGAGAATCCCTGAACACACAGTGTGTGCCCACTTCCTCTTCTGCCATTGCAAAGAGCTTGATTGTTCCATGGGCTTCAGGAAAACACTAATTTGAGACTGCTTTTCCTTAATCCTTGATCTGTTTATTTACTACTGGAAATTGATGAAGGTCGTGGAATAAGCAGTATGTAAAAAGATCAGACCTGGAAATAATGTCTTGCAAAGTACAAAGCATGCCTTATATTCTTTTCAGAAGCAGTGATTAAAATGGAAACATTTGGTACACTTTCAGTGTAATTATAATGTTGGGGGCTTTTATTGTGTTTTTCAGCCATTTTGGGTTTTATGACATGTGTCAGTAGCCAGAGACAGATTCAGAATGAGTTAATACTCAGAAAACTGAACGCTTATCATCTACAGAGCATTTTGCTCTATTAATTGTTTCCATTTCTCCTAGCAATGATGGTGTCCTGCTTGGTTACTTCCTACACAGGATTCCCTTTGCAGCCAGAAGGGGGACTCAGGATATTAAATTTCAGTAGATGCAGTGGACTCATCCTTTATGTCCTTTTTCCCTGAACGTTGTTTTCTGGTATTATTGTGATTCTTCTTCCATCAATCTCGTATGGCTTTCATTGCGATAGCTTTCATTATTATGTACTTTCTGCAGAAGGAGATACTGAAATGGACACTTGGACATGTCTGGAACCAGGTTCCAGTCCACCAGAAAGCGGTTTGGTCTATCTCTTCTTTGTCTGTTTATCACAGGGGTTTTCAGCCCCTGTGTTGCTGCATTTCCCCAGACGTGCATCTTCCCTCCAGGGTGTAGGCAGGATCTCAGACTGTAATTATTAAGGGAATATTCTGGCTGTTGTGTTACCCAAACATAAGAGTGTGTGAGACCCAAGAGAGAGTCCTGGTCTGCTCAATGGACTCTTCAGACCATCATACAGCTCATGACAAAAGAGAATAAATGACCATTTATAAGCTGAGGTGTGCATATTGCTTCATGTGCAGTGGAACAATCTGTGAGAGAATAGCCAAAAGTAAAAAAAAAAAAACCTGTAGAATAGACAAGGTGTGTGAATATGTTATTTTAGGTAAACAACAGACACTGCTTTTGCACAGTACCAAGAAGTGAATCCTACCTGCCACTAAGTTTCTTGTGAGACAGCCCTGTTGTCTGTAGTCACGTCACCTTGCAGGATTGAGTTTTACAGGAAACTTAGCTGGGATTGCATAAATTTCCCATGTAGACCCCTGTTTTTCAAAACCCTTTTAGGATCAAGCTTTTATCTCTGATTTATTTGTGTAATATGAGTTTCATTCTCATGTCTTCTAGAAAATCTGGACAAAAGAGATGACTGGCAACCCCCTGGAGTTCAGCACAGTTGGGGAGAAAGTTATGCATTCTGCCTGTTGCATGCTATTTTCAATGAAAATCTAGATTGGGACTTGACATACCATCTTTTTAGGATAGTGTGGTTTTGTTTGGTTTATGAAAGACTGGTCTTTGAGGGATATTTTGTTTTGTTGTTGGGGGTTTTTTTGGTTGGTTGGGGGTTGTCTTTTTTCTTTTTTCTTTTTTTTTCTTTTTTCTTTTTTCTTTTTTCTTTTTTCTTTTTTCTTTTTTCTTTTTTCTTTTTTCTTTTTTCTTTTTTCTTTTTTCTTTTTTCTTTTTTCTTTTTTTTCTTTTTTCTTTTTTCTTTTTTTTCTTTTTTCTTTTTTCTTTTTTCTTTTTTCTTTTTTCTTTTTTCTTTTTTCTTTTTTTGTCCTTTTCCTCTTTTCCTCTTTTCCTCTTTTCCTCTTTTCCTCTTTTCCTCTTTTCCTCTTTTCCTCTTTTCCTCTTTTCCTCTCTTTTTTTAAGACTAGTTGAAGAAGGAAAGCACTGTGTAAGAATTACTTCAAACACTATGCAGATAGTCCCTAAGAGAGATTTCAATCTGTTTTCATTCTTGATCTTATCTAGCCTGGGGAAGCATCCTTCCTGTGCCTGATAAGGAGCAGCCCCCCTCCTGTAACAGATTTTGAAGTTACTTACTTCAGATAGCTTCAGAAAGGCACAGTGGCCACATGTGATGAGGCTGGAGAATTTATTTTATTTCTGCTTCTCCAAGAAATAGATAAGCAATCTGCTGGGTAGCTGCAGCAAGACACCAACACCACAGGGTGGGAACATTCTTGCTTTTCCTAACCTGGACATTTTCTTGGGGAGTCTCAGGGTATTCTTGTGCGAGACTTTCTATTCTGTTGTTAAGTAAGGATTATGTAGATTGCTGCCTTCCTTGCAGCTCAGCTGTCCAAACCTGTACAGGGCCGGTTTGAGGTCTGGTGCAACTCTGTGAAAACGGCTTTGCTGCAGATTGGTTTGCAGTTGTTCTGTCAGTGCTCTTCAGTAATTTCTCAGCAGGAGAAAAGCACATTTCATGCTGCATGCTATGTGTAGGCAGTCCATGTGATCCATGACTGAAGTTGGTGGCTTGGATAGAAAGTAAAAGCAAAGGAAAAGTTTCCTGTTGCAAAAATGGCCACAAACTGAAACCTCTAATAGAAATTATGTGGAACAGATAAATCACAGAAGATGATATACAAAAATCTCCAGCTCAGTAGTAGAAAAATGATTGTATTGTGCTCAAGTCTCTTTTCCCTGAGAATTAAAAGAAATGGAGGCTAAGAAAGGGATGGAACATTGGTCTGATTAGTCCTTTTGTGCAGAAGTTTATAATCGTATTGATGTCTTTCTACCCTGAGTGATGTACGCATGTATGAGTGTTAACACACAAAGTCATTGTCATTAAAGTCAGATTTCTTAATTCTGTTGAAGCAGAGAGAGTGTTGCCTCTAGAAAAATGTGTTAGGACTAATTTAATCCAGAAGTTTATTGATTCAACTTAATTTATTAAGGAATTGATTTTAATGTGAGTTTAATCATAAATCAGCTTTAAATCTATTTAAATCAGTGTTCACAGTGAGACTTTGCATTGGTTTAAATATAATTGATTTATGTTTTAATTAGATCTCTGTAAATTTGGATATAGATAAAATCTCTGTTTTTTCCCTTCAGTAAAACTGTAGCACATTTCTCCACGTTCTGGGGTGAAAGTCCAGCTGTAACTAATCAATGACAAAGCATTTTATTTTCACAGGGCCTAAATTTTACCTTAGTTCTTAGTGCTGGGCCTTCGGTTCTTATCATATAGCAAATAAAGCCCTGGATACTGGAAAATTGAAATAATCAATTTTCAGGCTGTGATTTTATCCAAAACTGTGACACACAAAAACTCGTTGTAAGTTTAAAAAAGTAGTGGGAGAAGGGAGTTTTACTTGATTTACCATGTCTTTATTCTTTTTGCCAGCAATGGGTTCAGAATTTATGTGAAATTTATTCTCCAACTCCTTTTTAGCTAAAATTTACCATATAAATGCTGTTCTGCTAATGGAGACTCTAGACTGGGGAATAAGGCTCATTAAATTATGCACATTGCTTACTACTCTTTGTATATTTGAGCTGCTCCACAAGGTTCACCTGTGGCTTCTATATAAGGAATGTTTCTGTTCTACAATAAAAGCTGTAATTCCTCCTTGACGGTAGCTATGGGTGGCCACAATCACCAGGGTTAGAGTGCTAAACAATTACTGTTTGATGCATGTTTTAGTCTTTTTCACATGCTCACAGATTTTAAGGCCATTGAGAGATCTTGACAGAAGATTGACCTCGCAGTGTGGGCTGCATTGTTACAGACCAGAAGCTCCAGGCTGGACTAACTGGCCTGGAGATCTGTGTCATGGTTATTCTGTATTTGTGTGACAATTCCACTCCTGTATGGATCATTACTTACCATTCTCACGCATTTCCGGGTATGCAATTCCAGCACTTACTGTTGGTCTGGAATATACTTTTAAGAGCCACGTAATTTTCCCTACATAATTTTTTATTTCCACAATTTGGAGTCCAAAAACCATTTCAGAGGTGCATAACTTGCCTTGTCCCTCCCCCAGTGATTGCTGCACCATGGCATGTTTCTGCACGCTTTACTTACCATGTGGTTATGGATTTTTTAGAGGTTGACCTATAAAAGTATGTCTAATCTTGTATAATAATTCAGCCAATGGAGATACTTTAAATTATAGATTTTTGCAAGCTGTTCCCAATTGCAAGTATTTAGCAGTATTTGAAAGAATTTTGTTCAAGTTTTCATTAGTCTGAAGACAGCACATACATTTTCAAACAGTTGTGACATATATGCTTCTTTTTTGCTGCAGTTTCCATTTCTGTTTTGCCATAGCTGCAGACTATAAATGTGGAGTTCAAGTATGTTGGAAGTAAATTATATTGAAAGGTACATGATGAGATCTCTCTGCATACTGTGCAAGTCCATAATGTTAGATGCAATGTTTAAATTTTTGCTGAGTTGGGTTTCAGCTTATGATTTTTGTGCAATGCCCAGGTGTATCCAGTTCCCTGGTTCCTGAAATGAAGCAAATGGTTTTCTGTCTCATTGGCTGAAGGGTTTGCACTCTCATTCTGGTTTAAAAAAAAAAAAAATAAAAGGGAAGGTTTTTGGTTTTTCCAATGGACTCCTTCGAGTGATGGCCACTTTTGTCAGCCAAAGTGACCTGGACTAGTTCTGCCATGTTCCTGGAGAAGACCACATCCTTTTGCTGTGGGTGTGTCAATTCTAGAGTTATCAGGCCTTGTGATTTTTCCTTTAGCATGCAGGTACAAAAGCAGTCATATTTCAAATTGACTTAGGAATGGAGGCACCAGCAATACCTCCATTCCTCTTCTACCTGGTAGAGTTTAAGGCAGGCAGGCAGAGGAAGGGGACCTTGAATTTTCAGGTGTTATATAGCTGGCATGGGGCTGGCACATGGTCTGCTCTGTGATCAACACCAGAAGAAAATTATTAAGAAAACCTTTGAGGCTGCAGTGGAAGAACTACCTTTGCTTTCCAGAGGTTTTTTCTATGCAGTCTTTTAGTACACAGATGTTTTTGTAGGCCTACATCTTTCCACAGCCTGTGCTGAACACGCACACAAATCCTAGAAAGGGAGTATTGCTACAAGAGCTGACCACAAAGAATTTACATGAGAGGAGGGGAAGGAAAGTGGCGAATGAGGAACCATACCCACAGTGTTTGGCTTGACTTGTGCATTAGCAAATCAATGTCTAGAAAGTTTCAAAATTCTTCACACTGCCGTAAATAGTTTATGCACTCAGTAATGCAACAGCAACTTCTTCGTTTTGATGCTCCTGTTAATCTTGTTTTTCCCAAATTCATTTCTGTGATTTGATTTTCCTTCTATTCATATAAAGCAAGCCAGAAGATAGGTTTCAGCTTAGGTTTTCCACATTCCCACCCCAAAATTTCATTGTATGTGAGTGGTTCTTTGCAGAGAGGAGCAATAGCAGACAAACGAACCTCCTAAACTTCCAGTTGTGCCTTGGGATATCCAGACATTTTCTCACCTATTTTGTGAAAAGTTCTGGCCTCTGTGTGAACTTTGTGAGAGGGAGATTGTTTGGGTCTTTGGGGAGGCAATAGTTCTGGGGAATTCCATTTTGGTTCTTCCTGTGTGCTAATTATTATTTCCAGTGGTTATATCCCCAATATTACTCAATTAATCCCCAATATTACTCATGTGTCCTTATTGGTGATGGCAGTGACTCCAGCTCTGTGAACCCATGCAGGGGGAGGTGATTAGTGGTGACCTGTTAAGGCAACCTTCATTCCACATTTGGGGAATTGCCTTCTGACCACCATTTCCAGTGTATTTCAGCTGTCATGACACTCCCTCCTCCCTGTGTTTTATAATTTTTTGATAAGACATCCTTGAGGACAGCAGGTTCTTCTGGTTTTCTTGTTCAACATGGAAAATAACTTTAATACTGGGAAAGTTTATGTGCCTATAACATTGTCTGATGTTATTTAAATGTGGCTTGATGCAGGCTTTTTCTCCTATACATATATGACTGCGCTCTCACTGGAGGAGTAGGGACAATGTGCCACACTTAATTAGGAATATCGCTGACCAGGGATGTAGAAGTGTGCTGGCGGTGTTGCCGGATGTGTATTGTTATTCTTTCTCTTAAGCCTCAGGCAGAGGAGGAAGATTTTTCGACATGTGAAAGCCTGCCATGGATAGATCTGCATTGGGCAATTTATTGGCTGAGGCATGGTACACTTTGTCTGTGAAATGGAACTATTGCAGAATCAGAAAATGCTACAAAGCCAAGAAAACAGTGTAAGCCAGAAGCAAAAATGGGCCTCTGTGACTAGGATCAGAACAAAGCAATGACTTATGTCCTTTGCATGTGAGAATCCCATCTTTGCTGGAACAGTGTGAGGAGAAAGAGCATGGCGGAGAAATGCTAAAAGGGTGGAGAAGCAACTGCAGGCCAGAGGAGATTTAAGAATTCTTAAAACAAGAGTTATAAAATATAATATAGTCCATAGGATCTGAAAAGTTTATAGGATTTGATACACAGAATCTCTGTGTTTTCTGATGATGGCAAAAGAGGGGACCAGAGAATATGAAATGTGAGAGGGAAAGGAGGAGATGGCTGCAACACTTTTGACCCTCTGTATTGAAAGTCTAAAGCTCTGAGGAACCTGCTTAAAAAAGTAAACTCTACCAAAAAGAGGGAGACAAAAAAGGGAGTTTCCAAAGAACTGGATTTTCGTCACTAATGCACAGAAATAACCTCTGAATTTATACCCTTTGTTTGGGTTTTTTCTTCCCAACCTGATCTTAGGGCACACCAGTGTGGCTACACAAGTACTGTAGCTGAAACCCAAAGCTTAAGTTTTTCATGCGTCTCGGTCCAGTGATCTGCTGAACCTTACAGCGCTGGCCATAAGTGAAGACTGAGACCCAGACAAGTTAACAGTGTAGTTGCAGCCTTTGCTCTTGCATGGTTCTATCAGCTGCACTGCCCTCTGTTTGGTGGCTTACTGAATGGCTTTTCTTTTTTCAAGCAAAAATAGAAATTAGTGCTTAACGTTCTTACATTGGAGAGCAAAGAAGGAGATGTATATATAAGCGGCAAACTGCACTTCCTTCTTTCGTCTGACTTCAAGGCACAAAACTTGAGGCAAACTTCTTTTAATCTGCAATCCTGGAATTTAGATCCTAAGTCGAAAGTGGCTTCATGTGAAAAAAATAATTTAAATTACTGAGTACTTGCAAGTCTCCTCGAAGTCCATGGGACTTATTCTGCACAGCTTTTCTGCGCTTTGGGCTACTTTCATTTTAGTGTAGTGTTCAAGTAAAGATTCTGGAGTCCACTTTCATGCACTCAAGTATGTAAAATACAGACCTGCAGATACTTCCATCAACTTTATGAGCTTTTTTCCCTGAATTACTTATGGGATATCAACTACATTTATTTTAAACTGTCCCACATTTTCAGTCTGTATGATCAGGTTTTTATATTGACAGTGTCTAACAGGATCATCAAAGCTTACCAGGGAGTTGGAGCCAGTTGGAGTCAGCTGAAGCACTGGGAATCAGAGGAGAGAGTATTTAATGTAATCAGGCAGTGTGTTCCTGCAGACACAATCATCAGTAAATAAATTAAGTGTTGACCTTTAAATCATAATCTTTAGGTTAGACACTCGCTCACACCCAGCTTCTCTTGCAAAACCTACATTTTGCTTTGAGCACAGTTCCGTGTCTCTGAGGAGGCCTAAGTTCAGAAACTGATATCTTGAGTGTCTGCAGGAGAATGGACAGCCCGTCATTATCAGGTTACGCTGAATAAATGGGTGCTCTCAGGCTTTCCCTCCTGGACACAATACTTCTAGACATGCTGTTTTGTCACTACCATCCTTTTTCACTCTGCTGGAGATGCTTTTTGCTTGTCGAGTGGAGGTGGGGGCAGGGGCAGGGGAACAGGTGTGAGACCTACTCCATGTGCATAGTACTTCTTCTGAATGCCCATTTTCAGAGTCGTGTTGAAAATCCTGCCTTCCCAAGGCCGTATTATGAATTGGCCCATGGTTCTCTCATTGGTGGGGTTTGCTGGACTTCTGACAGAGAGAGCAAAGAGAAGATTAATGCAAGCTCGCAGAGCAGTTTCATGGCTAGGGGTAAATATCCACGAACACTGGCATGACACAGCATGCCCTTGAAAGCATTTCACGCCAAATAAACAAATATTTTAGGTAGAGAGCTATGGTTTTGTTGGTGCAGCATGACTTTAAAAGGACCAAGTGAGACTGCAGTGCCATCATACCTAAAGCTGTCAGGTTATCAGAGTATCAGTTGGCTTTGTGACTGGCTTTTGGGAGTAGTTACTCTGATTTATAGAGGCATTTGCTGGTTCCATGCTGTTCCAGTGCTTAAAGAGCATAAATGTAGTGCTGTATCTCTCTCTTGCTCTATTTCTTGACTCCTGACCATGTTGCTAGCCATTCCTTTGGCACTCCCCTTTCTTTTGGCCTTCATAATACCTAAAATTTATGTAAAAATTTAATTTTACCGTCACTAGAATGAGTGATATTCTGTGGATCTTGGTTTTATGTGTAGTTCAAGACAAATGTCAGGTTTGCATTTTTCCTTTTTCTCTTCAGCAACAGACGCAAGTATTCAAATATCAAGACCCAGAGCTGAAATGTATCTTGCAGTACTTTTGAAAGAATTCATAAATTCCCATAAATGATTTGTTTGGTTTTTCAGTCCTTCAGCTCGTGTTCAGTTACTCTGGTATTTTGGAGAGCTGGTTGTTTGGAATTATCTCCTATCATTACCCGGAGTGTTTTGTCATGTAGGTAATCTGCACAGAGACTCAGCATGCTTGCAGGAAATAGGCAGATTTTGAAAAGTGTTCAGAATTCAAATGTTGCCTGAGAGAATAATAGGAAGATTAAAACCAAGAGAGGCAATGCAAATTTTTGTGGGTTTTATTTGTTTATTTGGTTTTTTTGTGGATTTTTCGTTGTTTTTTTTGCTTGGGGGTTTTGTTTATTTGTTTGGTTAGGGTTTTGGGGGCTTTGCGGGGAGGCTTTTTGTCTAAGTGGGAGCAGTATACATTTTAAAGTGTAGTTTATATGTTTAGAAGACCTGGTCTGTTGATGATAAGCCTGACCTTGATTACAATCTCATCTGCAAGGGGAGAATGCTTTTGGAAATAATATAATTTGTCCTGCGTTACTTCCCTGCCTTAAGCATTATGGAAAAAAAAAAAAAAAGACAGTAAGTCTGAGGCCAAGGCAATGGGTGTTATTCTTGTGGCTTCTATTACCCCTCATGAAGCTGTTGGTTACAATTTTGTGCAGCAAACTTTGCACGTGTGCCTACTGGCAAGCGTGCCTAATACATTCCTGTGCTCAGGCTCTCAAAAGGCTTTGCGCCTTCCCAGAGAAAGAAAAGACAGGGAAATAAAAACAACCACTCACAGAATTTCAGCTGAGTGTGGTTGTGTGATAATATTTTGCACATTTCCTGTTTAATTTGTTCAATGTGTTGAGCTTCCATGCAGATTAACTATACAATCAAACACTGAAAGTGAGGAGATTGATATTCTTTGCCAAACTCACAAGTCCGGGGAGAAGTTATCTGCAGTCATACATTATCAGTGAGTCTTTTGCGGAGAGAATATGGAAATGTGTGTTCCTTATCTGCCATGATATTATGCAGGCCAGCAGACATAAGTTTCTGAAAAAAATTGCTAACAAAATGACAGCTATTCAAGCCATCTTAATAAGAAAAGATCTAACACCTTGCTTGCTTTTTTTTGCCTGTTAAACCCTTCCAACTGTGTGGGGCTTTTGCTGACACAACCGCTCTGCTGCTTTGTGTTCTCTCGCTGTTATCACCCTCGTTGCTTTCTTAGAAAGTCTGTCAAAGCAGGGGAGGTCCATGGGTCACAGAGAGACATCCTGACTGGGTAGTGTGAAAAGCCTGGGTGCTTTTCTGTGTGCCTAATTGACTCTTAAATGTGAGGCCCTACCGCATTTTGGCACAAGGAATACAGATAAAGTAGATGCCCCACCACATCTTCCATTCAAGCAGCTCCTCTTTCAGGGTACTTCCACACTTAGTTTATGCTGTTTCTCTTCAGGATTTGTCTGTTTTCTTTGCTCCCTTGTCATTTTGTGATGGATGGCATGTGTAAGGGCTCTGCTGCTACCGTACCAGAGCTGCTCACAACGGCACTGCCCAAAAAGTGATTTGTAGGAAATGCTGTAAGAGTCCCTTCCATTTTAATTTTGACCAAGTCCTTGTGTCCCCGATGGCACTTCAACCTCCCTCAGCATGTAGGAAATGCAGAAAGTGTTTTCCTTGCCTTCCTGCCTCATTCCTGCCTGCCATGGGCAGCCTCAGACAGCGGGCAGAAGCCTCGCCGGCAGCAGGAGTGGTCCTGCGTGACAGGCACAGCAAGGAGAAGTGGAAAGGAGCCAAGACGGCAGGAGATGCTGTGGGGACAGAGGAGGAAGGGGTAAAGAGGCGAGGGGAGTGTGGTGTCAGGGGGAGCCATGTCTAGTTATCATTATAAGCATTTTTGTCTCTTCTAAAAGCATTTTTACCCTGCAGACAAGGTCCTGTCTTACCAGCACCATAGAATTGGCACCGACTCTGATGAAAGTCAGCTACCTCTTGCAACAGTGGAAGCTGTAGCTGATCTTGATCCAAGTTCACAATGCTGTAGTTTTATCAGCACAAGCTTTCTCATATGCCTGGCAGGTCTGATTAACTTTTGCAAAACTGCGACTGAAAGGAAACAAACATAGTGTAAATGAAAAGAATAAAAAAAAACCCAAAGAAACAATCTCCTTTCTGTCATGTCTGTGAACAGCTTTTACTGTTTTCCCTGGAGAGCTTGCATGCTTGGACAGCGAGTTACTGTGAATTAGTGAGGGTCACTGCCATTGATTAAATCCTCTTTTATGTTTCCCGGTAACTCCTGAATTATGGCAAGAGTTGAGCATATTAATTTAACACTTTTCTTTTTTTCACTGACAGCTCTGATGGAGGAAAAAATCTGCAAGTCATTTTGAGCAGATAATACTGAATTAAAATAAAAATCAGAGCAAAATTGCATCTCTTTTATTCCCAGTTTCACACTGCCGTATGAAAGAACAGTCAATAACTAGCTGAAGTCTTTAGCACAAAAATTTTCATCCTTTCAATTGTGGTTATGCTTTTAATTAATGCTAGGTACAGACTAGGACTTTAACAAGTAAAATATGGTAAAATAAGAAATATTTAATTTCAAGTGTTTCAAACCTCTGCAGCTCCTTTTCTTACTTAGTGACGAAAGACTATAACCTTAACTCTTTAACGACAGAATGAAACTATCAGCCCAAGGATAGTGCTTATCAATAGTAAGGATCTTACTTAATTATTTTTGTTGGAAATTAAAGATTTTATTATTATTAAAAATATAAAATTTATATTCAGACAATACTTATGTTCTTATATAAATGTGTGTATATATATATACACACATATATATACATATGTACAAAGACACACAAAAGTGTGTGTATATTTAAACATATTGGTTTCAGGATGGTGTGTGGGCACTTGTTTTTCCAAAATCAAAAATTGTTTTCATAGCATTTTGAGAACATACTGAAATTTCCAAAATTATCTGGGGGAGTGGGAGAAAATGGAAACCAACATATGAGATAATTTTCTGGTCATGAAATGCTGAGCCTTTACCTGATCCATCCCAGTGCTACCCTGACAGATGTGCCTTACCCTGTGTGTACAACATCCATGGATGCCATTCCCAGAGAAGTCTCCCTCTCAGACATTTTGCTTATGTCTAGAACACTTCCTGCCACAAACTTGTTGTCCACACCAGCAGAGGTGGATAGAAAAGGTTGTCACCTTCCTCTTAATCAGAAGTTTTTTAATTATGGAAGACTACTCTGTCCCTCTTCTGTCTTCTGCTGGTGTTGCAGCAGTCATCACTTCATTTGTTCACTCACTGCAGACCACATTTTCCCAACCACCACTGTTTATGCTGCTCTGGGCTCAGTGTCCAGGGAATTAAGGGTTTCCCTGGGCTTTCCTGGGATGAAGAAGGCTGTCTTACATGTGGGACAGACTATGCTGCTGCCTTCAACAGTCACCCACTTATTTGGTGTGTGTATATTATTTCTTTATTTGGGCTTCTCCTAATTATGGGTGTGATGTTGCTGCTTGTTTTTTGTCTTATTGGAATAATAGTTAAGGGCGACTGATCAGCAAGTCTCCACAAACACACAAGGAGCAGATATCAAAACATAATCAAAAGTGTCCAGTTAGGACATTTTCTTGCACAGGACTCTGCTGGAGACTTTGTGGTGTCTCTTTGAGTGCTCCTGGTCGGCATATTGTGGAGAATCAATTGACCATGATGGCCATTTGTTTCTTGGACAATATTAAAACTGTTCAAGAAACAAAATGACCTGCAGCTGGAGGTCCTGCCCAGCAATAGTGACTCCCTGGAGGTTCAGGCAGGACACAGCTGAGCAAGGATGGACTCAGAGGCTATCACCCATCAGCAGACCAGCTGCAGTACCCCATATCAGCTCTCCCTGGTTGTGTGGTAAAGGTGTTATCCTAAGCCTCAAGGGAGGCAAGGTCAAGTATAGGTGTTTTACCTATACACTGGAGCACAGGAGAGGCTGGTTTACAGCTAACACACCAGGGTCAAATGAAGGGTAGCATCTCACAGAGGGACTGCACCTTCTTGTGAAGCCTGTGTTCAAAGACCAGTACTCATGTGGAATATTAGAGGTCTATAACTTAGAAAGCCTGAAATGGTTTGAGGTTTACACACACAAGAAACATTATTGCTACAACACAGTAGAAATTGAGATGCATCAGCTGGAACCCTACAGTGTGTTGGCTGAGCCTTTTCAATGCAGTGTCCCCTTCTGGGTCCAAAATACCCTTAATTGATATTGATTCTGTTGATGGGCTTCCAAGCCTGTTGTCTTTTGCCTCAGGGAAAGGATATGGCCAAGCTGAGGTTTGAGGTAGGTGTATAATGTGGGTTATAATGATTGGCTGAAGCAAAAGCCTTTCACTGAGATGAGGGAGGCTGTAGAGCTTATGTTTATGCTTTTAACTCCATGTCAGATCAGTTGCACCTGGAGCCATTGAGTAGCCTGTGACTCATAGCAATTGAAATTAGTAAAGCAGCAAGATGCCCTCCCTCTGCCTTTCTGTGTTACCAACCAGAGGTGCCTGCCAGGGTGTGCTGTCTTGTGCCTGGGAGCACACAGTCAAATAATGTTGTTAGTACTCCATGCTGTGTTCAGAAGCAGCACTTTAGTTCTCCCTGTGGCTTGCAAGTTTAAGACTATCACAGGATCAGAGGACAAGGCTGTCCAAAGGGTCAGAGTTGGCTGCTGTTAAATGTGCCCTTATGCTTTAAGAACAACACACATCCTTGTTTTTCAGGGGTTTTTGCAGAAGCGTTGCTAGTCTGGTTGGGGTTTTGCTCTCCGTGGCTTGCCTAGCTCAACCTGAGTAAGTGATGTTTTCCCTTTTAAGGATGGCCTAATCACCAGCACATTCTTTTATTTCTTTAGCGGTGCCCCTCAAATTGAAGGAAATGAAAAACCAAGAGGCTGCTGTGGGTCAGAAGCTAGTGCTAAGGTGTGAAACCACTTCAGAGTATCCTGCACTCAGATTCAAGTGGTTAAAGAATGGGAAGGAAATAACCAAAAAAAACAGACCGGAAAATATCAAGATCCCAAAAAAACAAAAGTAAGTACAAAGTAATATCTCTCAAGTGGGGCTGGGAGAACTGGGAAGTGATGTTCACCAGAACACAAGCACTGAGGTTATTAATTGGAGTAACACAAAGCTGAAAGCTGTGAGTTACAGAGGAAGAAAATTTAAGGAAACAGACACCAATGTTATTTTTCCTTAAAGTATGAATGAAGTGTGAGTGCGATATAAATATTTCCTAATTAATTTTTGATTTTCAGTTTCTATTTGTTTTCTGATAGCCAGAGGCTATGATTTTAACCAGTAAACTTTGGAGACAGGCGATTTTAAAATTGCTAACAAGAACAGAGGTACCTTATGTTTATTGTCTAAAATCAAAGAACACTTAAAATCATCAAAGGAGTTCAGATTTTGAAGTACTTTAGAGATTTGCTTTTCAAGCAGTTTAGTCCTTAAGAAGGGCTGGATGCTGTCCTCATTAGCTCTGAATGTCTTATGCAAGCATGCAGTAGTCCTTTACCAGAGGCATTCCTGCACTTGCAGAGCAAGGCACTGGTGCAGCAGATGTTATATGAATAGCAAAGCGTGTAAATCCTGTCCTCCTGTCTGGTGGAAAATGCCCCCTACGTGTGACTGATGACCAGTGCCAAGAGATGGACTGGTGCCTTCTTTCTGCAGGGGAGAATGCTTTTACTGCATT
The DNA here is from genome assembly GCA_013396875.1 of Vireo altiloquus. Taxonomy (NCBI): domain Eukaryota; kingdom Metazoa; phylum Chordata; class Aves; order Passeriformes; family Vireonidae; genus Vireo; species Vireo altiloquus. The sequence goes on from VZRF01004971.1 coordinate 63,544, forward strand.
GAGACAGGAGAAGGCTTTGCTGTTTGATCTCTGTTTTGTTGTTTAGATTTAAAAGTTTTAATTGTCACCAGCTATGAAAATCTTTTTGAACTCAGTCCTTCAACCCTCACTTCTGCTCTCAGTAGGCGGGGCTGCTTATGCCTTTCCTTCATTCAAGACACAGAAAGTTTGGAATGGACTCTGCAAGAGATTTTTCTTTCCAAGGTGTTCAGTGCCCCTATACTTTGTGTCAGGGCTCACCTCACTAGACAAAACAAACCATAGTCAAATAGACATTTGACTTTTTAGGGTTATTCAGGTTGAAATTCAGAAATTCTGCCCTCCTTTGCAGTTCTTTGTACCCCAGCCTGGGACACAAGGTGAAACATGGAGAGGGGCAGAGCAGCATCACCACAACCCCCATGCCACGGTCGCACAGATGTCAGGAAGGAACCTGTGATGTCTCCTTCCAGCATTTGCGAAATGGAGTTGTTCCAGGTGGCAGATAGCCTGGCAAATTGTCTGGACTCATTTGCAGAGCCATATGTCTCCATCAAAGTTGTATTTTCTGTCTATTCTGTAAAGAAAATGTTCAGATCAGTGCCTAGACCTCAGCTTTCACAGCAACCCAGTGCTGCCTGTGAGCGGCAATCAGTATTTTCTCCACTTACATTTTATCTGATGCTGATTGACCAAACTCACTGGGGCTAGGATTTCACCTTCCGGGGCTGGACTTTATCAGCATTGAATCAGGAACTGCCTTTTGCCACCTCACTTCTTTGTGGTTTTTTTGCCCCCAAAAAGCTTTGAGGAGCTGTCAGAAGGGAAACTGATAGCTATTGATTTGATATCGATGCATGTGCAACGTGTGAGACTATTTTTCAGCTTGATGTGCCAAAAAGTGTTTAAAATTCCCCAAAAGATGCATAATGAAAAATACTAAAATTGTGCCTTTTTCTGGAAGATAGAAATACAGAGTCATCTGCACTCACCAAAAATGGACAGGGCACAGGCTTTGACCTGTATTCCACACATTTGTGCTTCCCCAGTCATGATGATACCACTCATCATTGGAATTTCTCTCTTGTGTTTTAGAAATGTCAGTGTTGAATGGAGAAGCACTTCCAGTTAGAGACATGAAAGTCACAAGATGCAGAGTACAAAAAGGGGAAAGACAAGGGATGTCTGCTGACATCTGAAGGATTTTCTTTGCCTTCCTACTTTGACATTTTAGTTTGGGGACATGTCAGTGCTTTGCCATTTCTTCTTTTGCTATTCATGTGTGCATCCAGGACTGAGTAGAAATGAACAGCTTAAGAGAAAATAGATTTTATTTTGATGAAAAGTGGGACAGACATGTGTCGTAAAGCTAAAGAAGAGTGGGGGAAAATGCAGTGTAAATGAATGCATAAAAAGACATGCACATATCAGTAGGCAAAGCCACTGCAAATTAGAGGAGTATCAGAGATCAAGGAGTTTTTTTCCCTGCTTACGTTCTGTGCATTCTTTAATGATAGCGCACTGATAAATGTTTGTCATATTCTTATTGCTGTATTGTTACAACAAGCATTTTAGTGTGAGTTTTTTACTGTTACCAAGTGTGAGACTACTATCAACTGCAAAGGTTAGAGTAGTTGATAAGCTGTCTGGGATTAATGTTTGTTTTAAAGTTCAGATGGCTACATAAAAAGTAGGCTATGTTTCTGAACAGCCATTAGCATGCAGAGTACCACAGCCTTATGACATCTTCAATCCAAACACTTGCAAATAACACTTTCTAACATGTTTACCAAAACCTCACAAAGTTTATATGTAGTGCCCAATGGCCACTGACTTCTATCAGTGTAGTATTTTGCAAGAAATCACCCTTCTCATTGTGTGATGACAGAATAAAACCTGTTTATTGTTGGAATAAAAATAAATGTTTCTTTGATCTTTCTACGTAGCCAGAGCTAAAGCTAAATAGCTTTAGGATTTTAACAAACTGCAAAATATTGGGCACTATGATGAGGTGTCTATCTCAGAAATTAAATATGAAGACCTTAGCTTTACACCTGAAGTAAGTAAGGAAAAGGTAATTCATCAGCTTGGTGGTTTGGGGCACATTGGCCAGTGTGAATAATACTGTATCAGAGGATTTGCCAAAGTGGAGCAGATGCTGTTTTCTTCGTGTTTTAATAGTTTACAAGCCCCTGTGGCAATGCAGGCTTCCTCAAAGCTTAACCTTCCAAAGACTGCTTTGCATGTCAAACGGTTTCACTCCTAAACTCCCTAGGATGGTTTCAGGGTGGTTGATTCAGAGCATGCCAAGTGATGTGATGCCCCACCTAGACTACTGTGGCCATCTCTGGGGCCCCCAGCACAAGAAAGATACAGACCTGTTGCAGTGAGTCCAGAGAAGGGCCATCAGGCTGATCATAGGGCTGGAGCACCTCGCCTATGAAAACAGGCTGAGAAAGTGGGGACTGTTCACCCTGAAGAAGAGAAGGCTTTGGGAAGACCTTTCAGTGCCTGAAGGGGGCTACAAGAAGGCTGGAGAAGGACTTTTTACAGGGCTGCAGAGTGAAACATCAAGGGGCATCTCCTTGAACTGAAGGAGGGTAGTTTTAGATTAGGTATTAGGAAGACATTTTTTACTGTGACTCTGGGGAGTCACTGACACATGTAGCCCAGAAAGCTTGTGGATTCCCTATCCTTGGAAGTGTTCAAGGCAGGCAGGATGGGGCTTTCTGAGTAACCTGGTCCAGTGAAAGGTGTCCCTGTGCATAGAAAGTGGCTTGGAACTCTTGATCTTTAAGGACCCTTCCATCCCAAACTACTCTGANCTGCAGAGTGAAACATCAAGGGGCATCTCCTTGAACTGAAGGAGGGTAGTTTTAGATTAGGTATTAGGAAGACATTTTTTACTGTGACTCTGGGGAGTCACTGACACATGTAGCCCAGAAAGCTTGTGGATTCCCTATCCTTGGAAGTGTTCAAGGCAGGCAGGATGGGGCTTTCTGAGTAACCTGGTCCAGTGAAAGGTGTCCCTGTGCATAGAAAGTGGCTTGGAACTCTTGATCTTTAAGGACCCTTCCATCCCAAACTACTCTGATTTTATACTTCTATGACAGTACAGCAGGTGAATCACACTAAATGGCTATATTCTTTCTCATTACACTGGAGAGTCAAGAGAAACTGAATGACTTTAAATTTTAATGAAAGGCATTTAAAGCACTCTCTTTTTACCTCAAATTTGTCTGAGTAAGAGCATGCAGCAGTGAGTTACTGCTGATGATTGCTGATGATTGATGAGGCCATGATTGGTTGATTTGTGTGTCCAGGCTCTAAGCTATTTCTTGGTGATGGTAGAGATACAGAAAAAAATCAGACCCCAGACAAAGGCTTTTCACCTACTAGCTAACTTTCCCATAGCTGTCCCCTGCCATGATAGCATTTCATTTTCCTACTCTGATTTCAGATGCAGGCAAGACCTGTACATTATTGGTTTGGGCCGTGTGCTGTACTAGTCAGGTGCTCTTCATGGTATGAAGAGAGACTCCCTTATCTTGGGGTCTTTTTGTGGCAGAGACAAGGTGTTTGCCACTTCTAGCTGATGGCTTTGGGTCCAGTAGTGCACAAGGAAACTTTGTGTCTAAGTGCCCTGTACCTTGAGCTTCATCCAAGCTTAGCCTGGATATTTGCCTGAAGACAGGCAATTCTGGATGACAGATGGAGACTGGAAGCAAAATGAATTCAAGCAACCAGATAAGGTGGGCTGGGACTGCATTCTGCAGATGTGTTTCTTTCCCCTTCATATATGAGTACAAGCTCAGCAGTGTCATAGTGGCAATGAGCTAAAGAAACGGCAGAAGCAAATCTTACAGGGAGTGGCAATTTTTTTGGAGTAGCATGGTGTAGTTTGAGAAAAGGACAAGCCTTTGAAAATAAAATCCCTTATCAAGGGCTTTAAGTGAGTACTGTTGGAGTAGTGTATTGCTAGGAAACTGCTTCATTTACAGCAGCATTTACTCATTAATGAGTCATCTTCTGCTCTGACTGTTTTGAATGCTGTCCCAATACCTCTCAATGATATTTTTAAGGCTATAAATATTCATATTATTTCTCCTACTCTCAGAGACAAAAACTCCTTACAGGTTTTTTTTCTAAAACCAAGAGTAAATTTGGCTTGTTAGTAATGGGTTTGTAAGAAATATTGTTGCTTCACCTATTGTGATGTAATAATAAAATCATGAAAGGAAGACGCAACCCCTTGCCTTTTCCCATATGTATCAAGTAAAACTAAAACAATAAAAATAAATGTGCAGGGCAGAGAGTTTCTTCACAAAGCCAAGCATGCCACAAAAGTGGTTTGCATCAATATTACTTAGTATATGGAGAGGACTGCAGCAAATAAACATTTGGTGTCTGCATTAAAGTGATGTAGCTGCAGCTGTGCTTACTTCCTTTTCACTGGGTTACAATGGATTTTTAAAAACACTAAACCTGTTTACCTTGCCTTTTGAAGCTTGCTAAGGCTACAGCTCGCTCTCCATCTAGACAAGTGTCTGCAAGTACAGCTGAGAGATAACCTGTTGCAATATAGGAGATATCACATGCCCACACAAGCTGTTAGGTGCTGTAGAATACCGCACAACATTCCCGGTCAGGCCCTCAACAGGCTGTTGGGAAGGCGGATGGCTGGCAGGCAAATTAAAAAGCAGGCCACTTTTACTGTTGTATAAGCATAGCTGTTAGTCAGGTGTAAAATTTTCATACAAAGATCCAATACTATTCAATTTTTGGACATTTCTCTCATTGCCTACACCACTTTTTTCTCATATATTCATGGTTGCCGCCAGCTAGAGTCTGTTAGGTTATGTCATCTGAAGTACAGCCCAGTTAATTAATTAAACACTAGGAATTGAGCTCCTAACATTTCCTGAGAAGGGAGTCCAAATACTTAGCTGTGCATTTCTTTACCATTTGAGTAAACCTGAGTAAATTTCTAATCTTAGCTTGGCTGCTGCTCCCTCTTGCGAGCCAAGTGGCCTCAAGAAAGCAGTCCTCTTTCAGGACATGAGGGGAAACTCTTGTGATGCAGGTTTCTGGCAGAGAGGGGCCCACCTAGCACACTGCATTCATTCCATGAGGGCCACAGGGCTGACTCCTCAGCAGTAGGACCTTCACGTAGAGTCTTAGCTGCTGATAAGCAGATGTTTGGTAGCAGATGGGATAGTGTCCTGTGATGGAGGTAGGGGTGGCTCACAAGGATGTGTTGAAAAATGACATTGAACATTTTGATTGCTTCAGCAGCCCACACTGCTACAACAGACCAGTTTGTGGTCTGAACCAAGCCCTGCTCGGTGATTTGCAGAAGGGGTAACCAGTTGTGATTTCTGCACGGAGAAGTTAGGAGATGTGACAGTGCTGAAGCAGAACAACTCTCCAAACATTGTTTAGCTCAGCAGTCATGATGGTGACTATGAGCTTTTAGAGGGAGCAGCCACTGCCTCCTGGGGATCAGCCCTTTGAGTCGGGGTAGGCCAACTTAGGGATGCCAGTGTTCATGCACTCTGAGTGACCATTCTGTAGGTTTTATGACAGGCAGAAACTTCCCCAGAGCACTTCTTTTAACCAGTAACTGGGAACAGCAGTAATGTGTGCATTTTCCCCAAGCTAGTCATTCTCTGCAGTCTAGATAATGGGATTATTGTCATCCTGTGAGTTGGGGACCCCATGAATGACACCAGAACATGTTCCTACAAAATTAATGGGTAGGCAGGAGTTCTACATTTGAAAATCTAATCTTAAAACCTTGGAGACTGATTAAATTACATCTCTGAGCCAGGAACAAAATGTAGCTTCATGCAAATTGTACTCCTGCCCATGATTTTTTGTTAGCACTGGAGAATGATTTACTATTGGGGTTTCAGAGACTGTTAAAGAGTGTGGTGTGTTCTAATCTCATGATTATTTAGTCAGATGTTAGGAACTACAGTACTTGACCAGAACTCCACTATTGGTAATGTGTACCTGTAGGGAAGGGTAATGTATTTTAATATTACACCCATCTCCGTGGCATCTGGACAGCCAACAATTCGGTTGTTGGACGGTTGTTTTTCAGATTTCCTTTAGGAGCAAAGACTTCTCTCATACAGAAAAGCATAAGCAAGTATCTTCATTTGAGTTCATGAATATGCCTGTTTTCCAGCAGCCTGTAAAAGACTTTTTTTTTATTCTCCTCCCTTCTTTCAAACCTGGATAGTGTTTATCTGTCAGTAGAAATGGAAGGCAAGACTCTCTGTTGAAAGGGGTGGGGAAAAAAGTGCTTTAGTTGATGCAGTGACTGTTATTCCAGTAAAGGATGTTTATATGTTTTTTTCTGATTTCACAGGAAATACTCTGAGCTTCACATTTACAGAGCCACGTTGGCCGACACTGGGGAATATGTATGCAGAGTGAGCAGCAAGCTAGGAAATGACAGTACTAAAGCCAGTGTTATCATCACAGACACCAATGGTAAGGCTTGACTCATTATTTTACTGTCACATTCAGAAAGACCATGTATTAAAGCTGCCAGCTGGAAAAATGGCTTAGGAGCAGGACAAAGCTTGGCAAGTGAAGAGGAAGCACTGAAATCTATTAGGTGTACTAAGAAAAGTATTTGGGCCTGACTTCTCTGTTATGTAGTTGAGATGCTCAATTTTCCTTACAGACAGATGGGATGTCTCCTACAGATCTCAGGACAGATCAGCATTTTCTGTGTAGCACCAAGCCTAAGACACAGCCTAAACAGTCAAGATCAGAAGAAGATGAAGGGAAGAGAATATTATTCTAATTCCTGTTATACACAGTGTGGGAAGTTGCATTTAATCTAAAACATGTCATAGTCTGAACTGCTAAACCAGCATTTCTCACTTCAAGTAATATTTGTACTGCTCTGGTTGCCACCATTTTTACTTTCACATATGTTGATAGGTTTTTATTTTGATTTCTAAAACAATAAACACAAAGCCATGAATATGACTGAAGGCAAATTATTGAAAGGCTTGGGTGTGATTCAAACACTCTGATTCAGGTATTGTGATTTAAGGTTATTTCCTGAGGAGTAGAGCTTCTCATGAAACAGCATTCAGACTTACTCAAAAGATATACAGTTGTCATAGATTGCTGGTCTTGCAGGGCTCATTTCATTTACAGGGAGTTCAAATTGCTTCTGATGAAATTTTGTGTTTCTACTACACACAAATGTATTGCAGCAGCGTTTCTCCTTTGGAAAGGCAGTGGACGCAGCAGTTTAGCTGAAATCTTGTTTTTCAAGTGTGGCTTTAGCTAAATCAGCTCCCATAATTCAAACTCCAATGTCCAGCCAGTTGTGAAGTACGAAACAAACGTGCCCTCATTAGCAAAGAAAACTGAGGTTCTCTGCATATCTTAGATGGGTTAAAGATGTTACAGCAATGTGAATTTACCAGGCGTGCTTTTCTGTTCCACATTGTGCTCTAAAATAGGAGATAGACATTTACATAAACAGAAAACCAAATGTAAACCTTTTTCCAGGGGGATTTGTCTGTGTCTATCTGCTGTTTTGTAATCACACAGCAATTGCTTGACTGTATTCACTTTGTGTATTTGCTATTCTATTTCATCAGCTAAAGAATCTCAAGTGCTAGGATTTCATTCTAGCTGTATGGTATTATAATCATGAGCAGATGTCAGGAGACTGATATAAAAGATCAAGTGTTATTTACTGGAATGTTACTAAGAGGAAAAATGGGTAGGTGTTTCTGTGTAGTTTTGTAGACTCTCTTGGTTTCCATGAATACAAATTTTGGTGCTGCTTACATGGAAAGCTCCTATACTGTTTGCATAACTCAACTGTAGGCACTGTGCCTAGGCAGTGATACAGATAAATGCAAAAAAAAAAAAGCTTGACCATTCAATATTATTTTCTCAGACAAGGAATAGTGTCATGGGAGTGCATGTAGGACCTCATTCCTGTGCTTTGTGACATGGATTTTTCAACTTCCTTCTGGGCTATGCTGAATGACTACAAAACACTCCTGCTGCAGGGGGGCAGGAGCTTGGTCTCGGCTGAAAATATTTGTGGGCAAGCCCTGTTACATGCATCTATAACTTCTATGTTAAAATCTAATTGTGTTATGAAATGTAATTTGTTTAAAACACAGCCATGCATGCAAACTCTCTTGAATGCAGGGCGAACTTGAATCCAGTCTAAACTTGGCAGCTGGCTCTTGTCTGTAAAGATCTGAACTGGAAACTCAATGATATCTGAACTGGAACATCTCAGTGATATTTGATCATCTAAACTCAGGCATGGCAGCATTCATTGGTCGAATAAATCAATCATGCATATTTGGTTGCTACACATACCTCTGAGCCCCCTCTGCTTACTGTTGCTTATAAATTACCAACAAGATTGTTCATAATTTTCCTGCTAATGGTGGAATTTTCCACCTGGATTTGAGAAACAGCATGGGCAACATCTGGTGACTTAAGAGCAATAGATCCTTACGGCCTCAAAGGGCAACATCTGTCTTGCAAACAAGGATAGACCCCCTGCAGGAGTGACCTCCTCACCTCTCCTTCCCCCACATTCCCTGACCTCTTCCCCTTGCTAGCTTAATGACAGATTTGGGATCCAAACTCGGTAATGAGCCCTGAAGGGCAGTCATTACTCGGGTCCTGTATATCTGGGAGGTCCTGCAATATTCATAAGAAAGAAGGAGTTAAAAATTAAAAGAAAAAAACAAAACAACAAATGAAAATCCAGCATATTTAACTCTTACTTGTTATTTCCTGTTAATGGGAAGCCCTTGGGGTCCAGTCTAGCCCAGGAGTCCCTGTAGAAAACTAAAGCACGGGTATCTGAGAAGGCTGATTCTCTCAAAGTGGGGAGAGAACTTGCTTTCTTCCACATACAGCAGATAGAGTAACAGTAAGGTAAAGAAAAATGTACTAGGAGGCCTGACTTTCTTACAGTTATACTAGTTTGCTCTGACATGTGAATCATAAGTTAAATTATGACCTTTAATTAAGTAACTTCACCTGGTCATATTTGTTACGTGTGCCCTGCTATCCACAAACTAGATCTTCCTTTCTCTTTGTGCTGGATACTTTAAGAGTGAGGGTAGATGAAGTAATGGCCTTTCTGGGCATGGTGTTACTTATTTCCACTGTAAGATTAGCGCATTTCAGTATCTAAAAAAAACTCCTGGTTTAAATTCCCTAGAATTTTGTCAAACTAGAACTATTTTAGTTGAAATTTTCTTTACTGGTGTATGCCACAAGAGAGAACTCCAGGGCCAGACCAAAGGTCTGTTTATCATGGTACCTTGTCTCTAACATCAACTAGCAATGGACATTAGGAAAAAGCATGTGAAGAGCAAAGCAAATATGTTGGGGTTTTTTCCCAAGCATACAAAAAGCCACACATTTACCACCAAGCTCCCATGTTGGAAAGTTGCTGATTTCAATTCTCTGCTCCTTGCGTAGAAAAATTAGTATTTCTCAATAAAACAGTTGTAAAACTTATTTTGTTGTTTTCAGTAAGCAGAGACCTTAATCTTTCCTGATCTCATTCCCTGAATTGGTAAACTTTTCTGTCAAAAACAGTAATATTCAATGCAATAGTAACTCCTTCTTACTGTTATTATAAACATTGTTGTTACTTAAAACTGCCAAGTTTGCTCTTGTGCAAGTTTTTGCTACATATAAACATGAACACACAGCACACACAAACTGTATTAACCTATATAGACTTTTAAATTTTCTGTTTTACTGAAAGAAATATAAAGCCTTCTCTATTGAGCCATGTGTTTGGATTAAAAATGTAACAAATATAAAAATAGCTAGACAAACACAATTTTTACAAGTCTTAATAGCAAGTGATAGGAGCTATTCTGTTCTCTTTTAAATTTATAATGAGTATAACTTGCCCACAGGATATGAGCTGCCTTCTTATTGTCATTCACTCGTACTCACGTATGCTCCCCTAAGAAAGATTGTAATTGAGGTCAGAATAGAGGCATGAGGTTCTCCTGGTGTTGTATAAATAGTGCACGAGATTGCTAATGCAATAGTAACTGCTTTTTTTGTGCATCCTAATTTGTAACTTTACCCGGGCAAAATTCTTGCGGTGAATTTTTCATGGATTTTCTCATCAGCATAGGACCTTACTATGCTTAATAAATAACACTGACAGAATACTTTACACCACAGCCAAAGCTTTCCACTTGCTCACAAAACCCCTTATTTAGACAACTAGCTAAGTGATATATTTTTAATAAAGAGTCAAACATGCTCTATCTGCATGTGGTGTCAGTCTTTTCCATTAAAACCTGCTGGCCTAATTCTTTTGCCTCTCTGAGGATGTTTGCTGTGCCTGGTGTGTTTCAGGGTGCAAAAGGGTGGATTCGTGCAGAGGTATTTCAAAAGCCAGACGTCTACAATGCTGGTTCTGCTGGGTTGTGTCCAGGGTGTTGTGTGAGCTCTATTCCTTGCTCTCTGTGGAAAGTGAGTTGATGTAGTTTGACTCATCTGTGTGGGTGGCTGGGACAATTTTGCCTGAATTGATGGGTACAAGAAGTACTCAGGTGATCTGTTAATGTATCTCAATTGTAGGCAGAGGTGAGTCTTGGTAAATTCATTAGCTACCCAATGGCCTGTGTAGGCTTCTGGTTTTGCATCCATAGGACTCAGCTCCAAGTTGTACAGTAATCAGTAGGGATCTGATAGTCATCATTCATTAAATTTTAATTTGCTCTTCCTCTTCTGAAGACAGACAGTAGCTTATCTTCAAGAAGATGACTGAGAAATAAGTAAATAAAAATATCTTGTCTCTAGTACCCATAGAGCGTGTGACAAACTATGAAATATCCAAGTGCAAAAAAAGTCCCGTCTTCTGTCCAAGACTTGATTGAAGTAGGAGATCATGGTATCTCTTCTTTCTGGCATAATTACAGGCAACCTGGGACGCAGTTTGTTTTGAACTGGCTGGCATAATGAGTCCAATTCTCAGGTAGAGCAAATCAGCATGCCTGGACCAATGTCACTGATTTGGTCTCAGATAAAAATGTGGACATCACTCAATTTGGTATTGCAACTCCCCTAAAAATATTCTTGAACCTTTCCTTGCAATTTGTCGTACTTGGATTGAGGGCAATGTTCTATTAATCTAATTCAAGTCAGTAGTTTCTTGGAGGAAAGAAACTAAAAGTTAGTTTAGCCATTTGATCACCGTGTGTCTTTCACCATGTATGCCTGCATGTCTCTGAGGCCTCAGGCTGTGGTCTTACCAACCTTCTACACAGCTACTCCCTGCTCTGCCATCTGAAGACCAAGTGACAGAGATGAAGAAAGTGCTCCGCTTTCCACAAAGTCTGTGTTAGCTTGTGTCATTGTTTACACAATATCCCCCTAATAGCACGAACAATGCAAAAGACTTAAAACTTATCACTGCCAGAAAGCACATGAACACACACAAAGAAAAAGCTTGTTTGCAGCTCTACCTACCTCTGGTGTCATGGTGTCTGAATCCTCCTCAGAGCCCAGGTTGTTGTCCCTCTCAGGGTTCTCAGAGTCACCACCTGCAAGGCCTGAACTAAAACCTTACGAGATCAACCAAATCCCTTCAGCTTGCTCAAGCAGGCTTTTTTGTGTTAGGCCATGAAAAACTACCTGGGGGAAAAAGGCTGTGAGGGCATGCACAGGGCTGTTCACAACAGCAGCTGTAAGGCTCTTAGATATTTGGTTATCATGGAGAAAAGGTTTTGGTTGAGGAGGAGAGGGATGTCCTTCCTTTCTCAGAGCCATACAGCAGAGCTTGTTGCCCACGCACTGAGTTGTCTCCTCTCAGCAGCCCCAGCAATGCTCCCTATCTGGAAAGATGGATCAACATATCAAGGCCAGCAAGGTGGTGGGGTTGCGGGGAGTCCTGTGTGAGTTAAAGGAGCTCTTCTCTGTTAGGTCAGACTAAACAGCAGAAGATACTGCTGGCCAGAGTACTAAGGAAATAGGACAGAGAAGCTGCAGGGACCCACTCTTTAAAACATCCCCAAATAAGGATCCCTCGGGGATCCTCCAGTATTTTTACATGAGTAAGCCCCAGCACAAGCATACCCACTTTCAGGGAACAGCACTTCACCAGAGCAGTATTCCTAGAAGTGACAGGGGACAGAATTGGTTGTAGCCTCTGAGGTAGCTGCTCCTCATGGGGACTTAAACATGATGATGATGAAGAAAGGGCTGCAGGCTGCCATCACCATACCCTTGCAGACTACGGCAGCAAAAGTACCATGATTGAAAAATGGTTCCAGCTCTTTCACTGGCAAGTAGTGACAGTCTGCTATGAGAAGCCTGGTTTTTGCTTGCTTCTTGTGTTCAGACAGCTTGTCATGTGGATCTGTGCTAGCCTTCTCGGGTAGTGTAAAATGCCTTATCATTTCTTATCATTGTAGTGTACTCTTTGCAGTAAGCGACACACACAAATGTTGTGTCTTCCAAATGTTAGCATCCACTATTAGTGTTGCTAACACGAATGTTACTGGTGGGGCTTGATAAAGTGTGACTTTGCCACATGTATTTCCCAAATGTATTTCTCACCACGTTTCAGGTGTAGGAGGCTCTGGCGGCATTTTCCACTGGCAAGGAAGCTTCCCGTCGGCGTTTGTACTAACACAGCTGGGCTGGGGAGGTGCCAGTAAGAAATGCGCCATCAAGCTCAGCACAGGCACTAAATGGAACATGGCTTCTTTAATGGTGAAAGAAAAATTTGCTCCAGTTGTGCCAGATGCTGAGCTATGCAGCTGTCAGATCTGTTCCATCTCCTGATGCAACTAAGAAAGGTTAATTGCTCAGACAGCCCAGCTGCACAACAGCAAACTGCCGTTATACCCAAAAAATGGTCCTGAAAACTGCCTGGCTACAGACCACTGTGTTCCAAGACCTAATGAAAAGGTTTTGACCTTAAAATTTTTACTTATGATGCTCACTTTCATGCCATGCATCATTGGCTGCCAAGGAAACACTGCATAACACGTTCTCTCCCATTAGTGAGATTAAACTGTGATGTACTAACTAGGCAAATAGTATATTTGCCAAAGAAAGCTGGACCAAAATGGAAAAAAAATGAAAAAAAAGCAAGCAAGTAAGAAGTTAAAATACAGAGTTGATATTTAAGTTAACAAGAGGGATGTTGAAGGGAAGATGGCTGGACTAGTTTTGTCTCTGGTCAAGTTTCTGTGAACTCTGGAGACAATGAGCAGAGAACCACTGGAATCCAGATTTGCAAAACAGAATAAAACATTCCTGAGTTTCCTTTTCCTAAATCTCTTAGGAGGATTTTTCTAAATTCTGTTTGTTTGACCTATTAGGGGATTCTTGGTGTGCCTTGAGGTTTCAGGGCAAGACTTTTTTTGGCATTCTGGGCCTTTCTCCAGCTGCAGAGTTGAAACTTGTGCAGCTGCATTGAACTGCACCACTTAAAGCCTGAAATGTGTTTTGAGAACCTGGAGAAGTCCAAGATTGTTGATGAATACAACTGAAGAGTGATTTGTTCACGCCTAAGAAATTGCACACAGTTGTGGCTTGCGGGGGCAGCAGAGCACTCACAAATCATTGCTGTCGTTGGAACAATGTCTCTGTGCAAGTCTGTGGAGCCTAAACAAAGTCTTTCTACATTCTGCTTTTTCCCATCTGTGCCTTTTGCATTAGCAAGGATCTAAACATGGCAGCATCATCCCCCTTAGCCATCAGCTGGTTCAACGAGTGAGTGCAAGCAGTCCTTGCCAGAATGTAACTAGCAGCAGTGTGTGGAGATATACATAGAACCAGTATGGAAGCGCAAGTTTTCTCATCTCTTCAGCAAAGCAACTGTCTGATTTCTATCACAGAGCCCCCAGCAGTCCGTGAGGGATGGGGTTTGCATGTGGGACTCAGAAGATTTCCTTGAAGTGGCAAGTGACACTACTGGATGTACTTACCAGCAATTCAAGTGATATGAACAGGGACACGTCTCTGCAAAATTTAACTGCCTAGAAGCATAAGGAGTGAATACTCACACTGACGTCTTCCAGAAACAGAGCCATCTGCATGATTTCTCTTGTTGCCACTGATCATTTATTCCCAGAGGAAAACGAGAGATTGAACAACTGGCTTCTTTCAGAAGGAACAGGCTTTTTTCTTCAGTTTTGCTAGTAGGCACCATCATTTTTTAGTTTTTTCCCGAAAGGAAACTTTTGCAAGTTGATGTCTGATTCAAGCCTCTGCCCACAGAAGCAAAATTTAAGCTTGCTTCTTTGAACACCTTTTTCTTCTTTACCTTGTCCATTCTGGAGCTGAATGCTGTTAGAGGATCATCTGACTCCATATTATAACTTCTTGTTGCCTCTTGTGTTTTCCAGAGAGTACCAGCAAGATACCAGCATCAACAGAAGTGACAAAAACTTCTTCACGTAAGTCGAATTAAAAGCGTCTTTCTGTCTCTTTCTCTTCATTTCCTCTTGAAACTGCTTCTGCAGCTCTGGAACAGCTCCTTCTTAGGAGAGAACAATTCATCTACATTCAGCAGCTCCGTTTCTGCCTATCCCCTTGCATACTTGAGCTACTTGAGGGACCAAGAAATGAATGAAGAAGGGTGAAGCATACTTTTTACTATTCTGGGGCTGTATCGAGGAAGCTGATTTGGCCTACAGTTGTGAGGCTGCAGCAGCCCAAGTGAAGAAGTATTTGTGTTGTTAGGAACTGTGTTTTAAAGAAGCTCTTAACCTCCTTCTCCTATAAATCCTAGCAGCTCCTTATGAGTTTTCTGAGTGCATAGGTGTATTGATGTGTCCTCAAGAAAGTCTGTTGCCTAGACTGCTCTGTTCCTCAAGGCTCTACATACAATTCCTGACAGCTCTGCAGGGTCTGTGAGTGTAGACAGGTAACTCACTTAACTCACATCTGTACCTGTAGACAGGTAGTGCCCTTAACTCACATCTAATACCTACTGTAACAGCACCAGGAGTCAGTAATTTAGCTACTTTTGAAGCCGCCTTGGCATTCTAGGAGCCTTCTCCAGGTGGTTTCCTTTCAGGCTGATGGAATTTGCTTTCAGATTGCATACTTCCAGAGTTACTCCTGGAACTGACCCCAGTGAGAAGCCACTTTCATTATTTAACTGTTAAGTGTTACTTTATATATGGCCACAATACAAGCAGTTGTCTCTACTGCTGCCTTTGGCTGAGACAATTGTGGGTAAATGTGTATAAGCCGAGCAACCCAAGGATTTACAAGATGCACATACCCTGCTTGGCAAAGAGGCCGGGGTCCTGCTAGCTTTTTTGGGAAAGCTATGTCTGGCAGAGACAGGTTTTAGTGTGAAACGACAGTGTTTGTAGGCTAGATCAAGGAAAACAGTGTGATTGCCAGATTTTGCATTTAGCATGCCTGCAGCCTTTCCTTTGATGCATCTGTGTGTGTGGCGACCTACTTCTGAAATCTTGGCATTGCTGCCTGACAGAAGAGACGTTGGATGTGCCCATATTCTTTCATGTTCTCAGTGGGGCCTGTCACTGGTGCTTCACTGGGTGTATATGAGACCACATAGCTAATAGCAAGTGTCCTGTAACCATTGGAACCATTTTTGTTCAAAGAAGGTGACACGCTGGTCACTGACTCCACTGGGCTTGCCTTGCCTTCTCCCTCGTGCAGCAAGAATGTAGTCCCTGCACTTTGCTGCCTTCTTTCCCATGAATTAAAGTTCTTGTTCTTGAGTGGTCTCTTTCCCTCCTTATGTCCCTTCAAGTGCCTGCTGTTACAGTACTGTCCTTCTCTTTACTGCTATTGTGCCGCCTGGAGAGGAGGAAGCTGGGACGTTCAAAAAGCTGGCTGCATTCCTGATGAATCTCTGCACTGGCAGATTTTATGCCAAGTAACACATCACAGTATTGTCCTGAGGACAGCAAAAGCAGTATGTTCAGTGGCTGCTTGTTGAGGTCTTCTCATGGAACTCTGAGGAGGTCTTTGATATGTGGCTGGAGCGGAGAGCAGCTTAGTCCCAAACCCAGCCAGGTGCTGTTTTTCCTACTGTTCTATCCCAGCTCTCAATCCAGATCTCTAACACTTCATGAGTTTCCTGATGACTAATAGTGTCTGAGGTTTTGGGCACTGCTGATTTTTTTCCAGGACTTTCAAATGAAAATAAGTAATTAGTGTGTCACTTCTTTAATTGAAGATAGACTATTGTGAAATGCTGGTGTTCAAATCACCAGGATCTAGGTCTCTTGAAGTATTGCTGCAGTTACTTTTTGCTGATAGGAGGACTTACAGAGATGTCTTAGTTTTTACAAGTGGTTTTTTTCTGCCTGAAACCAGGCTTTGTTAGGGAACAGATTCATCTTTTCTGTGTGACATGACATGTTAAATGTTTCACTACAGAGCGTGCAGTATGCCTGACCTGCTGCCTAGAATTCGCAGACTGGCTGTTAGCCACCTGTACTTCACACTGGCACGTCACATTGCCACCTGATGCAAAGTATTCTCTCTTCAAACTCTTCCTTCCAGCTGATAGTACTTCTCAAGCCTTCTCTTGAATTCTTTATTCATGCATGACACCATATATGATTTGCTAGGTAGTAAAAGTCCATGAAGCCACTCAAACACATGGCTCTTAATTGCTGTATGGTTCTGGTTCCTACAGTTCAGGAGGTTCAGACCTAGCTTCAGGCTACCTGCTTCTTCTACAAACTTTTCTGAGTGCTTCCTTTGTGTTGAGGTCCATTTCCTTCCACTGTCATACAAGATTATTTACCATTCTTTTTCATTTCTTTGTAACTGCTTTGGGGCTGGTGCTATGTCCCATTCCATTCCCATGGTATGGAATGTGTTCTGCTTTCCCTTCCATCTACAGCTCTCTGCAGAGGGGGTGACATTCATGGACCCTTCTCTCTTTCAAACCACAAAGTCCTTAACTATAGTTATGATAGACCTGAACACCATACTGCTTATTTGGAGTTATGTGAGAAGAAGATAAGAAGCTAGTGCTTCCTGGTCAGCATGTGGAGCTTCAAGACCTGCTGCTTTCCACTTTCCTCTGATGCTGTCAGAAACAGCTGAAGATTTTACTCTGGCTTTGCCAGTTTTCTCCTGGCCTTTCCTCCCAGGACTATGGAGGATTTTTGCTGTAATTGATTATTCACGGTGTGCCTAGGACATGCTGAACCAACTTTGAAGTTCTTTGCTTTCTCAAGCTATTTCATTTTTTTTCTCTGCTCTGTTGGGTTTCTGACTACTGAGAAAAAAAATTAAAAATAAAAGAAATCTCTTCTGGGGGAAGATGTTCAGGCTCTTCCAGTATAGTGCTGTAGCTGTGGCTGTATTCTTACAACTTTATTGTTACTTCTGTGTGTTACAGAACCCATGCTTAGGATACAAGCATCAACAGAAGGAACAAACACTTCCTCCTGTAAGTATATACAAGTTGTTTAAATTATTGCTGGCAAGACCCTCAAGTATATTTCTCCCTTCCTAGCTCAGAAAAAAATGTGCATTAAGAGTTCAGGAGTGACTGGGTGGGATTCTTGAACTAAAGGTGCAATTGCTATTTGTTATATATTATTAGAACTCTCAGAGACGTGCTCTTTGTGTATTGAGGTCTAAACACCTTCCTTCAGAAAGGTCAAATGTAAATTTGGGCAGGGCAAAGAAGGAGGAAACTACACCAGTGTTTCCTACTTGGAATTGCCTTCCCTGGCCTCCCCAAACAATGTACGGCTTCAAACACTGTCTCCTCTGCCTCCCCAGCCCCTGGCCCTGGGGTAGCTGGAGCACTCTCAGGTCCAGCCATCCCCACCTGGGTGCATTTCCCTTCATCCACGTGCCAGCTTGTGCTTGTTAAATTTCCTTGGGCTCTTTCTTCTGTGCCCCGCTACCCTTGGGAAGAAGATGAGGAAGGTGAGGACATCTTTTTGGATGTCTTCTGTCAGCTGGGACAGATAGCCAGAAATGGTTCTTTTCTAGGAAAGAGAGATTGTTTCTCTGCTCTGTTTCTCTTCAGGAGCATACTAGGAGCTGCAGGGGTACCAGTGAGGAAGGTGACTCTTTCCTTCCTCAGTAGTGATGCTTCTCAGGGAAGCATGCATTACAGCCATAATCCTATACAATTTTACCCTTGAGAGCCATTAGGAAGAGCCGTCCAGCTCTTTACCAGAACCAAATCCACCATCTATCAGCCTATTTTGGAGCAGTCTGGAAGCCCACTTCACACAATCAAAGTCAGTGGGGTTGTGGGAGGTAGGGTATTCATCTTCCCCTAAAGCAGTGCCAACTCCTAGGAACAGGATTTCAGGTGAGGTAGGTACAATCCACCGTGGCAGTTCCAGTGTGGCTATAAAATGTGGTGTGTGCTTGATAAAAACTACTCATGAATGCCCTTAACTCACATCTAATAGCTACTGTAGCAGCACCAAGAGAACAGATCAAAGCCCTATCTCTGGATTTTTTTAGATTTTCTTCTCAGCTACTAGTCTGATAATTTTAAGTGTATGTTGAAAGAATTAGAGAAAATTGATAGGTTGTTTAAAAAGCTTTCTGCCAGCAAGGGTGTGAAGAGTTCATTTTTGGCCTTCTTTTCCCCTTGATGCCTAGTAGCAGAGTAGGCAGGAATAATATCTGGAGTAATTTAAACAGTAAATCCTCTCTGTTCTGTCCTCAGAAGCAATAATGTGTACTGGAATTAATACTATTCAAATCACTAGAATAAGTAATGGAGGCGAGAGGGCAGTATTGGATATTTCTGCTTGTGCTGGGTAGGAAAAGCAGGAGTGAACCAATGTTTATTGCTAACAGATGTGAGTGTCTACTCACACTACAGAGCAATGAGGGAATTTAGTCCATATACTTGTTCTAAAGTTCCTTAGGGCCTTTCTTTTCTGAATTTCAGTGAGACATGTCCATTTCACACATGTCACTGTCAATCTTGTAACAGCCACAGGAGATAAAATAAACTATTTCCTTCCACTTCTCAGACAATAGCAGATGTTTAGGGAACATGCCAGCACTGTCACTGTTGGCCAGACACTGGGAAAGACCTGAAAACAGCAGAGTGATTCAGTAGGTTCTCTCCCCTAGGGCTTTCACAAGAGAACGGACATGTGCCATGCTTTGTTTCTTTTGGAGTCTCAATGACAGATATTCAGAGAGGGAGAAGTTTAAAAAAAAAAAAATCCCATCTCTCTAAGACACTCCACAAATAACATCCCAAACCAGAAGATTCCTATCCTTATATGTGCACATACTCTTACACTCCTCAAAATCAAGTCCACTTTGAGAGCGTGGACCTCCATTCTGAAATGAAGGAGGAAGAACAGCCATCAGGCATTCTGAGTTTCACATAAAGGACTGATGATCTGGTTGAGGGGTCTGTAATCCAAGGGAGAAGTAAGGAAATTCTTGCTTTTTTGTCCTGTTTCATAGTGTGAGACTTTTTGACACTGGTTGCTAATGCTGCCCCTAGCAGGTAAAAATACTTCCCACCTCCTCTTTCCCCCCAGCCCAAGGATTGATTCATATATATTTATTTTGTACTGTGTAATCACAGAAGCATAGAATTGGGGTTGGAAAGGATCTTAAAGATCATCTGGTTCCAACCTCTTTGCCATGGAGAGGGATACCTGCCACCAGACTGGGTGCTCCATGCCCTATCTAGCCTGGCCTTAAACCCTGCCAGAAATGGAGCATCCAAAACCTCTCTGGGCAACCCGTTCCAGTGCCTCACCACTCTCACAGTAAAGAATTCCTTCCTAATATCTAATCTAAACCTACTCTCTTCCATTCAAAGCCATTTCCCTTGTTTTATCGCTATATGCCCTAGGTTACAACTTTCATTTTCCTTCACAATGATGTTCTCTGTGATAGGTTTTTTCCTGAAAAGAAGTGAACAAACCAACAGCAGATAGAGCCCTGTGTGCTGTCACTACCAAGGACTGCAGAAGCCATTCTTAATCACATTAGAAAATTTGGGAATGGAAGACATTTTTCTACCCCTTGTTTCCCATACTCTGAAACCAAGTGCCTTATGACCCTTTGACTTTCTTCTTCTCAGAAGCTGGAGTGGAAAAACTAAATCTGAGACTTCACAATAATGCCCTGTTATTAAGGGTTCAGTCAACTCTGTATTCAAGACTAGAGAATGAAAATGTGGTGGTCTTTTTGCTCTCCTGGGACTTGTTGAAGGAATCTTAGCTTCTCACCCCAATAGCATACATATGGCAGTTTGCCTTTTCCTTAGAAAATTGGTCCCAAAACTTACGTTCTTTTTTGTAAGTTACAACATACATGGAAAGAAATTCAAAAGCAATCAGGTTTCCTGCGCTAAAACCATCAGCACTGCACACAGGCATCTGGTGGAGGTCTTGTGCAGGGACATTGGTATGGTGCAGAGAGGGAGAAGGGAGCTGATGGGATACGGGCTGTTTACAATTACCGTGGCTCCTGCTGTGTGGGAGCCACAAACAGCACAGTATGGGG
Organism: Vireo altiloquus; assembly: GCA_013396875.1. NCBI lineage: Eukaryota > Metazoa > Chordata > Aves > Passeriformes > Vireonidae > Vireo > Vireo altiloquus. The sequence goes on from VZRF01004971.1 coordinate 84,034, forward strand.
GTACAGATGAAGAATGGTTCTACTTAAGTTTACAGTTTCTATGGACAACCTCAGTCTGGAAACCCATGCTCTGAGAGCTAAACTGGATCAAAAGCTGAGCATTTATAGCAGTAGGAAATGAGGAAGTTGCACAGAGAGCCTGTGGGAGTATGAGTCAAATGGAAGCATTTGCATAGCTGCACCATCATGCTTCTTTGTGCTGCGTGCTAAGGGCTTCTCCCTAAAATGTCTGTGGAGGCACTTCCCTCATTAGAGAGCCAGGGTGTGTAGTCTGCACATTTCAGGTGTGATTGTCTTGCACGGAGATTCTCAGTTCAGATTTGTCTGCTTGTGCAAGATGGTGAGCTGGCAGCCATGGCACTGGATGTGCCTGGAGCATATTCTCTGTAGCATGCTACCTCCTGCCCACTATCTAGCAGGTTGATGTGATGGCCAGCTGGAGACACAGCTGGATAAAGAACAGGTGGGAGGCTGATCCCACCTTGCCTGTGGCTTCTTTTTCAGAGGAATACAGAATGAGTTTGGTTAGCTTTTTCCTGGAGAGAAAGACCCAGGGCTGGTTGTCTGCCCCTCAGATGACTTCAGGCTTGTTTTCCTACAGACTTTCATGTTGGCCTCTAAAACCTGCACAGAAATGTTAAAAAGAAAGATTAATTGGGTAAGAAATGGGCCAGTTAGGATTGCTCCTCTTTCCTCTCTGGAGTTATTAACTTGCAAGCTCCAAGCCTGGTACTTTCTTAGCACTTCATCTACTCATCATGCAATAAGAGATTCTAACATGCATATTAAATTATGACCAGATACAGCATATAGAAAGGAAGCCTGCAAAGACTTTTTGCCTGTCACCTTTTCTTAAGTACAATACTGAACTGCTTTGATAAAAATGGTCCATGCTGACCAATAAAACCTTCTGTGGCATGACGTTAGGGTCATTGTCTTACAGAGATTTTACAACAGGAAAATTTTTGCATATACAAAGCAAGAAGCCTGGTCAATAAGTCATCTGTGTTCTAAAATCTTAAAAAGCAAGTTAAGCTAAATTCTGCTTGCCCTTGTCTCCTAAAGAGAACCCAATCCTTCTCCCTGTATTTATTTATGTTATGCCTGACAGCAGATCACTTTCAAAAAACATGAATTTTCCAAAACTCATACAAACATGAATCAGCGTTTCTGGCAGACAGAGAGCTTGGGCCCGAAATGATACTGTTTTTATGTGGCTTTTTCTTCTGCCTTCAGAATACTTACCCAAACCTGAAAAGACCATTTGATTTTGCTAGTATTTCAAGCAATATTTTACAGGGTAATCTTGATTTGTATGAAGTCCTTAGACCATTTAAGTTGTCCTGCTATCTGATTTCTAGGGGTTTGTTTAGATTTCTTTATTTTATTTTTTTAATGGTGCTCATGCACAGGCACCTACCTAACAACAGAAGTGCGTTTGTCTTTGATGTGTGGCAAAAACTGGTAAAGTCAAGGAAAGACAGATGGAGAGTCTTTCCTGCTTACTGAGGTCTGTGTGAATTGCAGCTCCTTTAAGATACAGAGTGACTTGATGACTAGGTATCTTGCAGTATAGTGAAATATAGCATATATTTTTTTCCTGCATTCATTCAGTTTACTCTGTTTTGTTTGGTTTCATTTTATTCTGAGTTTGACAGATACTAATTTCTAATATTCCCTCTACAACTGAGAGACAAAGATGATAGTATGATTGACAGTGCTGCCACACAGTGTAAGGATCAGAAAAAAATAGGGGATAATGCCTAACCATTCAACACATGTTCAACTTCTTTTCAAAAAACTTCTGTTATTTTAAATGCACTGGTTGCACCTCAGAAAGTTTTGAAATGCACCTACTTGAGGGTGAAAAAGCAGAATTTTTAAATGAGATACTAAATAACTGTGTAAAGTCACTTGGGGCAGGATGAGGAGAATATTGTAACCAATTTATAAAGCTGAAGAAATTCAGATGTTACAGGCAATTACTCAGGTTGCAGTTATGCAACTCCCAGCTGGTGCTCTTATAAAAAATTAGTCTGACATCTTCAGCTATCGGCATTTCATTAATCTGTGCCTTGGATTGAAAGGCTACTTCTCCAGGAGAGCCATACACTTGATGCCCTGGTGGGACAGTGGGTCAAAGGAAAACACTATACCGCCTCATGCATTGTACTTTATCATTTCAGTGGGTTTATTTCTCTGAATAATGGTCTCTGGAGAGAATATGTTGCTTTGTTCTATGGACACAGTGAGCGAGTAAGGGCAGCGTCAGATAACTAGTTCTTGTTTAATGTAAATGAGTTTACACCTCCTAGTTAGTGAAAGCCTAATGAAAGAACCCTGGTGAAGACGTGTCAGTCCTTTGTTATAAGCTAACACAGTGCACAGTATGTTCCAGTTTCATTCTCCATGGTGGCCACCAATGACACTGGGGAATGCAGTGCTAATTTCAGTACCTTTATGATTTCATCTGGCATGACAAACCCTGTTTCCTGTAGTTATATTTCACAGAGAAGGCAAACTCATGGAAATAAGTAACATCTCTCAGAGACACTGCTTTCAATCTTCCCTCTTCTGAGACATAAGGGTAGTTGTTACTGAGTAAAGGTACACAACAGGCAGTCATACCAGTGGGGCAGAGATCTATGAGCAAAATGGAGCATGTAACCTTGACAGAAACGTGCATCTCTTTCATGTCATGATCCATGCTGAATCAAGACTTTCAGTGCTTTGTAGGAAGGCATGAGGAAGACGAAGAACTCAGATCTGAGTGTGAAAAAAGGAAACTCAACCAACAAAAATCATGAGTATGTGCATGGTACACAATAATATTTGTATTTTAATACAATAGGCAGATTCCAACTTACCCCTATAGTCCCGATACTCTACCCATGTCCTTATCTTCCACCTCTTTCCCCCAAAGAGAGTTTATCCTGAGGCACTCTCTTATGTTAAGCCCAGGAGAGACTAGCAATGCAAGTTCCTTTGTGCCCCTCAGACAGACAGGATGACAGCTCACGTTCATGCTTTTAGAGGTGTAGTTTCTCTTGCTTCAGCTTTGGAGGGAAAGGTCCAACAGAGAGAAATATCCCAAAGGGAATTTAATTTAGCAAATTTGAGTTACTCTGTCATGCCCAAAGGCTTGCTGGGCTCCCTTTGACAGGAAGGCACAGAGAGCAGGCTTTCTTAGATGGTGTGTTCTGGGCTTTCTAGTCCACATTCTTCCAGGGGGAATCTTAGGCTGCCTCAGCTGTAAAAAGACACCCTGTGGCATAGCAGGGCCTTGGTCCATGAAGGGTTGTTTCAAGTTCATGGTCTGGCAGTGGAGGTCTGTGATGAAGCAGAAGCACAAATTTAATACAAAGGAGTCAAGAGCCTGGATCCACTGCTTTGTTTTCATGATGAGCTTAAAATTTCGATAGTTCTGGTCAACCACAGAGGCAGATGGTGTTGTGTAGGGAGAGGGAACAAAGCAGTAGATAAAAGATGAGCAGAAAAGTAAGCTGTTACTTTTCAGAAAAACTTGCTAAGTGTATGCTTTGAGTGTTTCCATTTACTTAAGAATAACCCCTTGATAAATCACTATTTCCTTTTAAAAAATATAAGCTGCATCACAGAAATGGTATTTCAAAAGCTATAGGCAGAGTACTGAACACATAAACATGAACTTTCCGTAGATGCATGGCTTTGAAACCATCACTGTGTCCCCTCATTAGCTTCTCCACAAACCCAGTGACACTCTATGGCTGAGGCTCAATTTAGACTATAGCAGTTTCTATCAGGTAAATTAAAAGCAATACTCTTCTTTCACATTCCTATCCTAGCAGTATTGTAATAGTGCAATGGGAGCCAAGATAAACCCTCAGGAAAAAATTATTATCCTATCCTTCACGTCCACATCTCTTCTAAATTGCCTTTTGGTAACCTCTTCTGATTGGATGCAAAATGGGAAAGTTGTATCTCCTGTGACTTTCATTATCAAAATGTTCCCGGAGGTTCTTAATGGCTTCTGCTGTTCTTGACATTCTCCCCCTGTACGGCAAGAAGGAATTGCTGTAGTCATTGCAGCAATTAAAGAGCAACCTTTTACAGTGTGATCTTTCTTCTAGGTTTGCATCTTCCTAAATATTTAGCAGTAGCCAGCTAGTCAGTAACTTTGAGTTGCATCTGCTGCAGCTGGCAAGTATCACAAAACACCCACTCTGTGATTTTTGAAAAGAAAGCTATTCCCTGGAGCAACTGTCCTTTGATATCTTGATGGATATCAGTATTTCAGCAACTATGTATGTATATAAAGGTTCTTGCATTTCCTCATAAGATTTTCTTTTCCTGACTGCCCATTCTTCATTCCAGTCTTTTCAACTTCATTATGGATATACAGAGCTCATAGGCCTTACTGGTAGCTTGTATTAATCACAGTATCCAGCTGTCTGAGATCCTTTGGTAAAGTAATTCCAAATTTTCTCTTCTACAGGGATCTGCTTTTTACAAGAGAGGAAACTTTTTCGTAGCCTTCCAGTTTCCAAACTTCATCAATTCTGTTGCAAGTTAAAATAGACATTTCTAATTTATGATGATCAGAAAGGCTATACTTAGGGTGCTATGTGGAGTGAGGCTGAGGAGCGAGGTGGGTGCTAGAGCAGCATTTGCCTGTTTCATCATTAACACACTTTCTTGTGTCATTGCGGGCAATGCCAGCTATTGATTTTCAAGACACCTAAGTACAACGCGAAGGATTAAGTGCACTGAGACCTTTACAGGAGGCAGTATGGGTACCACCCTCCCAGCCCAGCTCCCTTCACACTGAGCAGTTCTCCCCTATCATCCCAACAGACACTGCAAGTCCCAAAGACTCGCAGGTGCCTTTAACTGTGCCAGAGGGAATTAATCATAAAGCTATAGTAATGCCATGAAAATACCACTTGGATGGGCTGAGACTCACCCTTTCCACAATTTAGACAGTGAGAACTGGAAGAAGACACATGTAAATGATTTTTAATGAAGGGCAGAGCCACGATGAAATGGTATGTGAGGTAGATGTAGCCTAGCCATGCTTGCCCTTGGCTTGCATGGGAGTGTGATCTGTCCCATTTACTGCTGAGCGATGTTGGAACATCTGAGCAGTCAGGCTGCCTATCCCACCCCACCCTTCCCGATTACTGTGTACTTGTGGGGCAAAAAGCAACTGGCATTACACCCCAGCCCTCCCAGCTTTAGCAACCATGATCACTGCTCTTGAACAGAGATATGAGATAACACCTACTGGACCACAGACAAAGCCAACACAGGAGACAACTGTTTTCCCAACTCTGAGCATTTGGCTCTTTTGTTTGTCAATTTGTTTTTGTTTCATTTATTCAACACAGGAAAGCTCCTTGCTCCAAAGCTGTAAATGTTCAGAATTGATGTTGAATAAGGAGGGATTTGACTGGACACAGCTCTGCAGCCTAAAGCTTTTATAAATACCATGTGCCACTGAGGTTACCTAAAAGTTTACCATTTATACATGGGGTGGTAATAGCCATTCAGAAGTTAATATAGTCATTATTTTTCTGAGATTCATAAAATGGAATCTGAACTCTATTACTGACATCTTTCTGGTAATATTCACAATGATCCGAAACATGATTCTTAATAACACAATCAAGTGTCTGACAGGTATTTAGATGAACTTTACAAAATGTCAGCAGGTTTGATGAGTAATATTACTGCAGTGGTTGGTTTCTAAAATAAAAGGATAAGCCGTACTCCAGGGAAGAAATATTAGGGTATTTTTCAGTAATGTCTATTTTGCAGGCAGATAGCCAGGTGTGAAAGCCACAGCTACCTGCATTTGATCTACTGGTGCCAGTTGTGGCACAAACTGCCGGTGGCAGAAAGCTTTTTCTCGTCTTCTCAAATTAGAAGTGAGCTATAACCATATGTGATGCTTTTATTTGTTTGAAATGTCTGTGTTTTTATATATAGTAACTGAGAATGTTCTTTCAGTTGTAGCTAAAATTCTGTTGTAAGCCTTCAAACACTGATGTCCAGTGCCGTGGGGCATTAGTTCAACAGTTTACTTATTGTTCTGAGAGAACAGTGGCTTTAAATGTCTGGTGCTTTTGCCTGATTAAATGCCACCCCCCTGCCTTTTTCCATTCTAAGAAAGTCCAAAACTTGCATTGATTGTTTGGAATTCCGTAATATTTTATATTATTTAAAGCAGTACGAACATGGAGTGATTCCACAGGGCACACAGTGAAATACGATTGGAGTCTAATCTTGCACTATACTTTTTATACTGTTGGTATGACTTTTATTATTTCCCTGGAATGGCTCTTTCTTTCCATTTCCCACTGGGGAAATATTTGGCTTAAAACAAGCTGCAGGCTATGCATAGTTCTTGAATATTTTAATGATCTACACAAAACCCATTAGCTGACACAGTGGCAACTAATACTTGACAGACAGTAGGATAACAGTTGTCTCAGAGACTGTAAGAGGCCAGAAGAATCTTAAACACTAATCTTGCAGGGAGGATGAAGAGTTGCCTTGAGCAGTGATGCAGCTCATTCAAATGCATGTCGATCTGTCTTGATGAAGAACTGGTGCTTCAGATCCCTGGTGTAATGAGCTCTGAATCAGATGCTGTTCTTGGCTACTAGGCAAGCTGCATCTGCAGAGTACATCCTTGTAACTCATTTAAATATTTCTCACTTTGGAGGGAGCAGGTTAAGACAGATCCAGGGAAGGATTGCTGTGAACACAGATTCTGTATCTTTTTTGGTGGACTAGTAGTCATGCCAGTGTAGCTGTGATCACTGAGTGTGGCAGATCAATCCCAAGCATCCTGGGAGATAACACAAGACTGAAATCCTCTCCATGTGTGATCATCCAGTGCATTTGGCCCTTGCACTGGTGAAATTCCTTCCTGCAGGCAGGCATGAGGAAATTAGACATGGGTTAGGGACTGTTTACCTTAACCTGTCCAATTGCATGTTTCTGTCAGATAGAGAGGATTCTCGGTGTCTTACCCCCAATGTCTGTGTCCTGCATCAACTGTGTAAGTGACCTCTCATGTTGCCAGCAACACCATGACTGAATGACACTTTCAAGGTCAAGAGTTAAATGCCAGCACCCTACTAATTCTTCCAGCCAAATGGACACCTGGAGAGCTAATGTACTGTTGTACTTACTGCTTGAGTTATATGTAGAAAATATGCAGTAAAACTCTAGATAATTGGATGTGGATTGCATTTGCAATTATATGTTCACTGGATAATATGCATACATCAGAGACCTAATATTCACCCCAGCAAGAGAGCACAGTTATAGGCAGGCTGAGCAAATGGAGCTTTTCAATTTAAATGTGCAAATGAATTTCATACACACATGGGCACTATTAGCAGATGGTCAGTAAGGAAGGCTGTGTACAGGGGAGGGATTCTTTCCTTTTAATTTGATAAGAATCTGTTCCTGTGGATTTTGTTTCGTCCTGAGGAATAGCTTTTATTATCTGTAAATATCTTGTAAAATATGATATTGACATTCAGAATAACCCAAGAGCATCATGTATGAAGTAGTGGATTTTCTCTGGATATAGAAAAAAAGCATCAGAGGGAGAGAGTTAAATATTTTTACTGTCACCTAATTTTCAGAACACAATGTGGCATAAGTAGCTCTAGTATAAACATATTAGCCAGTGTTGATGATTCACACATGATTGCTGAAAATTTTGAGAATTCCTTATGGAAGAAAATAATTTTTTAAAAAGCCTTTCAGGAAGAAATGGGCATCACATCAGCTAACTCTGAAATGGGAAGCAAGCAGAGAACTGGGTATCACTTGTTTAAACCTGCTGCTCTAGAGTTCATCTGCTGTATCCCAGTATTGAGGGAGTGGTAGAGCACAGGAAAAGATAATCCAAGCAGAAAGGAGAGGAAAGCATGGTAGTATGAGCTGGCATTTCTGCTTAGCCTTTGTCTCAACCAGATATCATAGCTCACATCTTAGACACTGCCATATTCTTGGCATCTCCCCTTTTATTATCACAAGAAATTGTCAGTGTGACAAAGTACATTACAGAATTTGTGAGAAACACTGACTAATAAGGGTCCTGTGAGTTTTTAGAGAGCTCTGCATCCTTTACTGATCTTTGAAGACTGTTTCTTCCTCACTTCTAGTCGTGATCATGTCTTGACACTCAATAGCTCTGCAGAAAAGAGTTGTTGCAAATAATTTTGAGCTCAATCTCTGCACACAATGCCACCTGCCAAAACTGAAACATCTTGAACAAAAGTCCCAGCTGTCATCCAGTCAGACTGACCACATGTGAAGCAGTCATGGTGCTCTACCTCCTCTACCTGGCCACAGAAAGAAAGGGTAGCTGACCTGTTCTGAGAAGCAGCATTTGATGCTGGGCAGAATTTCTGCTACCAGCCCATGCTCACAGGCAGGGGGGGAGCAGAACAGCCAGAGACATGCATCAGCAGGCAGGCTGGCCAGCCACAGTGCCCCCCAGGCCCTGTGTTCTTGTCCCAGGCACAGGTAGCAATTGCTGCCTCAGGGACTTGTGGGAGAAAAACACAACAAAAAAATGATGCCTCTGCTAAATGAGTTTTCTCCTGCGCTGTAACCGCGAGAGAGAGCCCAACCTTTCTGGATCCTATTTTTCTCTAGTTAGATTTATGGGGAGTCTTGTCTCTTCTGTAATCTTGTTTGTATTACTTTCTGTAACCTTGTTTGGTCTCTCCAATTTATATGTCTGTACTTTACCGATTGTAGTCCACTATCTGAGGGCAAGGCCAAAAAGGGAAAGGTACAGAAACAGTCCTCATGGATAACCATGGACTTGTTTCATTACCTAGAAAATGTCATCCTTGCCCTCCTGTGCTTAACTATTGACATACATGCATGAGGTTTACTAATGCATAAGAAGCATCTGGTTTTTTTAATAGGAATATTCCTATTTTCCATGCAACTATCAAATCTTTTCTCAAAATTTCCCTATGAACTCTACTTGAATGAGGCCTAAGCAAACAGCTGCTTCTCCATGGTAGATATTTTTTTCTTTTCTATTCCCACTTGGAAAAAAGAAATGTGTCTGTTCCCCATATGGGAAAATCTAATTGCAGAGGACTGCTGAAACACCTGATAGGCTGTAGAGGCGTAATTTGGCCTGCTCCTCACAGTCCACAAAGGTTCTTCTTTTAGCTCAAGAGATGGAGGGAAACATCCTGATTGTCTGAAGGCACTCCCTTCACTACCCTAGTGATGTAAGATCATAAACTGGGAGACCCTGGGGTCTCATTTTGCAGTCCATGTAAATTGCTGAGAAATATCCATGTGTCAATCTTTTCAAGACTTCTAACTGATCTTAAGACTGGCCACAGCTTGACTTGATCACGGTTTATTTGTCCCAGAGCAGATACAATTAATATGTATCACCCACAATTAATATGTGGGTGAATATACGAGGAGAACAATGTCTTCAGCAGGGAATTAGCACAAGGCTTCTGTCAGTGACACTCGCCTTTGCCCTGTCATTTCACCCACTGTGATTAGAAATTCATCAAATATGTCTGGAGAATTTGCATGCTTAGCCTGCTTTGGAAAGAGGGGATTGTCTAGCTGTGAAAGGAGATTATGCAGCAATTTCCTCCTCAGCACAGCAAGACAATGAATCTGACTCTTCATTATAGAGGAAGGATGAGTAAGAATGGTTGCATTTCCTGTGCAGCAAGAGCAACATGAGCTGTGCTCCAGATTCCTTTGGGAATTTCCATGATCGTGTCAGTTTCAGACACAATGCATAATGTTACTACAAGAAAATGTAGATGTTTAAATAGGAATGTTTGTGGGGAAGGGGATCAATTCACTAAACAATGTGTTTGATCTCAGCTAGAAAGACAGCTCTACAAAAAAAGACAGGCTCAAAATTAGTTACTTGAGTTTTATAACTCATGCATTAATTACTGACAGCAGCAATGTACTTTTGAGATAACCGTAGATTTTAATAGATATTCTCACATTCTCTCACCACTTACAAAAATATTTCCCTCCACTTACAAAAATATTTTGCTGTGTTTTCCTTATGTGAAAGGCTGTAAAGAAGTCTTGCAGTTACTTGTATATTTGCTAAATAAATGGAGAGAGGTCCCACAAAGCATCTGCCTCTTTCCCCTGCATTTTCACACTCATGCCCAGGGTAAACAAAACTAGTGTTGCTGGTCAGGCATCAGTCTTTCTTCCTCAGAGTCTTTAACAGATAGGCAATCCTGCTGAGATTTTTTTTCTAACTTGAGGGAGGTTGTACATCTGCAAATGGAAAAATGTATCACAGGGACAACAGTCACAAGGACACATTCTTCTGATCAAAAAAATACTGTCTAGCAATTGTATGTTAATGAGACACTGGTCTGAGGAAAAATTTCCTGAGCAGCCTTAAGCACATGACTTAGGACTCCTATGAATGTGTGTTGTAGGCTGGGAATCCCAGACTAAATGTAGGCTCCTGAGGGACCAACCTGTGAAATCTGAAATGCATGTGCAGAAACCCCAGTGAATGCCCAGAAATACTTTAGATGCCTCAAAACTGAAATTATTTCTTATGAGGATCAGTCTAAACAATTACTAAAGGTTCTTCCATGATCATGTGCTGAGTGGGAAGTCGGCAGACAGCCAGCATGCTGGCTAAGATAGAGCATGGGAAGTTGTCTCCATGTCTGTCCACCTCCTGGATCCTAGATCCTGCCTTTGAGGCACTTCCTCAAAGTTATAAGGAGAAAAAAAAGAAAAAGAAAGCATTAAACTACGATCATCTAAATGCATCTACTGTTTTTCTGTGAGAGTGTTCACCATGTATCTTCTCTGTTCAAGAAGTCTTGAAAAAAACGTTCAGTGACATTCACCTCTCTGATGTAAAAAATGTATCATTATTTCCTGCAAAGTTGGAGACTCCCTTCAGCAAGAGGAACTTGGAAGTTTTTTCTAAAACAGTCTGTAGCTCCAGTGTTGAAAGTGCGCTCTCAGGAGAGAAAGAAAACTCCCAAGGAAGAGAGAAGCCTAGCCATGTCAGGTTATTTTAAAGTTAAACCAAAAGCTTCTATTAACACCTTGGGTGAAGCCTGTCATGGCAAAAGGATCTGAGCAACATCCTGGTTCATCCAGAACCCTCTAGGGTGAGGAGTGGAGGAGAGACATGCACAGATGCAGGTGTGAGAATGCACATTAAAAGGCTCAAGGCCACATGGTTGGATGTGGCTATATACCAAGTTAGATCCATTTTAAGTGTCTGAGTACTTTTTTTTTTNCTTTTTTTTTCCTCCCTCATAAAGGAAATGCAGTGACTGCACGTCTTATTAAAAGATTGCTTGTTTGGCTGGTGGCCATAGAAGAATAATTCCTCTTATTGCTCAATAAATCAAGTTACTGTCATTTTAAACACTCTAGCTGAATTTCTGATGAGCACATGAAAGAGTTAACTCTACCACTGTCATGCTACCACAGCATTAAAATAACAGAAAATTTTGGGAACACATAAAATGTATCCTCTCTTGTAGCATAAATTTGGAGCCTAAGCAAAATCCTTATAAAATCATGCCATTCTGTAAAAGTCTTGCTCTTACCTGGAAAATATACAAGCAGAACTGTGGACTAGTAAAGTGCAAATAAAATACATGCAGGGAAGCAGAGTGCTGTCTTTTGAATTTGTAGGTATTTCAAATGCATTTAAAAATTTTAAATAAAATTCTTAAAATGCTAAATATTTTTTCATTTCAGTTAACACAACTTTTCTTATGTACAATAATAATCAGGCTATCCTGGCCTGGACGGGCATGTTGATTTAATTTGAAGTGGTGGGCTCCTTCTCTGAAAGGTTTTTTTGTTGCTTTAGCAATTGAAAGCCTTTCTTTCCTAATAGGATTAGCCCAAATAATTACCAAAGGATTTCTCTGTCATCTGAGCACAGTTCCCCACAGTGGTATTAAAAAGCCTGTCTTCAGTACAGAAATAGTCAATGGCCGTGGGTAGCTGAAAAGGTTATAGTTAACTGTTGCCACTCAAACCAGAGAAAGTCATCTACAGAGGCAGGACTGCAGTGTTTTGTACCCTAATCTCCATTGTGCCCAACTGTTCCCATTGTGGGAAGAATAAACTTGTGGCAATAAGTCACTAGGGAGGCTCTGGTGGACAGCAGGGTGAAGTGAGGGACCACAGCCCAAATGGCAGGTGTCGTGTCAATCTTTTGCAACACTTGTTCAGTAACACGCAAGCGATCTGGGATAACAAAGCTTTAACATTGCGAGTGTGTCAAATTTCATGCTAGCTAGCCCTCTGGTTCTGGATGCAAACTGTGGTCCTCCCCTCTACCTGCTGGGAAGGGAGTCTACTTGAGTTTTTTGGCCAGATCCCTGAAATCTGTGAGATACATCAGCAGTCTGTAGAAGCTTCTGACTCTTCAGCTTTAGGACAGCTCCTTGCTGCTTTGTACAATTTTTACATTTTAGGTGCTTTATCAAGAGCAGGAACAAATTTTGTACAAAAAAGGGAACCCCTTGAGGAGGAGAAGAAAGAAATTGTGACTCAGGTTGAAAATGCACAAAGGCATCCTGTGGTGGAAGCAGATCTGAATTAGTGTCTGTGACTTAATCCGTGTATCTAATCCGTAACTTTATTACTTGTTCAAGTCACGCAGTATGTTTCTGCTGTTCTAAGCCTTCATTTCAGGAGTTTTGTCTCTCTATCCATATTCTGTGCATCATAATGTGTTGTACAGAGTAACAGAAAATGAAATATGAAAGGCACTTCTTCAGCATTAAGGTATAGATATCAGTTTGACGGATACATGTCTGTAATTATAGGTCATTGTTCAGTGTGCCAGGAAATGAGCACTTCCGGCCTGACCTGTCTGATATTCCTTGAAATCACAGGACATATGTGCATACTTTTTCCAGCTCACTGTGAACACTGTTGTTTCAGTAGGAAAATGGCTTGGTAAAGCTCTTTATTTGGGGTGCTTCGTCTCATGGTACTATCTGTACCTGTTTCCTCTCTGCTTGGCCTCTGGAGATTTCCAGCTTGTGTAATTGCTTTTGAACATAATCACATTCATGGATCAAAGAAAATGCACGACCTTATTGTTGCAAGTTAATTGTTCCTGGAATAATTCTTACACGTTATTCATTGTTGTCCATCTCAGTGGTAGATTCAGACGCATCATTCCTTCCAGCTGCTGTGCTTTTCCAAATAGCTATTTGGAAAATATATATTTATTTAGCCACTTCAGTTGGTACTGTTGGAAACTCTCATTCTCTAATGCATGGGCAAGCTGACTGTTGCCAGTAGCTACAACTTACCTCTACATTGGTAAGCAGTAAACCTGAACTTTCTGTCTGCTGCAGCCACATTAATAATGCATAATGTTTTCTGTAATTACATATGTGCACAGAGATTACTTTTTTTTTGTTTTGTTAGAGGAGGAAAGAAGATGTAGGTGGGGGGTGGAAGGTGGTGGAAACAGATACAAGTAATTATTAATGCTGATGAGACCCCAGCTGCATAGGTTTTTAATTAGCCCATGTCCAACCCTAATAGTCACTATTGGGATAATACTAGCACTTCTTAAGCAGGCTAGTTTAGAAGGGGAAGTGTATTGTCTGCTCACACCTGCACTGTGTAGTGTTACTAGCACATACTCAGCAATGGAGGCCAAAACGTTATAATGTTTTTCAGTTCACTTGGTTAAATTTTAGTCATATTGTATTCTTCAAGGCAGTTTCAAGGAGCAAACTCTATGCAGCTGCGCAGGGCTGCTTTCCTGATGAAACTGTGAACTGATGCCTGACGAAGGAAAGGAATGCAATATACCAAATTTCACATATTTTTCAAGTGTTATTAACAAGGCCTCCAGAGAATCATTTCAAATTGATCAGTGAAGCAGGAGCATGATCTCCACTCTTCAGAGCAAAAGGAGCTCAAAATTCAAGACACCCTGCGTTTTCCTTTCTTAGCTGAGCTGAAGGCTTCTGGAATAAGTAGAAATGTTATGCCCATGAATGGGTGTCAGCCTGGTCCATCCTTGGGATCATTGTCTTTGCCCTGTGGAGCTGGTGCCTTTAGAATGGAATCTATTTTAGTCACATCCTTTTTTTCTCCTCTAGCATGTGCAAAGTTGTTAAAATGTCGTTCCTTTGTTGGAAACCCTGAAGGAAGGACAAAGGATATAGTGTGAAATTAGAAACACTGAGAGGGTGTTTTTTGCCCTTCGGCAGCTTTTAAATTAATTGGAGTTAAGCAACAGTTAAGCAGTATGCCGAGTTTAAGCAAGAGCAAAGCATCTCTCAAGTGAAAGCATGTATTAGATCCTCATTATTGCGATGGCTGAGTAGGCTGAAATCTTGCTCACATTGGCAAGATATTTGACCCAGTCTTTGCAGAAGCAAATTTCTGAAGGAATGGTAGAGTTTTATAAGGTCTGGCTTCAAACTGTGGTCCTGATCAGAAAGGGATTTAGAGACACTGTTCATCTCATCTGTGTGCATACAGGCCAAAGACACAAAGTGCCTTTTTCTTGCAGCCCTGTAGGCTTCCCTTCTCCACTTTGCAGCCACCATTTCCACCGTAGGCATAGTGTACCTACAACGGTGTACATGATGACAACTCTGTTTTATTTGACTTTCTCTCTGGATGCTAATTTGAAAAAGCTGGGCTGGGAACACAGAATACAGGGTGACCTTAACCCTGCCTCTCTGGACCACCTTTTCAAATAATCTTTCAGAGTAAATGCATTTATTCCTTAGGCACCCTCAAGAAGAAGGGATAAGACAGGCCATCCTCTCCATTCTTTTTTTTTGTAGTCTCGCTGCCACTTCACAGACTCTGTGGTGAAACACAGGCACACCTAATACACCCCAGTGGACATGACCCGCAGTGTGAATGCAAGAAACACTGCAGGAATAATGAATCCTTCAAATGAAACTATAATTATAAACTCGTTGTGATACATATGTGTCAGCTCTGTCACTGCCTCTGATGCTTCCTTTCTAGGTTGTTCAATGTCTTGCAGAAGGGGATGTTTCCAAAGGTGTTTTACAGGACTTGTATCACCCAGTATTGCCCAGTGCTGTTGTATGGCCATGTGTTAAATACAAACAAGTATAAAATAAATAAAATTTATTTACATAAATCTCCTTTACCCTGGTGCAAGAGTCTCCTCAGTGTCTGGAGCAGCACAGAGTTGGCTCTTTAGTTTTAAACTGCATCAGAGAAATGAAAGTACAGCAGATACATTTCTTTAAGGGTTCAGAGTTCCCTCTTTGCCGTTTTCCTCTCTTGCTCTTGACAAGACTCAGCCTGATGCACCAACATTGAAGTCCTGTGCGTGAGAAAAGTTAACTACCTTAAATAAATTGATTTCTGGAAGATGAGAGTTTAGATTGTCTGCTAGACTGTACGGAGCACAAAAGAGAGCCTGGATGCAGGAGTGAGAAAGACGTGACAGGCTAGGATTTGCATTTAAAACATAGCTATGTAATACAAGCATATTTGTTGAGACTACTCAAAACTCATTACTAGACATAAAATCTCCTTTGTCATACTTATTTGAATTCTTCTTAATTTGCTGGAAACTGACAGTTTTCCAGACAATGCCAAAGAAGTGATTCATGCCTTCTATGGCCTTCTGAATGCACTAAGAAAGAATATTAAACATTAAATATTAAATGGTACTAGGATTCTGAGGCATGATGAGAGCTGTTGCTTTTGTTATTGTTCAATTTTTGTACTTTAAAATATCATGTTGTTTATTTGTTTCAAATGGTGAACATCGCAATTCTGCTAACTTGAGCATAATCAGACAACGTATAGACATGACCAGAGATGAACAAGTGTATTTGAATTAATATCTCAATCTAGGATAAGATGGATTAACTTGATTATTTAGAGGTATTTGTAGAAAGCTGCTAAGCAAACCAGCTCATGAAGTGAAATCATAGTATTTTCTGCAAGCAAAGTTCTGAAATTTGCAGATTCTGAAAGTATAACTGTACTGTAAGATGTACTTTAAAAGTCCAAGCCACAAATATGCCAATGTCCTGTCATTAATAAATGTTTATTTAATGATACAGAAATTCCTCCATGCAGTAGGCTGCTCCATGCCTTTGACTTCTTTCTTTTTGCTTGTCTAATAGCAAAACTATTGAATACACACACAGTAAAGTGTTACTCTATGAAAAACTCCACATGTGGTCAGAATATTAAAAAGTGAAGTAAAGTATGATGCTTTAAGGTTTAAACAGCAGCTGTTGCGAATACGTGTAGGTACAAAAATAATTCTATTTATACCCAAAAAACCCCAAAAGGTGCAGTAAATAGAGTCAGGATTTTTCAGAGTAATGGGGTATCACAGCTGAGTCCAGGAACGGCGAAAAATTGCGGCATGAACTTCAGATGAAAGAAGCTGTTTATTAAGAAAATCTTGCCCTTTATAGATCCAGGGTTGCTAGAGCAGGACACTATCATTGGTTCTTAGGTGAACACTTCTTTAGCATCATTAGTTTGTTACAGAATAACAAGTTAAAATAACAAAATGTAAAAAATAGCACCTGTGAAATATAGTTTACAAAAACATACAAGATAGTTTACGTAAACTTCTCCTGGTTCTCAGCTCTGCTTGTGAGAATGTAACTTCTTCTCACAAACAGGGCTGAGAGCTAGAAAATTTCTCTTTGACCAAACTTGTCAGCATCTACAACGGGGATCTTTTTGGGATCTTCTACGAGCCTCTGCCTAAATTAAACCCAGATTCAGGAAGGGCTTTGGGTCATGGTTTCACTATGCAAAGTTTTTTGTGAGAAAACAAGGTGGAGGGACTTCAGGCCTCTGGAGCATGGTCCTATTCTCTTTCTCCCAGCCTAGATATATGTTTCTTTACAGAAAGAAAACATACAGAAAGAAAGTTTCTTTACTGGTATGGGAATTAGGGCTGAACAATGTTACTGCACTAGGGCAAGTGATAGAACAGAAGGGACAGAAAGAAAGGAGAGACAGGGAAAAGGATGATATTGCTGCCCAAACTGTTTATCATGAAATCACTGTGCTGTGCTCCAAAATGCCTTCTCAGTTCCTGAATTAGGCTCTGATTCAAAAGGACACTTAGACATATGACATGGCATCTCTAATCAGGAAGGCATTTCACCACTTGTTTAACTCCATGCACACTTAGGTATTTTATTAACCAGGTGTCAGTGAGGGAGGGGTAATCCCTTGATTCAGGGTTTTCAGGACCTTGACTCAAATCATCATTGTCCAGTGACTCCGCCAGCAGTCAGAGCGCTGTGAATACAAGGGCTGACAGCACAAAATCCTGCATAGCTGAGCCTGTGCAAAGTAGCAGTATTGCCACTGTCCTATGAATACCCGTGAGGAATTTTTTCTGTCTTAATAAAGGGGTTCAAATTCAGGAGTGCAGATGCATTTGAGCACTAAGGTAGGGAGTGAATAACCAAGCCTGAGCCCTGTGACTGCACTGCTGCTGTAGCTCATTGCCACACTGTGAAAATAAATAATTGCAACTGCCCAGCAGGTTTGCTGGAGACTCCCGTGACTGAGTGAAGGGGATATCACACCTGGGAAAAAAAAACAACCCCCAAACAAACAAACAAAAAAGCCCTCATCTGAACTGCACATGGACTTTGTCTGCCTGCTTCTGCCCTCAGGCAGAAGAGCCTAGCTTTGCATCTCTTAAGTGTTCCTTTACCACATGGAAGAGCTAATTATTATTAGCCTGAACAGTGGTGGGGCCCATCCCAGTTTTGTGACTTAGCAGAGGCTGGGGAATGAGTCAGTGCCATTGATGAAAAACCCTGACATTCATGGTTTGATGTCCTATTTCTGTGTCTCGTGTAGTGCCACTAGCTCTGCTTTAGAATGGGATGAAAGAAACTCAGTGTCTTACGTTTCACTTGAAGATGAAAAGACTCAGAACACCTTTTTGGTTCCCCTGAAATGACAGCCCACTTTATGGCAGTTTTCAGTTTCAAATACTAGCTGTAACTATTTAAAGTATATACATTTCTTAAAACAGCCATTGTAGTTGTGTTGTTTTTTTCAAATCGCTGTTTCTGCAAGACGCAGCTATTGGACTTACAGAAAACATATTCCTAGTGTAAATGCTTGGTATAAATATGTACATGTGATGCCAATACAGAAAATGCTGCCACAGAGGCAACATGAGCTCTCCCAAATGTTTTCAGAAGCATTGTTTTTTTGTATGCTGTGCCTCAGACATTTCCAAGGAATGTCCTAGGGTGAGGTCCTGCTTCTGACACACCAGCATCCAATATAGTTGTTCTGTCTTAAGGGTACAAAAGGGTTAGAACAGCTTCTTCATGTCTCCATCTTCTGTGTTTTCTGAGGGCAGGGGTTCTTCCCACAGCAACCCTTTATACCAACCAAATTAAGCACACTAATGATTCTGCTGACATTGACGTATTTACCCTCATGTCTACAGCTGAAGATGTGCTTATTTTTATTGCTCATCTTTTCTTGCCTTCTCTTAGAAACTTGTTGTTTCTTCTCCTCATTCACATATGGCTGCAAATGGGCAGAGAGTATGAAACAAATAAAGGGAAGAAGGTGGTGGAAATGGGCAGAAGCATAAAACAGCACTATCATCTCTATTGTGTTTGCTTTACATCAGGTGAAAAATAGGATGTCTGTTTGCAAGTGACAGCCTGTCCCACTTTAACATTTGGAGTTCCAGTGACAGGACCAGTATAGAAGCAAAATGAAGTTTTCTCCTTGTGCCATTTGAGATGAGAGATGAGGTTCCTAGTAAGGGCTTTTGGAAGGACTCAAAGAGTGCTGGCATCAGTCCAAGGGAAATGGATTATGGAAGGGAGATTGGTGAAACATTGAAAGGATGAATAAATGAATCATTTTGTACCACGTGTGATGGCCCTCTCTTCCCACACCAGGACTGCTGGCAGTGATGTCGCTCATTGGGCCTGATCACTTGCTTTGGGTCACTCCTCCATCTTTATATAGTGCACTTACTTAATTTGAAGAAAGTGCAATCAATAAAAAGCGATCCTTTTATCTTCCTCATCAATCTCTTCTTAATGAACATGCACTTTTTTTTCTTCTCTGATCCTTGGTTACAATGCTTTTAATTTCTCAGTGTATGGTAGAAAAAAGGGTGCAATCAAACACGTGATGGAGCTGTCACGTGGATGATTGTTCTGCATATTGCTGTTTGCTTCTTACCGAAGAATGAGCACGTTCTTAAAGGAAAGCAGTGGTCTGGGGGAGGGGGTGCAGATTACTTGCCCTGCATTGATGTATGGTGCTCTGCCTATTCTTTCTTAAGCTGTCATCCAGCAGAGCCATGAATAACCACTTGTGAAGAGATATTTTAATTTCCTAATGTCCCAGCAGTTGCAAGAAAGTAGATAATTCTTAGGAAATGTTTTTGTGGACTATTGAGACTTTATTTAAAGGAAATAGATATTTGAAATCCAATGGCTTCCATGAGAATGACTCAGCAAGCCTACTTTCCAAAACTTTCAGCAAGTTTGGGTCTTATTATGGTATGATTGAAGGGTCAGCTGAGTTAAATTGTACTTGTGCTCTAGTTTGCAGGATGATGTCAGTCATAATCACATATCTATTCACATTTTCGTGGCTGGCCAGAGAGAATGGTCCTCTGCAGTTTGGTAATATTTAGCAACCTTTAAGCACCCATAAAACGGGTGGACAGATAGAACATGTTCCTCCTCATCACAGGCTGGAGGTTAATGCTGATTTGGGTTTTGCATTATTTCCTTGAGCCTTTTGGGAGTGAAAGTTTGCAAAAAACCCCCATTTGATTCTTTGCAAAAACAGTCCACTAAATAAAATTACAGTTTTCTAAGGCTCTTAGTTTTAACCTGCTATTTAGCAGGAGTCCAAATCTCAGTCATAGATTAGCTTAATTAGTGTAGGCTCAAACTAAATTTCCCACTAAGCCAAAGAGACCCAAGCTATGTGGGAATCAGAAATAAATCTTTGCACACAAAGCTAACCTTATTGCAAACAGGCAAGTATTTTCCTTCTTTATCCTTTCCTGTTTATCATCAATAAAACTTTGTTACCTGCAAAGTCATGCTCCCACTTGATTTCTTCCAGGGTCTCCCTTCCAATGAGCCAATTGCTGACTCCTCCCAGCCACTCATCTCCTTCAGCCGGGGCAGAATCCGTGTTTGAGCACAGCATGCCACTGCTAGCATGTCACTGCAGAAATGTAAAAAGCTCAAGCCTGCAGCTCCAGGAAAAAGCATTTCTGCATTGCTTTGGGGGCAAGGGGGACAGAAAGGACCCACAAAGTCGCGAACTGTACCTTCACTTTACACTTTTATTTTCAGACCCAAAGTGAGAGACCATCATCAATCAGCTTTTACAGCAGCCTCGAGAGCTGACTCATGTGCTCCCGCACCCCACCCGACGCGGTAAAGAGCACAGGGCTTCATTCCTCCCTCCGGGAGGAGCCGGCCCGTGAGGCAGAGCATTGCAGCACGGCAGGCAAGCTGTGTTCCGGCCCTGGCTTTGGCCACCTGTGGAGCGGGGCCAGGGAAGCTGCCTGGCCGATGATTCAGCACCTCCTTTCTCCCTTCTTGGCGGGAAGCAGCGGAGTCGCCAGGCACCCCGAGGGCGGGGGCAGCGTGCCGGGCGCCGCCCCGCTCCCCTCGCCGCAAGCCCCCGTGGCCCCTGCGGAGCCGGGGGGCTGAAGCAGCTCTGCAGGCTTCCCTGCGGAGCGGGGGGGAGGTCTGGGCAGAGCCGGCTGCGTGATGCTGAGGCAGGCAGCCTGCGCGCCAGGGCTGGAGGTGCGGCGGGGGAAGGGACCCGCAGCGGAGGAGGGCACTGCAGCCTGGCCGGGAGCCAGGGACCACGGGCACGCTGCGGCCGCGGAGCCGGCGGGGGGTGTGCGGGTGTGCCTGCCTGCCTGCCTGCCTGCCGGGGCTGGAGAAAAAGGCAGGGAGGGATGCTGTCCAGCCTCCGCTTAGCCAGCCGGGTTGAGGCAGGAGCTCTTTGGAAGAGCTCTTCCCCGGTCCGTGCGAGCTGGCGGCCCCTGCGGCAGCAGGGTGGAAAAAGGGGGTGATGTCCCCACATGCAGAGGAGCCCCTGAACGCGTCCCCGCGCAAGTAGCACGCCATCCCTCTGCCTAGCTGTGCAGCCTTTTGCGTGTTCCGTTTAACTTCGTGTCAACCTTTGTAAGGAAGGTGCAAGATCTCCACGTGCTTTTCTGTTCAGCACAGCACCGGGGAGATGTGAGCAAAGCAGGAACATGGTTTAAAGGAGAGCAGATAAGTGTAGATGGGATGGAGGATCGCAGAGATTACTGGAGGTTGAACACGGGCAGTTTGCCGGGAAGACCAGTGTAGGAAAGATGTGGACAGGACAGTGGATTAAACACGAGCTCAGAGAAGTGTCAGCAGGGAAAATTCTCTTACTGAAAATAGGAAGGCTGAAAAATTAAACATGGATAAAGAAGGAAAGAGATTTTTAAAAAATTCTGCCAAGCAGTCAGATGCTGTAGTATCTCATCTGTGCAATGAATAGAATATTCCCAGCTGGGTCTCAACTTGCACTCCACTTTAAAGAGTGATGCTGTAGCTTCACACCTGAGGAACGACTTGTGTGTGCAAAAGTATGTCTGGTTTTCCCAGATTTATCAATAAATCAAATAAAAGGTACATCCTTTCTCTAGAAACCATGCTTACTTGTAGCCATAGACCACCACACCTGTCACAGCAATGCCACTGTGCTGTTACACTTTGTACAGACGTTGTGTTGTTACTGCTGTTTGAACTGGGTTTTGAGATACTCAAGAGAGGCTGCAGTGATGGAGGGTATTACCAGCTAAAGAGAATATGTGCTTTGTAATAAGAGAAGCCATGTATGTAAATATGCAGCGCAAGCTGTTCGTTCTGTCTGAGGTTACTGATCACATCATTAACCTAAGGACCAGACACTTCAGTGGTAATGTAGGCTAGATTGTAAGATGATTTATCTTTTAACATTCTTTCAGAGAGTGTTTTCACTGGCTGTGCTTTAAGGTAAATGCTCCAGCCACTTGATTGTAGTAGCATTGTGATTACTTCAGTTGGCTACTACAGCCTCACAGGAAGCTTTGTGATCAGACATCCATCAATTAGTCCTTGACATGACAGTCTGTAAAAACACCATGGGATTCATTGAGATTTTGATAAATCTTTTTCATGCAAATGTTACTAATGTTCCCATGGAAAGGGGGGGTGAAGTGGAAGTGGAGTTGGGAGCAGAGAGAGAATATGGATGTGCCAGATGCCTCTTTTGACACTACCAAAAATATGTAGTTACAAAGGACTTTACCTTTCATATGCCTGACTATGATACCAACAAAAATTAGTTCAGAGCAATTTGTAGCACTTGATTCTTTGTTTCCTCATGCATACTGCAGTCTTTTATACTATGGAGCAACAGGGATTCTCACCAGCAAATCTTCAATGTAAATGTTTTCTTTAAGTTGAAGGAACTGGAAATTATGTTATAAGCCCCTTGCCTTTCATACATGTCTTTATTGTTACACAGGTGTATTTTTCTGTGAGAGACAAAAGAGACTGGGAATAGATATGATTCTGATCTTACTTTCACTATGTTAACCAGACTGTTGATTTACCCCTATATTATACTGCACTGGTGGAAATGGTAGTGCTAGATATTAGTAAAGGTGAGAAATGACAGCCAAATTTAAAAACAAAGTGTAAGCCTTTAATAAATAATAATAAATAATAAAATNTATTCTAGCAGCATGTGAAGTCTTTAAAACTACATTCAGAAACTGACTTCAGTGTGAAGTGTGAGTTTTTTGGGGTTTGGCAAAGGGTTTGGAAAGGAGGTTGGTAAATGAAATTAAAAAAAAAAAAAGAAACCTCTTTGCAATAACTTGAATGAAAATTTGTCAGAGATGGGAATAGCTTAAGGTGTTTTATTCCCTCTGCTTGATCTAAGATGCATTCCAGTCCTATTCCTAGGAAATAAAACTTATTCAGGAGCTTGGAAAGAAAATCTGTCTCTAGGTGTCAGGCAGGGAGAAACTGCTTCTGGAAAGAGGTCTTCCCCTTGGGAGAGATCGAATATCAGACTGAGCGAGCCCAGTCCAACCCAAAGAGCTCGCACCGACACCCGGTCCTTGCCGGAGGACTTTGCCATCGATGGCCGCCGCCGCCTCTGCCTCTGGCCACGCTTTGCCTGGAGAGAGGGAGCGGGTGGGTGCGCAACTCCTGTCCGCTCCCTCCCTTTGATTTGATGGCCTTTATTCCTCCTAATTGGATAAAATAGGAAGTCACTGACAGTCCTGCGTTGCTGGGTGTACTGATTTCACTCAGAGCAGCCCTGCAGAGTGCGGGGGGTGGGGTAGGGGAGGAAGGAGCGAGTCTGTACATCAGGGAAACAGGCTGCGAGGNGAGCGCTCAAGGAGGACAAAGAGGGAGGGGAGATAAAGGGAGTTACCACCGTCTTGGCATCGCTCTTCCTTTCAAACCTCTCTGTAATGATATTGTTTGCAGTGATGCTCAGACAGCGAGCACCTGCTGCTCTGTAATGATTCAGCCTCTTTCAGCCGCCGCTGTAACACGACAGGATGCTGCTGCTACTGTCACTTCTGCCGCTGCCGCTGTTGTTAGAGATTTTGCTTTTGCTCCTTCTACCGCATGACAATTGTTTTCCTCGTCTAAGCAGATACCAGCCTCAGATGCTCAAGGTGAGAGTGTTGCCTTTTGCTCTGGGCTACTGGTTTACTTAATCCGGTCAGTTTGTTCAGTGTTCGTGGGGTTTTTTTAATCTCATCACCCTCCTTCCCCCTGTTTTGTTTTGTTGTGCTTGCTTTTGGGGGAATGTTTCTTCCCTCCTGCAGAAGAGCTGGAATTGCTTGAGAGGCGTTTAAGGAATTATAAAAGTGGCTAGCAAACAGGAGCTCAGTAACTGCAAAGCTATTCTCACTTCAGAGAAGCAGAGACAGTGACAGAGGGCTTGGGGGCAGAGGGACCGGGGGGATCTAATTTTTCCTGTGCATTACTCCTCTCCCAGTTTGGATGATGTTGCTGAGCTTCGACCTTTTATTGACTTCCACTCTGTGATTTTTGCAGAGCACTGTGACTATTACTACCGTCTCTTTTTGTCTGTGTCTCACAGTAATGGACTGTGATAGAGTTAAGGCCTTTTGGAGGTGAGCTGTTTGAGAGCTGATGCTTAAACATGTCTGAAGTAGCTGCCGACACTTTCCCCAGCCCCTCAGCTCAGCTGAGCCCTGATGTGTCCCTCAACGGGCTCCCGGATGAGGAGAACATGCCGGGGACCCAAAGAGAGGACAGAAGGGTCCAGGGGATAGCAGGCCTTGCCGCAACCTGCTGTGTGTGCCTGGAGGCAGAGCGACTCAAGGGCTGCCTCAACTCTGAAAAGATCTGCATCGCCCCTATCTTGGCTTGCCTGCTTAGCCTTTGCCTCTGCATTGCTGGCCTCAAGTGGGTCTTTGTGGACAAGATTTTTGAGTATGACTCTCCTACCCACCTTGACCCTGGGAGGATAGGACAAGACCCAAAGAGCGCTGTGGATCCTACAGCTCTGTCTGCCTGGGTGCCTTCGGAGGTGTATGCCTCACCCTTCCTCATACCTAGCCCCAAGAGCAAGGCTGAAGTGACAGTGCGAAGTGACAGCTCACTTGTACCCTCCAAACCATTCCTCCAGCCTTCTTTATATAACCGCATCCTAGATGGTGGCTTCTTGTCCTCTGCCTCACCTTCGCTATCACCACCCGCCCTGGAGCCTACCACAGCATCTCAGGCACAAGCAACAGAAACCAATCTCCAAACTACTCCAAAACTTAGTAAGTAAAAGCTGTACGTTCCTTTGGTTTTTTCCCTTTCACAGAAAAAAAAAAAAAAAAAAGTTAAAAAAAAGAAGTACTTAACTGTCCTGGGACTGTCTGCAAGGAGAGCATGTGATTTGTGATTGGTTTGCAAAGATCAAGCGTGCTAAGACAAGTATAGCATGGTTTACCTTCTGAGAAGAGCATCTAAAGTCCTCTGCACTTAGTTCATGCAGGACTTCATGTGGGGTGTCTGTAAAGGGCTAGTACCGCCTTTTTCTCTGCATGCACTTGTAGGGAAGTATGTGATTTACCTTAAGGGTTTATCTGACAGCTATTCCACGTGGTGTATTTTCCATGTAAATTGGCTTTGTGTCCCATGCTGGATCTTCCATGTGTGTTCTTTGCCTTGCATGCAGAATACTTCTGGTACATTCTTCCTGAAGTCTGTGGCTGGCAAATATCCCTGTCATCCTCATGAAACTCTCAGAACAGTGAGAAAAAGTGACATCAGATTTTAAGCAGTTAAAAACTGGAAACTATTAATTTAGCATCTAGCTTATGATCTTTCTCTTAAAAGCAAAGCATACATTTCTCTGTGTCTTTCCCCATCTCTACGAGCGGATTCTTGTTTAACCTGTTTCTCATACATTGCCTTACTTCCTTTTGTGGGGCATTTCAGGAAAGCATTCTTGCCAATGTAGGAAGAGTCAATTTCCAAATTAGTTTTTACTCATCATAAAAACAGACAAACAAAAAAAGGGTATCTGTATTATTTTCTCAACAGTGATCATAAAGCATCAAAATACTGCATTGCTGAAGTGTCATTTCTTTGTCATTCATGATTTTAACCCATCAAATTCAAAGCAAACCAAGCCAGCAATTCCTGAGCTGCGTAAAGCTGTGCAACTCTAGTAAAAGAGAATGCAGCGCACTGTTCTGCTGAGAGCACAGGACTGAGGTTTCCTGTGGAAAGCTGCAGTGATCAGAGTGAAAAATTGCATTCCTCATAAATTTCCTTGCAGGACCCCATGTCATTTGTTCTCCCTCATGACTTCCCTATAGTGCCGCAGGTTGGCCACATTGGAGATACTGGCACATATTGGAGCTCACCCTGGAGCTCTGAAGTCACCAGAAGTTCACTTCTAAGTTCAGCCTCGCTGGGACTGGACTTTGTATAGATATGTGGCATTTGGATTAGATCTAACATTTTATGCCAGCCACCTTGCCAGTGAAAATGAGCATAACTACAGTGATTTCAGAGGAGGTCCTTTCAGCTGAGAGTCAGTCTTGAACAGCAGTTCCAGAATCAGTGAAAAAAAGTTCTAAGCATTCCTGTAGAAACCCTGCTGCTTTTTGCTTAGGTAATGAATGACAACCATCTTTCAAATTAAAAGTAATTTGTCAGATGGAAACAGTCTAATAGAGAAATCCTGATGTACCATTAAATGACAGGGGGCTTTGTCTGTGGTGTTACTTGAATTAACCACCTTTGCAGTTAAATAGAACTATACTAAGGGAGCTTTTTTTAAAATATTGCCAATGCATAAAATCTTTTTTGTACTGCAAATATTCTGACATTAAATATGACCTTTTAACACATTTTGCTCTATAAAGTGACCAGAGACCACTATTCAGTCATAATTGCCTCAAGAATCCCTCTTGAATTTCCACATATGAGGCAAATCTTTATGAATAACATGCTAACTTCATCTCTGAAGTAAAGGAAGGGGCGGAGGGACACAGAAAAGATTCTTTGGAGCTGTCACTGACAAAAAGCTATTATCTGCATTCAGATCTGCTCACATCTGGGAAGTAAGTGGTGGTCCAGAAGTTAGGTGATCGGGTTGAGAGGGGTTTTTTTGATTCTGATTTGGGAATTTTGTGTGTGAGAGAGTTTTTGAGGTTTGGGTTTTTTGTTTAATTTAGCCTTATTTTTTTAAAGATAAATGTGTTTTAAGGTGTTGTAGACTTCCATAGCTACATACTGAAAGGAGAAGGAGAACTGGTAGCAGGTCAAGTTTGGGTTCCTCTGAGGGAGAATGTTGTGTGCACAGAATTTATTCTAACTGTGGCACATAATTCTGACTGTGGCAAGCATCTTTGATTCTCAGCAAAGAAAAATAAGAAAGTCTAGCTGGAAAAATACACTGTAGAAGGTCTGCCTAAGAATTCCAAGAGGCATGAAAAGAACTTTTTGGACAGCTCTTAAAGCACTGTCTTGGGGTTTCTGAAACAGCTGCATTTCAAACATATCATTGTGTTTTATGTAGAGCAAGATTTGTTGGAGAGGTTGACAGATTGCATCAGTGCTAACTTTTTTTAATGCCTTTGACAGCTATAAAATTCTCAGTGACATGGCTTGAAAAGTAGCATCTGCAAATTGGATTGTCTCTTCTTTTGCCTTTCCATGTCCTTTTTTCTTTTCAGGCAGAGTGAGGTAACATGTTCCCAAAAAGTCCTTTATGTGCTGAAAATTTTTTTTCCAGTGCAGAAATAAAAAAGAAATGCACATTTCATATTCTGTGCTTGATCTACTGTTTCTGAACCTATCCCTTCCATGAGTTTCCAAGTCCTTTTCTCTGCTCCTCTCTTTTCTGTCTTACTCAGCATATTCCCCTTAAAGCTGTATCCTTCAAGGTCATAGTCTGCAGAGAGCTAATTGATTCTTCTTTCTCCTGGAGCCTGGAAGAGAAAGCAGAAGAGAGACAATCCTGGTAATTGTGTCTGGTGTATTAGATTCAAGACTGGTCTTGCTCCGTTTGTTATACTTTGCCCTTTTATCAATACAGAAATATTTCTTTCTGTTTAGCTTACCTTTTGTATTTTGAGATCGTTTTTCCTTTGCTGAAAGAGAACGGAAAGGTGAATGTTTTAAAGCATTCCCATATTTAGGGAGCTTGTCAATCTTAGCATAATTACACCAGAGAAGATATTATTACAACCAGGATATAATAATACACCCTAACCTACAGTCTCGATCCCTCTGAGAAGAGATGCAGATTGTAATAATGCTAACTCAGTTCAGGAGCTAAATTTCACTTCTTCTAACACTATCATCTTTGAATACAATTCCACCCTTTATCAAGGCTGGTTAGAGATTCAGCTCTGTAGCACTGCAAAAACTGTGTTGCTGTAATAATAGCTTTTATACATCTGCAAACCAGCCATTCCCCTCTTTAAAGGTCTTCCTACAGCCTCCTCTTTCAATTTAAGCAGATTTCCCCACAAAACACCCAGAAAGGCCCACGTGGAGCTTGCCTTTCTGGAGTGACTGCTCTGCCAAAATAGTGCAGCACTCCTGTGTTTTGGTTCTTCCCCAGAGCAGAAGAACCCAAGCAGGCCTTGGCTTTGGGACCAGTAACTCTCGTGGCTTGGTGAAGTGCCGTGGGGCACACTAGGGGCAGGGCAGGAAGCAGACCACAGCATGATTTTTCTGGAGTGGGTTTCCCTGGGAGCAGAGCTAAAGGCCCATCAGAGAGCAGGGTCCAGAAGATGCACACGCCGGGTGGCACGTCCACACAGCCCCTGCATCCCTTTCAGCTTCTCCGGCCAGCCCAAGTGCCATGTGCTGATGGGCCAGCTACACACATTATGCCATGCTGGTGGCCAGCAGATGATCAGCAGGCATGTCTTCATCTCTCTACAGCACCAGACCTGTGCATGTCCCTTGGGAGGCAGGCAGAACTCCTTCCTATCTCACTTGTGCTGGCCCTCGCCTAGAGAATGTGGCGAAGTGGAAAAAGGCTGCATTACTGTCAGCCACCTCTGACTGGGACAACTCCCCTCTCGTGTGTCTGATTTCTGCTTCCGCTTCAGGTGTGCTGGGTCAGTATTAGCAAAGGACGCTGCTTTCTCATCCTCAAGGGAAAAAGGTTAAAAGATTGCTCCTGAGGCCTGGTAGTGGTTGTTTACCTGAAAAATAGTCTCAGCTCCCCTCCAAATTTGGCAAGTTCCCCTCCAAGATTGACAAGCATGCTAAATATGGGAATGCTTTAAAACATTCACCTTTTCTTTCTCTTTCAGTAAAGGAAAAATAATATTAAAATACAAAAGATAAGCCAAATGGAAAGGAATATTTCTGTATTGATAAAGGCATAGTATAATAAAAGGAGCAAGACTAGTCTTGAATTGAGGCGCAGTGGCTAAATTTCTTGTGTCTTTTTAGAGCTAGAGGTGGGAAGAATTGAATGAAAATTGTCTTGTGCCTTGTTTTGGTATCATACTGTAAATATTCCTTACATTTTTTTCCCTGCCTCTTTCACTTCCACTTGTTCTCTCTCAGTTCTGCATTTGATGTTGCTTCTCCTAGCACAGTGATTTGGGAAAGTCCATACTTTAGTTTGATGGCAGGCTGGAGGGAGCCTCTCCCTCCACTTACGGGTGCTGCAGCCCTCTAACTTCAGTTTAAGAACAGAGAGTTTTTTCATTAAAGCTTCATGCAAAGTTTGTTCTTGCTCTTGAAAGAGTCTTATTCTGACCCATGCTCTGTATTTCAAATCCCCATCACAACACCATAGGATTGAGTCCATGCCTGGCAACCTCTGAACGTGTCAAGGTCAGGGATGTCTCAGAGAGCCACAGGGGACTGTATTCACAGAGGGGAGAGCAGATGATCCAGCACAGGCTCTACTTCGGCCTTTCCTTGCTCACTGTTGCTCTGCAGGGCAGTGCCACAAGCGAGATTGTTTTTTCCCCAAAGCTTGAAGAGGCGGGAAGAGAGCACCTTAAAGTGTATGCTGGTCCATTTCTGACACAGTACTGGACTTGATTAGCTTCAGATACCCGCCTTAAGTGACTGTATTAGGAAGCTAGTTAGCCTTCAGCTGCATATCCAGCATAAAGGGAGAGACTTCCCCCAGGCAATTCCCAGAGTGACTCTAACAGGAGTCACTCTCTTTCCCCATGAGTCTACAGGGCTAGTACCCTTGCTAATCAGTTCCTAAGTTAAATATCTACTACACAATATGAGGACTCATTTTGAAAGCCATGGCTTTTCTTTTATGTGTCCTGTGAATTAACAACATGTTGTCATAGGGAAGTTACAATTAATCACGGTTAAGATACCAGACAAGTTTTGAGCCTAACTCAGGAGCATAGTAAAGAGATGCTGATCTCAGTAGGCCCAGGAGACAAAACTGGGCCTCCATTAACAAGCAGCAATAAAGCAAGTGCCACTGTACTGAGCCAGCCAGTCTGTATTTCTCTGCTGTTCGAAAGGTCATGACGGCTCCTAGATGTATATACTTGTGACAGGAACACTCATGGGGACTGATGGGATGAGATGCACAAGATGCAGCGTTTTTTAGGGAGTTAAGGTACATTAAGACTTCTAAAGTGATAATTGAGTCTTCCCCCCTCCAGTCTGGTTAATTCACACTGTCTTTAAAATGTCCTCAGCAAGCACAATTTGTTCAGACAAATTTATTGGGTTTTTTCTTTCTGTATCTCTACCACTCCCCTTTTTAGCATTCATTGGTTGCATGGAAACAGTTCTTCTGTTTAACATGCAGCAAACTGCACGGATTGGTCCTGTGTTTCTTTCTCTTGGACAAGCACCCCAAATTCATGGCTTTCGAATTTTCTTCATGGGTGTGGTTTTCCTTTCATGCACCATGCATCGTGCACAGAACACGGTGGAGAAAAAGCAGTATTTCCTGGAGTGTTTTTCCTTAATAACAATCTGAATTTCTCAGTACAAAACAGTAGTCTACCCTTGTATTTATTTTTTAAAGCTTCATTTTGCTTTGTAAACTTCCCTGAGAATAAGTCATATATTTGTGCTACATGGAGCCTTTTGCATGTTCTCCCTCCTCTTTTATAATACAGATGCATATGTGAGTATAGAGAATGCTATGGATATACAAAGTATGTGGCCATTATTTCTTTATAAAAAATGACATCTGTGACTGTTCTGCATCAAAAGTTACTAAGCAAAACTGATTAATAATTGATGTCATTACAAAAGTCAGGGTTTGGATTTCCACTGCAGAGGTCTGAAATTATCCTTATTCCATATCTGTTGTATTTTTTACATTAATTATACTGTTTTATGCACTGCAAATAAAACACACAGCAGCCTTCCTCGGATTTGCTGTGCCTAACTTCTGGTTACAGAGGAACCTTGGGGAACTTTCTCTTCTGCATCAGATGAGAAAGCACAATTTGGCTTGCTGGAGGCTAAGTAGCAGGTTAATTGTGGTGCAGAGCTGGGATGATATAAATGAGCGTTTTCATCATTTGCAGTCTTGCTAATGGAAATGCAATAGATTTGCTGCAGAAATCCAACTCAGAATCAATAGCAATGCAATGAGGCAGCTGGTTCAGGGAGAGCACATGTGATGCCAATCTGCTGCAGACAGTACCTGGGCAGAGATTGCACTGTCTCTCTTTCAGGAAAGGGGAGACAGACCCAAAAAATGCTATGGCAGGTGATTAAAGAATTTTGAAAGAAAAATGCCTGTTTCACCTAGGATGGGCTGGAATTAGGCTTTCTCTGACTAAGGGAAGAGAATTGTTTTCTTTGAGGGATTGAGATCTGTTTGGACACAAGGCTCGGTTTTTGTTACACAGTACTGAGTTAGGCAATGACAGGAGTCTTTGTGCTTCAGGTTATGTTCAAGCCACATGAAATCAAGGAGTGAATCATGGTATGTAACTCTGGAGATGGATAGGTGGGTTTAGAGTATCTTCTGCCAAAGGCTTCTGGCCTCTTGTTGCCTGGCAGACCACAGAGAGTAGCAGGCCCTGTCTTTTGTGGACTGTTTTACATTAGGCACACTGCCTACCTTTACAGTTTATACTGAAAGGAGACCAGTTTCCTGGAGAGTGAGCACTGTGAATCACATCTTGATCTTTCACTTTAAAACGTGATGTGGAGTACCAGACACAGTAGGAGGTACACATTAAACTCAAGAGCTGAATCTTGACCATTGTGTGGCAGTTAGAGAGCAGCAAGGGAGAAATGCATTATTTTGAGGTAATGTGAAGTCTGCTTATTTACACCCTGTCTCATCCTTCTCCCCCATCTGCAGTAGAGTATTAGTCACTGAGACAAAAGAAAAGGTTTTAGCTGCAGAAGAATGTGCAGGAACAAATCCAGTGGGAGACATGGCTGGCCGCTACTCCAGGCTTCCCTAAGCTAAACCAGAGGCAAGGGCCATTCAGCTCTGGGCAAGATCAGTGGTATTGTGGCATCCATCTATTACATTTGGTCCTGTATTGTTTTGCTACAAAAGCCTTATTTCAATGTATATCTTCTCTCAAGAGTGGATTCAGCTTTTTCACATATGCTTTCCCTACCCCCTCCCCCACTTTTTTATATCTCTGCTTCATCCTGGAACTTGCTGGCAGTGCATTCTCATAACTCAGACAGCTTTTTATTTTGGCAATGAATATCGTCTCAGTTTTTGAGATGAAAGGAAATCAATAGTGGGTTGGTAGTCACATGGCACTGGGGGGAGTATATGAAGCTATGATCTTAAGCTATGATTTGTGACATAGTTCAATATTTCTATGGTATTCCTGAAAGATATTTGAATTTTACCATTTTTAACAGTCAATTAATTCATGTGATTAGACAGATCAAAGTAGTAAAAGAGTATCAAGCTCATTCAAAAGCCTTTCTCTTATGCAAAAAAAAATAAATGTCTTTGAGCTCATAAAAGATGACTTGAATCTTCTAAGGTAGTAAATGGAAGCTAGTGTAAGGCTGCTGGAACAGCATCTTGAGAAGAGAAAGTGGGGCTTTTCCATATATTAAATTAATCTGGATAATTAATTTAGTATTTCAACTTGAATTAAATGGCCTGAATTTTCACTGGTATAAAGGTTCTCAGGTCTATAGCCCTGTACCTACATGGCACAGTGGCTTTCCAACAAAGGCTTCTTCCAGGTGTGGTATGAAGCCTGAGAGCAAGACATTGTCTGCCTTTTCCCTTTTTCTGGCATCTCTTTTAAATAAAACCACCTCCTTTGACTTTGAAAATATGTGTTTATATTCTGGCCACTTGTTCATTTACACTTTCTCTCCTAGATTAAAAAGTTCTTCCATGCCATGTATTTCCCACTCACAAAGGTCCATATACACTGTAATCAGCTCAACTTTGGATAAGCCTTTTTGACAGGGCAGGTAGGTTGAACTCCACAATTCTCCCCATGGAGGAATTTGTTTTCAGTCCTTGAATTATTTCATCCCTCTTCATGCTTTCTTATTTTTCAGATAATTAGAGCCATAATTTTGATGGTACTTAGACAGGGGCTAATCCAAAATCCCAACAAAGGACAAAAAAACCTGATCATTATATTGATCACTGTCCAGAAGGACTCAAGATGCATAAAGTAGCATCAATTTAATATTTTAAGCAGTAAATCAGTAATAATGTCCAGACAGAGCAGAAGAGCAGTGAATAACACATGCAAGGGCCCTCACCAACCTGCTTCTTTAACCCCCAGGGCTGCATACTGGTTCTCACTGGGGTGGAACAACAATCCTAAGGGCCAGTCAAGGGAAGAAAAGACAAATACTGCTCAGCCTTGGCAATGCTGTGTGAATTTTAGGAGAAGTTTCAGCTCCCTCACTCCCCATCTGGTTCTGTCCTACTCCAAAGAATGCCTTCAGCAAGGCCTCTTGGGTGAGCAGGAGGCCAGCTCAATTATTTTAACTGCGCAGAGTTCCCCTATACCCTTGCCTTTTGCTCACACTTTCAAAGATTTCTCCCTCCATGCCCTGCTGACACTTCTCCCACTGTTGGCCCAAGGACCACTGCATCACTTTGCCCTTCATTCAGTTTATTATCTCGACTCCTCCAATGTTTGGTTCTTCTTTCCAAAAGTGGAGACAGTACCAGTGCATGGATTAGTGGGATGGGAGGATTTTGCTGCTTGCATCGCTCCTGTCTACCCAGTTTAAAGACTCTTGGACTAAAAACCATGGATTCTTTTGCATTTCTGTCCTACAGTGGATATGCTGAATGGACTTAGCCTGATAGGGTTTCATTATGCCTGAGAATCTTTTATAGTAACAGGACATGAGAAAAATAGGGCATGATCATACCAAGAAATGAATTAATGTCAAAATATTAATGTCAAAATATTTGAGATTTTTAAGACATTGTTATATTTTCAAGATAGCTTTTCTTGAGCTGTGGATGTGCTCAACAGGACAGTTAGCCATGGGACAGTATTAATGCCTTAGCAAGGGGGATTAAATGTATCAGGGTGAGAGGGACAAGTACAGGGGAATGGAAGAATGATTATTTATGTATCTGGTCTGAACTGATCAGGGAACAAGCCAGTGAGTATGTTGTTATGGTTTTAGGAATTAAGGAGTACAGGATCAGAAGAAAGACAAAAGGCTTCCTGCTGTATTGGTACAGGGTCTTCTTACTTGAAAGAACAGAACATCATTAAATCCAGGAAAGAGTCAGGAAACTGCAAAGACTTGATTATACTTGTCAAGCACAGGAGAGCAGGGAAGGTCTGATATTTTCTTGACTGGATAAAAGCAGGTAGAATCTGTTCCCCAATGCCACAGGTATTTACAGTCTGCATGGGACTTGCAGCGGATCCCAATGCAGCTTTTCCCCCTGCTGAGGATCTGAACTAGGAATGTAAGTCATTCCCTCTGTCCATTGTGCATTCTAAGGGATCCTCTGTAGGCAGGGCAGATCATCTCACCATCTGGCTGTGCTGAGTACGCGCTCTTCGTTGATGGAGAGATCCAAGTAAGTGCCCTTCACGCCCTCCTTTCTCTAGCCACTTCAAGGGCTGGAGTCACTCTGCCTGTGCTGCAGACATTGCAAAGTATCTCTCTGTTATTGAATTCCCTCCCATCACTTTGTTCAAAACCCCTCAGTGCACTCCAGCCTTTGCCTCATGGAGGTTAGTCAGCCCATCCTTCTTTTTGGAGGTGTTGATTTAGGATAGTATTAATAGATTTTGAATGTCATCACTAAAAATATTTTCAAATTCCATCACCTAAATAATTTTTAGGATATACAATTGTGTATGCATTCTCTTTGAAGAAAGAGAAATGCAGTGTTTCTGGATGAAAAGGCCAATGAATGCATTAGGACACAGACTTTTCCTTCAAAACCAGTTAATGGAAAGGTACCTTAAAATTCTCATTTTGGTTTATAAAATGGCATCTGTCCAGTAAAGCCATCAAAATGGGATTTGCACTTGTGAACGTTTAGGAACATGGCTAGCAACCTTTCTGTTGTTCACTATCTCCAAGCGTTTGAATTTACTGTTCTGTAGAGATTAATGGAGGCCTCTCAGATAAGTAGCTTCTCAAGCAACCCTGTAATTTTCCTAATTGTTGCTAATAGATTGTTTAATGTGTGCAGTTTTTCCTTCTCCGCATTTGGAAGAAGAATTAAAAAGGCATGTTCTGTTAGCGTATTCAGATAACTGCTACGAGCCCAGGATGCAGATTTACTAGCTGTGAATCAGAGGAAGTACCAGTTCTCAAAAGCCACTTAGCTGGGCAGAAGCTGGCAGGGGAGGGGACTGAAGACAAAGAAAACAGAAAAATAATCTGAGTCTTCCTGAACGGGACTGAAATCCAGAGGGTATTGCATGTCAATATGCCAGGATTCAAAGAAGAATTTGGTCTCTAAATTTAAATGCCCTTAGCATATCTAGCAGCTTTCCCTAGTTGCAGAATAATATGTGGTTGGGCTTTGCTTTTGCTTTTGCAGGTTATCTGTAATGTCTTCTCACGAGTTACTGATACTTTGAGGATGCTAATACTCATTGATTTTTAACAAATGGGTATACCAGCAATACTGTCTGACGTCAACTTACATTTAATTCATGCCTTAATTTTCATACATTACTCTGTTTTACAAATGATGATGACATAATGACAATTTTTTTCTGATGATTGATCAAAATGATGACTTAGCAGAAACTCAGACACAGTGTTTAAAAAGCACTATTGGCAAATGTTGGTCAAGTCATGTAAATACTGCCCATTCAAAGGAAATCTTAAAAATGTCACTCAGTAGGGAAAAATCAGACAAATTACTTGATCAGGACTTCTTTGTAATGACAGGTCACATAACAGAAAATTTGGAGTGTTCAGGTCTGGCAGGGAAATTGGCATCCTGCAAGACTGGGCTGAAAATAGATTTTCCAAGCTGGAAATTACCCGCAGTTCTTTTAAGGATAAACGTGTTAAACTGCAGGAATTTTTCCTTTGGAGGTTAGCCGACCTTCATCAACCACAATAATGTCACCAGTTGTACCACAATAACTTGCTACCCTAAGGTGACTCTTTCATATCCCAACCTCATCAAGAGAAAAGCTTAAGCAAATCCAAATCCCTCCCTCTACTGACTTTGGGTCAATGCAGATTTCTTCATGTTTACAACAATTACTTGAAGCAACTTTTTACCTACACACTGACTCTAGTTTTCACTGAAAAGTAGTGGACAGTTCAGCTACACCAACCTTTGTTTTATCTTGTGCTGAATTCAGGACTGGAAATGCTCTCTACCTTTCCAGTTGCAGCTCAACCTCTCCAGGCTTGAATGTAAAAATAGAAGAAATGTTAGGATGATCATTTGAAATCTTGGAATGACGCTTTTAAATCTAACACTTAATCTGCTTTAAATTCTGCTTATTTAAAAAGCATTGTATTAAATTCTCATGGAGATTCCATATAGTGAATATTCATAAAGTATAAGAAGACTGTGTATAAGAAGAAGGACTAAAAATCTAGCAATATTTGTTAAAGTATGAGAGTTTCTGAGGATGTTCACTTGTTAACAGAGCTTTTAAAATTGTCAAATTGTGATTTCCCATGTCGGATCTCAAACTCAGTCTTTCCTGTGCATCATTTTCTCACACAGTGATCTGCCCTTTTCATTGCTTGAGAAGCCTTCAAGCATGTGCTGCTTGTAATTCTCAGCAGGCCTAGACCCAGAGTTCTGCTCCTTAAGGCAGCTCATGTTTTGAATTATGCATACATCCATTTCAGAGGGGCTGCATTTCATGGCTCCTTTTTGGGGGTGGTGATGTAAGGGAGTTTAAGTACTATGGTGACACTTTTCATTTTTCATGTCCTAGCTCAGTTAAGAGCAAGCCTTGAACTGTGTCATTTTTCTCTCATGTGACTGTTTAATCACCTGAGAGAGCACCAGCCAGAGTTTTGTGGTAAGATTGATTATATTCCCAACAAAGTGCTTCCTTCAGCTGAGCGCCAGGAAGTAGCCAGTTTAGCAGCTAATGGGCTTCAGTCTGATGTGAAAATGGCGACTGTGATGGAAATGTCACTGCAGTGCACACCAGCCCTCTCAGCTAGCTGCATGCTGAACAGTACTGAAATGACTGGAGCCTGCTCGGGTTTAAAAACTAGGGGAGATACTCCTAATCTGGACTACACAAAGCTGTGCTGTGTAGCACACCTTTCAAAATGTCAGGGCAGCCTGTGTAGGAATACCCACTCAAGCAAGTGGAGAAGGGTGTTGCTGCAGGTGTAATGGCGACTTCTTTTGCCCTGTTAGTCTTTATAGGGCTGGTGCTATGACCTTTGCAATATCAGAGCTGGCGTGGGCAAAGGGTGCTGCAGAATCAGCTGGGACCCAGTTTGCATGGCATGAAATGGAGAGAACCTCAATGGAGTCATCTTCCATTTAACACCACCCAACGCAGGTTCTGACAGCAGCCTACATTCATATCCACTACACGCCTGGGAGAGAGCTAAGGAAATACGCTCACCAGTCCCACTTTACACAGCATGAGTCAATAATAGCACTGTAGGTGACAGTTTACAAATGTTTTGCCTTGCTTGGATGAATTCATAGTCTCTGCGTGTCGACAGTCCCTCTTACGGATGCCTCTGTGATTTACCCTGTATTAACAGCAGCAAGAATGAAGTCCCACAGCCTGAGAGGCAGCTATGCTCCCTCTAAGCAGTAGCATGTACTAAGGAAAATCCAGGAGGAGAGAGTAAAAAATTCACAAATAAAGGGTAGTAAGTATAGACTTATACTTACAGACGTGCACATAAAGACACAGCAAAGTAAAAATCATTCCAGAATCCTTCTCTTTGCAAGATTTTTTTCTTTCTTTTCTATTTTTTTTCTTTTTTGTTTTTCATTTCTGGAAATAAATGTTGTTTAAAATACATAGGAAGACAGTATGTCTTCATTGTTAAAATGCCTTTCTGGCATTTATTGCTAAAAATGAATGAAATAAATGCAAACAAAATAAGATCCTGACATATCAAGTCAGACTGTTTTTCTGTCATTGTCATTGAATGTAATAGACTGTTAGCTAATGGCTCCCTTCAGGGGCCAAAAAAAAAAAGCTATGTTGCACTTCTTTGACAACTGACAAAGTACTAGTTAACCAAGGTCTGGTGATCATGTTTCCCAAAGTTGAGAGCTTTGAGTGTTGTAGATTAGTTGTTCACCCTTTGGCTGAACCTCAGCTAGCTTCAGGGCCTGTTTGTTTGTGTTTGTATCTGGTTTCTGGTTTTGTTTTGTTTATTTGTTTGTTTTAAACGGAGGTTGATTGCTTCTTTCCAATCTTGGCTAGTTTCAATTTTTATACATAAATATGCAAAATCAGATCATCATTTGCTTGAGCACTGTCTGGTCCAGTGGCTGTTTTTTCAGCCTGTCCATTGTACAGCATGGGCTCAGGCCTCAGTTCCTCAGCCACCCATGGAGCTCAGTTAAGCCTAGCAGCCTTGATGTGCACAAAGCAAGGCTGCAGGGATGATCTTCACACCATCACCTCCTGTGTCACAGGGGAATCTCTCCCAGGGCGACAGTCACCGTGAGAGTGCTTATGTCCCTTCTTCTCCTGTTGGAAGAGGAAGGAGCCCACACTCTGCCGGATAGAGAAGCACAGCTGTGGGAAGGACGAGGAGCTGTGAAGGGCCTGCTGCCCTATCCACCATGTCACCATGGTGGTGACAGGTTGCCAGCCATGTGGCTGGAAGGGAGGGCAGTCCCACAGCACTGACTGGGGAGGTTGTAGGCATCCGACGGATACTCAGCACAAGCATAGCTCCAGCTCAACAGGCAAAAATGCAGACCCTTTGGGCAGGAGAAGAAGGGACAGAAGCACTCTCTGAATACCCATGGGACACTCATAGGCCTAAGTGCAATTTCTTTGGCAGAAACCGCCTCCCTGCTTGTCAGCCCTGTCCAGAAAGATTTTATAGCTTTGCCCTTCACTATTGTCATTAATATAATAAATTGAGGATAATTGCTTGGTTTGAAACAGCTCTGTCTTCTGCTGTGTAGGTGAGGAAATGATGCCAGGAACAATCCTTTCTTCTCCTGCCAGTTTGCTTTTCTCTGCAGCAGGGATATATACCAGTTCTGTATAGATGCTGCTGTTAGGAAAAAGCAACCTAAGCACTGTCTCAGCTAGAAATGCAAGATTGATTACATTAGATGTGCTTTATTCTTGATGTCCTGCATGAAATCAGCTCCAAAATAGGTTAATACTGTTGCTTCAGAGTGGAAAATGCCAATGTTAATAAAGGGTTTGTTACGGATAGACAGCTTGGTACAGAGCACAACTGCATGGGATTGGGTCATTGCCAGACTTGTATTTGAGGAGAGAGGTCAAATGAAGGTTTGCATGGGATGATATCCGCTATACCAAACTCAGTGTGTGACCAGTTGCTGGGATAACCCAGGGAGCTGTATCCTCTTGACATCTGAGTTCAGCTCTGCTATGTTGCTATTGACAGAAGACTGAAACACGTTTTCAACCATGGCCCAAATTATTCTGCTGCTTCACAATTAGGACAGGACACCATGACAACGCTTTAAATCCCACTTGAAAATGAAACATGTCTTCTGGAAAGCATCTAGCTTGAAACTGCAGGGAAATTACTGGAAGCAAAGCAGAGCACATTATGCCCACTGCAGGGACAAAAGCCTCTACAGGGTCCTTGTGCACTGCAATGGATGGATCATAACTTTTTTGGTACAACAATGATAACTAAAAGGCAGCAGGCCTCTACTCCAACATCAGTGATGGTAGAGAGGTTAAGGGATTTTTCATGGCTCTAGAGTTAGGAGATCAAGTTTTAGTTTGTCTTTGCTTTGTGAAGCTCTTCTCCCACGGTCCACTGCACAGAGAGGAAACTGACGTTACCAATCATATGAAGCCAGTGTACTGCCTAGGTGAGACTGTGGTTCTTGACTTCCTGGGGATTGATGTGCAAATGAACAAACAAACCTTTTCCATCTGTTTTATCTCAAAGTGCCCTTGGAGTTCAGTTTATGAGTGTTACTGTATGAACAGTGTTGGCTCCCTTGGAAATGCTGTGGCTAGTACAGGTCTATTCACAGTCAGAATGGAGATTTGTGCAGAGCTGGAGTGAGTATTTGGTTTGAAGGGGTGTTCCAAGAGGGAGGGGAGTGATGCTGTTCCATGACCAAGGAGTGCTGCACAGACCCTCACATCATGCTCCCATATCCTCAGCTACAGAGCATCTCATGTGCTACAGAGCATCTCATTTGTGGCAGCTCTTTGCTATTAATTCATCTTGCAGAGCAGGCATTTCTAGGGCAAGATGGTGGTTTCTCACAGTAAGTTGGAGATGCCCGAACAGCAAATGCTCTTTAGGTGAAGACTGGTGCTGAGCTACCAGTACAGGGCTGTATACTTGGTTGATTTTTCTTCAGGATTGCAGGCTGTGAGGAGGTCCCAATCCTTCTTCAGAGACTGATTATGCCAACATAGTTAAATTTTCAGGGTCAGGATCTGTTTGTTCTTTTACATATTTTCCTGGTTTTTGTACCTTCTCAGGTCACCGCTTATATCCATCCTGCACCCCAATTTTTTTGGTAAATATTAGAGGAGTGGGCAGGGAAACAGCATCTGAGACTTCTTAGTATCTTGTTACTGAGCAAGGTTGCATAGTTCGTACAGTGCTGCAGTCCACAAGGCATGAGGCAAAATGCTGCACATTTCTTAGACACCAAACAATAGAGAACTCTTTGGCTCACAAACTACCAGCAGCCAAAGTGATGCTCTGCCACCTGATACATCTGTTTCACATTCAGACTGGGGTAGAAAGCAAACATACTGTAGGCTACTTTTTCCTTTTCCAGTGAGTTGGTGGGTATGGCAGGGGGCGGCTCTGTCATAAGAGTTAAGATCATTAAGGAGGAAACGTGCCTAATTTTCTCACAGCTACTCTTACGACAGAGGGCATGTGTGAGTTAATGTCTAATTAATGAAGCTGTAATTTTAGGCCTGACTGCTAAGCTCCTACCAAACACACTGGAGCAATCAAGCACCTGTTTTCATTTACTTCGTTGGGATGATCTCTGAGGCTGGTGTGGACTTCTACAGGTATTAAATCTAAGCATCTGGAAGATAATTGAGAGGCATGAATTCAGCATGCAGTGGGTGGTGGCCTTATATGCTGTGGCCCTGTCTTCTCTCCATTTCTTAGAGATTTGAAAACCCAAAACTAAAAACATCTGTAGTAAACAAGGTATATTATCCTGTTGCATTCACTGATGCATGTGATTAACTGCCTGTCTCTCAACTACCCTCGTCTACTTTCTATTTCCAAGGTACTTTGTTTTTAAGAGGTCTCTTGCATCCTGAAGCATTTCAGTGGTATATTGTTTCCTGATCACAATGCCTTATATCATGTCCTGGTTATCTGACACTTTTAGAGAATGACAGGGAAGCTAAAGGCTCTTTATCTATTGCCTTGGGACATGGCTAAGACTCCTTTCACTTAGAAATTCAAGGTCTTTACAGGGGAAATGGGAGAGATGCAGTGGCCTCTCACTAGGCTAAAATTACTATATTGGTACAGAGATTAAATAGAATAATCTTGAAAGCCCCTAGTATATTAGCATTGCCTGATTCCAGCTAAGAGCTGGTGGAACAATATTTCCAGGGGACCATCTATTATTCATCTCTTTTTTTCTCTAAAAGAAATACCATAGATGCAGAGCATAACTAGTTTTACTTCTGCTTCAAAAGAAATGTCATGCTGTTTCATCTTTCATGGTATAGTTAGGTCC
Organism: Vireo altiloquus; assembly: GCA_013396875.1. Classification (NCBI taxonomy): domain Eukaryota; kingdom Metazoa; phylum Chordata; class Aves; order Passeriformes; family Vireonidae; genus Vireo; species Vireo altiloquus. Next base: position 125,923 of record VZRF01004971.1, read on the forward strand.
TTTTTGAGAATCCTATAACAATCTGTTCTTGCCATGGTGGGGGAGGCTGTAATTTATTCTGCCCAAAAAGGTCTTCTCAGGAGTATAAGGCATTAACAGTGAGCAAGCTACCAGGTTCATAAATCTCCAGAGACAGATAGAGAGCTCTCTAGTAAATGAGGATTCTCGTACAGCCTCCCACTCCCCTTTCCAGTGTGTTGCCAATCTTAGGGATGACAGTTTTACCAGACCTTTTCTAATAATGTTTTACTCAGTTCCTCTCACACAAATACACTCAGCTGTGTAATTGTTTCTCATAAAATACATTTGTCTGCCTAACTCCTGCATGAGTGACTGAATGAATGTCTCCTATGTCATTCCTGCAGTGCAGGGTCTTCCTGGTGCTAACAGAGCTCTTGCAAGCTCAGGAGCATGCAGCCGCAGGGAAGGGTTCTGAAATCCAGTCAGGGCCTGGATTATCACAAAAGGGTACTGTATTGTGTAGTAGTTGCCTGGGGCAGGACTCATCTGTACTCCGTACCAACCAAGCTACTTAGGTACCACAAATGATGTATGTGCTACCACAGGGGCTGAACGTGACCTGAACAGGGGCCAGAACTAATCAGCTCTTTCCACAAGCACAAGAGTGTTGTTTTGAGAGGCACACTGCTCTGGGCAACACGGGCAACAAGGGTCTGTTTTCTCAGGGCTGCATCTCTTCATGTTCACCCTTTTGGCATCATGGATGTGACCTAGCTTTGCTTTGGACCAAAGGTCAGAGGAATTCACAGCAGCAGTGCAGAAGGCTGCAGGTTTGCAGCAGCAGCAGTGTGTGCCAGCCCCAATGCCTGGCCAATAACAAACCACTTTCCACGCAGGCTGGATGTCCCTTGTGCTGCCCAGCTAAGGGCACAGTTTGTGACTGCTCCTTATGGGCATGTGAGAAGGGAGAGCAAAATAGCTGCAACAGCATGACTTAGTCTGTGGTGCCTGCTGGTTTGGGTTGTAATTGTACGCAAAAGCCCTACAAAAACAAAGTCGCAGCTGCTGGCTCATTTTGTGTGGCAGCCCTTAGTTAATGCTGTGTAATGTGAGAACTGCTCTCTGCCAAGACCACTGTGTCCCTCCTTCCTTTGGCCTCTCTCCCCACTACCAGATGTATCTCCCAGCTCAAAACCTGTCCCTCCTGTCCCGGATGAGGAGTGCATCAGGGCAGACTTTACGTAAGTGGACAGGAACAAAATCACTAACAGCACAGGCTTTGTTTTGTTATATAAAAACCACGTGGACATGGTGAGGATTATTGCTATTTCCTTCTTTGATTTTGCAAGTTCACATATTCCTCACGCTCCAGACTCACAACAACTCGTGCATGGGAGTTGATCAAATTAACCCCTCTACACTCGGGTGTGAAATCCTCTCCCCTGGGACAAATTCATACCCAATACCCACCCCAACCCCTTTACCTTCCTCCCAAGGAACAGAGAAAGGCCCTGGTGGAATGGTGGTGAGGCTGACATTCAAAGCTGTGGAAGATACATGCTTAGCTATTGGTTGGTGAATGTTCTGTCTTCTCTCTTTTTCCTCCTAAAAACTGTGTGAGATGGAGGCAGGCAAGGAAGAATGGGTGTGTTTTACTCCAGAGGTAGAGTTCGACCATTTTAGCAAATCTCCTTAGATGTTAACCACCTTATTTAGGTATTTAAATCCCTCTGAAGATCTGCCCATGCATTAGAGAAAAGTTGTACTGCCAATGGAAAAACGACTTCTGCAGCTCTAGCCTTGGTCTTTTTCATCCCAATAAATATTTTGCTGCTGTCAAAAATGAAATCCAGCATTGCTTTCCACTGGCTTTCTGCCTGCAGAAGGGAGGTGGTACAGGCTCTTGCTGCACTAGCACATTTTCCCCTTAGCATCTGTTCTGCCATTATTTACTTAGATTGTCAATAAAAGCTCCTGCTTTTGTGAATTCAGCCAGTGTAGACGGTGTCAGCTGTTACTTGGATCATGGCCCTGATTTGGTCAGCTGTTGTCAAAAATTACTAATTACTATTGACTAAAGATCTGCAAACGTTAATTAAGATAATTAAGTTCTTTAGAGATACCTGTTTTGTAATAAAAAGCACTTCAGAAACATGGACAGTCAGAACAATTGAATTAGAAGTTGATTATAACCAAGTGATATATTCCACCAATGTAGCACTTAAAACACAAGCAATTGAGCGTGGCTTGTAATATCCATTCAGATATAGACCCAAAACAATTAGTACTCAAAGCTTTCTTAACAAAGTATCAGCCTATTCTGTTCTGATACTACATGAGCACCTGTACTTCATTCCTGAATAACATTGCAATGTTATTTTTTCATCATTTCTAATTGTGTAGATTGCAAAAATAAGTTTGAAAATCTGGGCAGCTAAAGGGCAAAAACCCAGACGCCAAAACCTAGTATGTCATTTTAAGTGAGATTTTAATTTTCATGCCAATTTCATGATTTTTCAGCACTTAGGATTGGCAAGATGAACTATATAACCTTTTAATGAGAATATGGGCTTCAAATCTTGAAATCTTCAGGAATCTGGATTCTAACAGAATTTTTTTTCTGAGTTAGAGTAAGATATATTTTAATTCATTTTGTTTTGTGGCAAGCCCTTCAGGCTAGACTTCTGGTTTACTTTTTCTTGTTCTAAAATGTCTCCACTTTGGCTGAATAAGAAATAAACAGCCCCATGTATGTTATCGATGGAAGATCTGCATGATGTTACAAATGTTTAAAATCCTTTAGAATGTTTCAGAAACACATTGGATTATCTTTTAAACTTTCTGGAATTAGTCCACTAATAGTTTTTTCCCAGAGGAAATGACTATTATATTCCCAGTAATAAACATCCGGCATCCTCTAAATGACACTAAGCTGATGAATTGTGAATATTGCTTTCCACTCAGCCCTCCACAAAATTTCATGTGTTCATATGCACGTGTACATGGACACAAACACACCATGATCCAAACACAGAATGTTTGCCAAACACAGCATCAGAATATTTTTCCCTCCTCACTATTTCCTTCTCACCACCTCAAGAGTTGCATGTCCTGTGCTGCTCAGAAAGTCATGTCCACGGAATGTAACAATTCTTCTTGTGCTGAGTGTGAAAGGTAGATCTGAGCCAACCAAATGGTTTTATCAGCTACCCCAAGCAGACTGGTAGTTTTTGCTAAAAACTTTCATTATAAGCCTACCCTAAAAACTAAACTCCTTTTGGTCTATTGTCTAGTCCTAGTGCTCTTAGCATAAGGGTTTAAAGGTTGCAGACAGCAATTCACTCATTGCTCATTTAATTAATACCCTTCTACTAGAAGAAGCATGGAGCAGGTAGTCTGAAAAAAGGGATTACAGGGCCTGCTGTGGGGCTAGCCTCTCCCATACGTTGAACTGCATTAGAAGTTTGAACTCTGAAAGGGTAAATACAAACAGCATGTATCTGATATAAGTAGGAAATCTCCATATCCTGGCAAACTCAGATTTTGGTCTGCAATGATCTGTGGCAGCAGTAGCATTAAGTTGTTGAACTGCTAAAGGTCAGGTCTGCAGCTTAAATGTGTACAGTATCTGTTGCCCCATTTCAGCATTTCTGATCTTGAAGTTATTCACTCCTTTTTGTTCATGTGTTTGTATGCTCACATTCATGTGTCGGGTGATTATTGCTGGACTCTTCCTGGTTTGTCCACATCCTCCTTCTTCAAAGAGTAGACTGTAGTCTTGCAGTGGGGGCTTGCTGATGCAGTGTGCCATGGGATGTGCCTTTTCTGTGGCTTTGTTGTTTCCCACCATTTGTCATCCGTAATGACTCAGATATCCTTTTGTAGGATCGTTCATCCCTACCTGTGTGTTTGTGGCTGGTTCATTCTGTTCCCACTAACCAGCATCCTTCTCCTGTTTTTCAAAATCTTTTTGGATGAAGAGTCTGCCTGTATGCACTCATACTCTCAAGACCATAAGCAACTTTTCAACCTTTAGAGTTTTGCCAGTGTGTGACACAAGGCATAGAAATGTGTGGCAAATGACAAAAATGTGGAACACTTGTGCCCCATTGCATAGCATGCTGTAATTGACAGATTATAATTGTTTTTAGGCATAAAAACTGTTTACAGCATGCCTTTTCAGAGAGTATGAGTCACATAAAACAGTTTGTGTCATTCACTTGTTTACATGTGATTTGCAAAATGGATTCTTTGGCCGAGTTTTCAGATGGCTGAGTCAGAGATCCTCAGCTGGGAGTCTCTGTTGGTACCTTCAAGGGTGAGATAGTGGCCAATAGAGAACTATCACACTGACTTAGCTCCTGCGTGTGACTTCTGTAACTCTGCAGGTGTTCATGCTCATGTGAATTTCCCCACAGAAATTGAACCAAGTGTAACCACTTGCAAATATGCTACCATTTTATAAAGCCTCTCCCTTATGTACTCTGGGCTTGAGCATTGAGTCTTCTCTTACCCATTCAGCCCCTACCAGCAGAACTCAGAAGGCACAATGTTTTGGATAGATGATGCCCCAGCTGTCAGAAAAAATGAATGAAATGAGATTAGTGGCCATGTCTGAGAACATCCTCACTTGCTAACAATGCAATGGAAGCATACAGCAGAGCCAGGGACACAGCTCTAGCCCGCTTCCAGAACCTTAAAAAAGCACAGAACCTTAATTGGATGTAAACACTTCCTCCATCCATACGGCTTCTTCGGTGGTGGTTGTGGAGTTAACTGGTAGAAAGCAGCACAGGTAGAAAGTGCCAGAAAACAATGCACGTATCCTGTGGCAGGGAGAGAGTCAGCAAGGCATCTCTCATGCAGAGGTACAAGAGACCACTGGTATTGCTGGCCTGGAAGTTGCACACCGATAAATGTGACAGTGGAGTATGGGAGCCCCACAGAAAGGAGTCTTTCACCCTCCTCCGCCATGCCAGCACAAATCCAGTGAATGTGTCAACAGGATAATAGAACCTGTCTTATAGCAGCTTTAACCCAGATCACATTTAAATGTGCAATCTCACACCCATTCTAAAAACTTGCCACTTTCCAGATTTGCAATTGAAATGAAGGAGCCTTGGTGAACATTGCTTTTCATGGGATGCCACATAAAAAAGCAATGGCTTTTTTCCTGTAGTTTTTAGAAAGCTGCTACCACGGTGCCCTCATTCCATAATTGTATTGATTATGAGAATAAACTAGCGATGAGAATGGAAGAAAAAAAAAAGCTTTTGAAGAAGATCAAAGATGTCTGTTTGGTTACCTGAAAAAACTCCATAGCCATATTGGCTCTTGTAATCCTCACTTACACCAACATCAAGAATCAAATATTATAATGGCAATAAGCCTTGCATGGGGAGAACACATAATTTAGACTGATTCAGCAAAATTTGACATCTGCCTTCTCTCCCAAATGTATGATGAGAGTTGTTATTTTTCATGGTTAGACATGCAGGGGTTTTCCAGGAGGGAGTTCTGATCTAGGCTTCACCAGGAACCGTCTGGACATGAACACATAGCTAGCTGGAAGTCTATCCCCACTCCGCCTCCCCACACTAAAAGATAAAGGAGGAAAAGCATATTTTAGTCCTTCAGAAACCAAATAAACTTGCACAAAGAAGATGCAGCTGCTTCTACATAATCTCTGCAGCAAAAAGTAGAAAACTCTAATAAAAATCGTGTTCTGAAAAAGCTGCTCCCTTCTGCAGTTACCGCTAGATCTGCACAGCAACAGCCACTGTAAGACTGCTGTGCTTTCATTAGTTATTGCAGTTATTTTAATTAACTGCTTAAAGATGTGGGAAAGCAGAAAGTTCCATGACCATGCTGCTCAAGATTTATTTATAAACATTGGCACTTACTGATAAGCACTAAATTAAAAATCTTTTGCAGTTTGTTGGCAAATTTTTTTGCAAATGTATTGCATAATAACTCTTCTCAGGACAATATTCTGTCATGAAAACTGTGTCATTCAAGCAAATATTTGATAACTTTTCAAAGCCTGATAATTTTCAGGCTATAGCTACTTAATTCACAGACGGGACAAGAAATAAAAGAGGACATTCTCGTTAGTATTCATTGTTGCAATATTATTAAGCCAATTTATTAATTGGAATTAGGAATAAGTCCATCCTAATTCAGCTGTACTCAGTGAATTTTTTTGCTCTTGCATGCACAGTATTTGTTTGCTATATGAAAAGGTAAGTAACAGAGCCCTAGAAGATTATCTGATGAGCTTGAATGCTTTCTAGCACAAGTATGCCTAGAAGTAATTCAGTCTTACCTGAGAGCTAGATATTATGTTAAAGGACCAAAAAGAAAAGGGGGGATAGAGGGGGGGCAAAGGCACAAAACTTTGCAGTTCATCTGATTAGCAGCCCCTTTTTGGAAGGCAGCATGTCTTCCCTTCTTTGTGCACTGAGGGGACTGCCTCTTGCCATCAGAGTGCTGGACCCACACTGCCCATAGTGGGTAGAGAAGCTGAAGGGACCCATTCCATCAGCTCACATTGCCCATGTGCATGTGGTTGGCGATGCAGGTCTCCTGGTGTGGTCTCATCAGGAGGCTCTTCATCACATCTTTGTCTTTTTACAGGTAACAGTAATAATTTCAGACACCCAGAGGCTGGAAATTCCCACATTTCATAAGCAAGCCTTCACACAGGATTGCTTCCAAATTCTCTTGCCAGCATGGTTTTAAAAAGCAAGGCCCGAGCCCTTGTGACATGAGCTCATGACTACTGCTAAGAGTCCCACATTTCTGGACCTGCAAGTGAGGGTGGCACCAGCATGTCAGAAACAGGGCCCACAGCTGCATTAGTTACTGTGCAAAACAACTTCCACAGCAAGGGAGCTTGGACCTCAGCTCAGCAAAATCATGGTGGAGAGTGTGCTGTGTCCTTTTTGATGCCAGATGAGTTGCGAATGTGTCAGGTTTTGCATTCCAGGTTTGGTCTTGCAGCAAGGACATTCCTTTCCCCTACCCATGTTAATGAGGGTCTGTCAGGTTAATGAGATGTGGCAGGCAGTAGATGTGGATTGTGGAGTTTTCTCTTTGCTTGAAAGAAATAAGGAAAGTGTGAGCTTTGGAGGCTCTTAGGCCCTTTGAGGAAAACCATTACTTTATTCATTTAAACAGAAACCAGATATGCTGGACACTGTTTAGCATCTTTTGGTCCTTGAGGACATCTCTGATCACCTACTGTTAAAGTCCAGCTGAAGGCAAGACATCAGGCAGTTCCACTTACAGCAGAAATTGTCTAATTACTGTGGAAAGGCTGCCTTCCTCCTCATGTCCCACTGTGTTTCCTTCACCAGTACAGCCTGCTACTGTGACTCATCTGCCTGGGGCTTAATGAAGTTAGTCTGCAGCATTGAAAACAATTAAAGTGCTTTTGTACAGCAGCTCCATCCAGTTACCTTTAGCTTGTCTTCTGAGAAGTTCTGTGCTGCATCTGTGAAGACTCCCCTGCAGTGCTGTGGGAGAAGTTGTGCTGGATCTATGCAAGAAAAATAAATCAGGATTGCTCTTGTCCTCAATTCAGCATGGCTCAGCAGGCTGGCCAGTCCTGGGACAGAGAGTGTGGCTCTTGGAGTCAAATGGTAGGGAATGAAACTTGAAGGAGGATTGAGAAAGAGCTTGTTGGTGGCTAGGTCACAGAATCACAGAATATGCTGAATTGGAAGGGATCCACAAGGAACATCGAGTCCAACTCCTGCACAGGACCATACCAAAGAGTTACACGATCTGCCCAAGAGTCTTTTCCCACCAGTCCTGCGTTAGAAATGGGCTTGCTGAGTTCCTGAAGGTCTCACAGACTCACCTGCTCGGGGTGGCAGTCTTCACACCTCCACTCTCCAAAGGCACAGGCAGCACCTGTGAATATAAGCTATAAGATGCTGATGTGCTCTTGCCTTCCTTAGGACCTTGGCTGAGGTGTTTCAGTTGCGCACCACAACAAAGCTCAGCTATTTCCAGTCCTTCCCTGCACTGAGCGCTAGCAGCTCAACAGTGAACATAATCCCTTTCGGTACACGGAATGCAGATTCCTTCCCACTTCAGTGAACAAGGGGCTTGATATCAGGTCTTTTATGCCCTGGCTAAGGACACCAGCCATCCCTTGTTCCAAAGGCTGTTGTCCTAAGTCCAGATGAAAATTTTGTAGGAATTTAGACATTTGGTTTGCAACAGTACTTGAAATCAGTGCTTCCTGAAAGATTTTTCTCTTCAGAGTACCCCATCTCAGCTCTCACGCATGCTAAGCCACACCCTCTGAGATTTTTCAGCTGAGCAGATGACACTGACAGCCAGCTGGATGTGCACAGTTGAGTGTCACTGCCCTTAAGGCCTGTGCCTTGTTGGTGTCTTGCTTTTCCTGGTGCTGGAGCTGATCCTCCTTCAGGCCAAAACTGAAACTTAGGTGGAGCAAGTTGTACACACAGTCAGAGGAAGTTAACAAGAGGTGAACAAAGTTGAGCAGCAAAAGCACTTCTGAAAATGCAGAGACTAACCTCCTAAGTCAGGATGGAAGGCACCAGAGGAGAATGCAAGAAGCAAAGATGCTCCAGAGATTTACAGGGAGAAAAGTAAGGATAGCTGCAAAAACAGAAAAAGCAGTATGCAAAGCAGAAGCAGGATTTGAGAGGAAGACACAAGTACTGTAATTCTTAACAGCTCTTACTCTGAAAAAGAGAAGTGTGGCAGAAAAGAGAGAACAGCTTGCTTTGTAGCTGTGGCAGCAGCAGAGATCTGACACCCTCTCCTCTTGCTTATACCTCCCCAGCGGATCTGCCTGACCCCCACACTGGAATGGATGGGATCCCAGTTCTCTTGTTCTCCATGGTTTGTTTCTTTAGTTTTTAAGCTTCATTTGTGGCCATTTCATTCTAGCAAAGTGATATAGATATGTATTTTTCATCTTCTTTTGTGCCTTATCTCAAGGCCTGTGGTTTTATGCACATTATACATTATGTGTAATGTTTCCTGGCAGTGGATGGAAACGGGACCCACAAGCAAGGATGTGTGTGTGTGGTCTCAGGAGGTGATGTGAATGCATGGCCAATACCCTGGACCAAAACCACGCTATGAAGGACATCATTTTAGAAATAAGCGGTGTGCTCTGCCTCTAGGATGCAGTCTGGCAGGAACTGATCTTGGACTGTTCTGCAGTGTGTTTCTTTCCTTCACAAGGACAGGACAGCAGTATGAGTGCACTAACTGAGCTGCGGTCATACAGAAGGAATCGGGTCCTGTTTGATTGCTTCAGCCGAGTGCTGAGCAGGCAGTTTCCTCCTCTAGTGAGTTTTCAAGCTGCTGCTCCTTGGTGTCAAGCTGGTTACCATTAGAAAGAGCATCACCCTAGTCTGCAATGGGCACGTCTGCCTTGAAACCAGTCTGTGTATCAGCATATAAAACACTGTACCATGATTTGTTCCTCACTATGCATTGCAAGACCTCAGGCTGCTCTGCCAGGGGCTGTTCCTCATCCCAGCTGCCCAGCAGGTCTGTCATGAAGACCCTCAGAACCTTTTCTGAAAAGCACCTATTTTAGGAAGATCTTAGTATTCTTCAACACAACTGGCACAGACTTTTTTTCTGGAAATTGAGGAGATGCAAACAGTAAAACTCTAATTAAATAAGCAAACAGACAATCAAACCATAATGCTACACAGACAAACCCAGATTTTCTTGTACTTCTCTCCCTTGGACAGAGCCTGTGGCACTGTGGTTTGAAAAATAGCGATTTTTCACATTGTGATTCCTGCACTATGTGAAGGAAGAAATGTTGCATGAATATTAAAAGACTCAGCAATTCAAAAATAGCCTAGTCATGAGTGAATAGCTTTTGTAACACCCCGTGAGCTGTCTCCATGTCCTCTTCCAGAAGTACAAACTGGCTGCTTCTACAGCTCTGCTTCTTGGGTTACCTTTAGTTTTAGGGTGTTGAGGTTTTGGATGCAAACGGGTTCATTGCAGAAATACCTACCCCAGATGTGAGGAATGCCACGTGGACATGGCTAAAGACAGCTGTGTGAAGCAGGAGGGGGTGGATGGTGGGGGTGGCAGGTGGTGCCCTCTGGGTGCACACAACTCCTATTGTGAGATCTGCAAAATAAGATGAGAGAAAATCTCTGCTTTTGCACAGCCTACAACAGCAAGCAAAGAGGCAGGCAGTACACCAGCACCACAGCCAGCATGCTTTTAGTCAGGGGCATCTCCAGGCTGTAATTTTTAAGGCATTTCTCAGTTAGCACATCAGTTTCTGCTAGCTCATCATGCAGCAGAATGAGAAAGGCTGGGTTCTCAGGAAGTGGTGGAGGCAGCAATCTCATTTGAATGCTGTTACCATTGTGGGGTAACCTTCCTTTGCCCATGGACTACAGAGACTGTTGTAATGCCCTCATTCTGCATTCCCCTTGACCGAGTAGGTACCTCTGATGGCTTACTGAGTTCAGGGGATTGCTGCTTGTGCTTCCTGAAAGACTGCTCCGTCACTGTTTTCTTGCAAGCCAAGAACAGGATGATTATTTGCAGTATTTTAGGTGACAAAACATGTGATCTAGCCTTGTAAAACTACTTCCCAGCCCACAAGTTTCCAGAGTACTAGTACAGAGACAAAAAGAGGTTGTAAATTAGCTTTGGAAGAGAGTGATTTAGTGTTGAAATACTCATTGAAATTCAGAGATAAATGACTGGGGAGACTCACAGCTGTTGAATATTTTCAGTTCTCCATCAGCATAACAACTTTTGCCTAACAGGGTCTGCCTATTTGTAAGTCACAGGGACAGTGCATCTTTGTGTATTTTGGGGACAGAGCTGGAGTAGATGAGGAAATTACTGTCCATGGATGTCCTTTACTGCCAGCCTTCTGGAGTCAAAGTTGAGTTATGCTTTTGAAAGTACCCCACTAACTTGGGGTAACTCTATACAGATCAGCAACAAGTTGCCTTGGTTATAATGGAGTTATGTTGGAAGTAGTCCAGACTCCATCCTAATGTTAGGGAAAATAAGGAAATTCTTAAGTGAGGGGAATTCTTTTAGATACTAGTTTAAGAGAATTTGATATGAAAAATCAATTCTTATTTAGAGGCTATGTATAAGACTTAAAATAACAGTTTTGTGTAGCTGAGTATTTCTGGGCAGTAGCTGTGTTGGAGTCCTATTTTCTGCAGTTATTTGAAATGCCTGAGTTTACCTGATTTTGTTCATAAGTGCAACACTATCCATTTTTTGCATTACTTTGCCAATCTTATTATCGCTTTCCGGTGCCTCCGACCATTTGAGGTATGTCTTCTGGATATGACATGCCATAAAACATATTTGTGCCTGTATGTCAACACTTTGGGCCCTGTGTGCTGATGAGGGCCTCAGCAGAGACCTTCACTTAGCAGACTGTGTGTGTCTCCTGTCATCCCCAGCTCTAGCAATGCGTGTGAGAGCTGTGCCACTCTTCTTAACCCCTCGGGTTCCATGATCTCATTTTGACTGGCGATACCAGGAGGCACATGCACTTGCAAAGTCATTATGGCAATAAAATAGTGTCAGTGTTTCAGATCCTGATTGCTAAGTATCACGTGGCACAATGCAGAGAAAGAAGGTCATGCTTCAAACCTTGCTCGTCTCACTGTACGGGAAGGGAAGGTGCGGGAAGGGAAGGGAAGGGAAGGGAAGGGAAGGGAAGGGAAGGGAAGGGAAGGGAAGGGAAGGGAAGGGAAGGGAAGGGAAGGGAAGGGAAGGGAAGGGAAGGGAAGGGAAGGGAAGGGAAGGGAAGGGAAGGGAAGGGAAGGGAAGGGAAGGGAAGGGAAGGGAAGGGAAGGGAAGGGAAGGGAAGGGAAGGGAAGGGAAGGGAAGGGAAGGGAAGGGAAGGGAAGGGAAGGGAAGGGAAGGGAAGGGAAGGGAAGGGAAGGGAAGGGAAGGGAAGGGAAGGGAAGGGAAGGGAAGGGAAGGGAAGGGAAGGGAAGGGAAGGGAAGGGAAGGGAAGGGAAGGGAAGGGAAGGGAAGGGAAGGGAAGGGAAGGGAAGGGAAGGGAAGGGAAGGGAAGGGAAGGGAAGGGAAGGGAAGGGAAGGGAAGGGAAGGGAAGGGAAGGGAAGGGAAGGGAAGGGAAGGGAAGGGTTATAAGGCTTTGATGTTTCTGTCGTGTGATCACAGAACTGTCTTTGATCTGTTCATTGTGAAAAGTCATGGAGAAAGGAGCTTAAACCTTCTTGAATGATTTGTTGTCTATGTGGAGATGGGATCTCATTACCAACATCATCAAATGTCTCCCAGTTTCTGTAAGAAGGGGAAAGTTTGGGGGAGGGGTGGTGAAGAGGTGAAGAGAGGGGGAAAGAAAATGGCAGGCACGGGATAAGGTTTGTACACTACACTGACAGATACCCTGTCATTGCCCAGTGGCTAAAAATAGGCTCCTGCTAGTGTGCACACAATGGATATTCAGTCTGTCTCCAAACTAGATGTGTGAATACTTCACAAATGCCCATTTTCTTCCCATGAAAACAGGAGCAGGCTGCAGCCCTACTGCTTCCCTACACACAGGCACACAAGCTTCTGACTTTCATTTGTACTCATTTAGACTTTTACTTAGACTACAGATGAAGCAAAACCTGCATGCTTGGTCTAAATAAAGGGCCCTGGCTCCCAGTTCCACCTAGCCCTTTCATGCTCCAGGATGAGTGGAAATGGACTTGGGAACTAGGAAGAATGAGACCCTTGTGCAGGACCAGCTTGAGGCGGAGCTGCTTGGGCAGCTCATCCCTAGAGATTTACAGAGGCAGATTTCCAGCTGGGGTTGCTCTGAAGAACTCTTGTCGCCAGTGGAGCTGCAGAGATTTACAGTTGATGAAGCTGAGACTCCCAAGCCTGCAAGCATCTGGTGCTGACTCACTGCTGGGTGCAGCAGGGTGTGGATGTGGTGTGAGAAGGCACTGACATCTCATGCTTTCTGCAGCAAATGCAGCATTAAAAATGGGAGCGTGGCAGGACCAGCTCTTCACGCTAAAGGAAAGGCTCACCCTGCCAGTAGCTTGATTCTGAAGCTGGGAGCGGGGAAGGGGTTGGGGGGGAAACAACACATGATGTGTTACACAGAAGCTTTGAGGCTGTGGATTTGTTTTAAATTTTGTTTTCAGTTCTTTGCTTAAAAAGAGATTTCTTCATCTAAATCCCCTTCTTCTCACTGCCCACTCCAGTCGCCAAGAAAATACTTGTAAACAGCAGCTTTAGTCACAGAGTATTGCTTCTGTCACATTACTGGTAATAGTGTGTAGCTCTACAGTACAAACTGCTGCCTGCCTGTGCTGCCAAACCCCTGCCTACAGGAGCCCTCCTCACTGTCAGATGTCTCAGCTTCCACATGTGCTCAGTGAGAAGCAAGATTTATTGCAGTGATAAGTGGTCTCTGAAGTGCAGTTCTGCTGCTCCGTAACTGAAGCCAAAAGCCCGGCTGTTCCCAGGCCTCATGTGACTCTCAGCACAGCCAGCACTGCCTATTCCCTGTAGTATTCCTGGCTGTACTTCTTCCTCATACCCAGAAGCAGTGTCCCCCTGAGAGTTCTGCTCTCTCTGTCTCCAGTCCTGTGGCTTAGCTCCACACAGGCAGGGGTAAGCAGTTCACTTCTGAGGTGTGTGCAAGCTTTCCTCTTCCCACCAAAGAGCTAGTTACAGTAAAGGAAAACCCTTCTTTTATTGTGAGCAGACGTCAGTCATGAACATCTTCCTAAGAGTAATGTTACAAATAGCGTCTGCTTGGTATGGGCAGCTGCTTTTGTCAGCGTGGCCAGGCAAAACTAACTCTCCTGGGCAGACCTTTCAGCTGGGGCTTTCTGAACAGCTTCCCAGGAAAAATCAAATTAGTAGGGGAGTACAGGCACTGCAGGATGGATAAGAGGCTGCCCAGGCAGGAGGGAAAGTCACGGTGCGTTTGTTTTTGCTCTTACCTGCTCACCTTGTTTGTCATTCAAGGAACCTCTCTGACACCTCCTTTATGAGCACTGCCTTGCTGCTCAGGGCCCAGCAGGCAAATACACAAAGCCTTCTGCAGGGATCCCAGAGGGCCTGAGAGCTGTTTCTACATGGACATGTTTAGGGAAAGCATCAGGAAATGAGGAGAGGTGAGGCTACAAGAACTGGAGAATGTGGCTTCAGTTACTTCACAGAGGAAACATGCTGGCTAAGGGCATTTAGGTATTTTCCTGAGCACTGTACCTGTCTGCATTTCCAACCCAACACAAGCAGTGTAGAACATGGAGGGACTGTAAATGGTGGGGTCACCAGCAGATCCCCATTGCCCAGGTCAGCCAGAAAGAAATGCCAGTGATGTACAATCACATTGCTGAGCCTGGATGGGGTCCAGCCCTAGAGACTTAGCTAGATATTAAAACTCATTGTGCTGTACTCACTGGGAAAGCCATTTGCAGGCATGAGGCTCCTTACCCTGACTGCCCCAGGATGGATTTCTAGGCTGTGAGACGTGCAAAGAAGTCACCCAGGGCAGTGTCTGAAGTCACCATGGTTGTAGTTCCACCCATTCCAGCACAGAGAAACAGGCCAGAAAGTGAAAACAGGACATGGTTTCCCAGGGTGTCTTGTTTCTACCAACTGCTGTGATCCTTGGCAGTGGTGGAGGGAAAGAAAAGAAACTGTGTGCGAAAAGCTCGAAGAATGAAGCAGAGCTGTTTGCATTATTGAACTGAGATCTTTCCTACCTACAGGCATCTTAGGAGCTATTCGTTAGCATCCATGTTGCAGGCAGTAGGCTGATGCTGACTCTGAATAAATGCCCCTAGATAAATAGTGTGATCACATTGTCTGAGGGCTGTGGGAAATAAGGTGCATATGAGACAGACTGGCAATTCAAACAGACTGAGTGTACCCAGTTTCCTGAGCACTGGCAGCAGAATTGCTGGGCTAATTAGCAATGATATATGGAATGCAACAGTAAGGCCTTCAAAAATATTCTTGGTTTGGTTGCAGCATGAAGAAATCAGGACAGATGGCAAGTGGTCCAGACAGTGTTTGGAGGCAAGAGATATCACAAGTTTAGCAGGCTTAGACACTTACATGTTACTGTGTTCAAGGACAATACCTGTAGCTAATAACCCAGCATCCATAACATTGGGACCACAGCTAAGTCCATGACATGTTAGCTCAATCTCATTAAGAGATGCTCACTGGTGTATGCAGTACATGCGTACATACATCAAGCCATATCCACCACAGATGTAGGGAGCCACATTGACCTTTGTGAAATTAAGCTCCAGAGCACCAGCAGAATGTGATGCTTGTGGAGTGTAAGAACACTGGGATCAGATTAATTTGTTGAAACTGCAGGGACATCAGGATACATTGGTGGGCTCAAAAGCTCACCTAGATTTTTCCAACTCAATCCATCAGTCTACCAAAAGACACTGCTTTCCAATAGAGACCTAAAAGTTAAGGTGTACAAGAATTACAAAGAGTGTTCTGCCACTTGTTTACCTATGTTTCTGCAAAAAATACAATTAAATCTTCAGTAGTCTGACTTGGATGTCTCCTGCCATCACGAAAAGCATTGCAAACAGCCATTATATTTAGCAGGGCATGCTTAAAATTGAAGGAAGCGTGTAAAAAGCAAAGAAGGTTTCACATCCATCAACAGGTTGCAAAAAACAAAAATCCTCCTCTTTTTTAAGATGCTAATGAAAGAATCAAAGCTTTCCTCTGAATGGAAGATATGGTTGTTGTCAACTGAGTACTATTCCAGAGATATCCAAAGTAGCAAGTAGTCCTGAAAGACAAGCACACATCTTCACGGTGAGAAAGAAACTGTGCCCAAGATCTTCATGTAGATCTCAGCAGTGGCCACAACACAATGTGAAAAATCAGACCATAGATTTATACTATAGTGTATATCTAGATTTATACCATAGAGTATATCTGCTGTTTTGTGACCCAATCTGAAAGCCCCTGAGGAGCAAGGTGTATAGTACTCTGCTTTCATGAGACAGATAATCTCAGCAAGGCAAACCATGAAGAACAGAGAAGGAATGTACAGAACCAGTAACAGTGAGGAACCAGACACGCTTTAGTTACTAATGCTCTTTGCAAGAAGCTGGATACTTCAAGTTTGGGCAAAAGCAAATGGAAAGTAGACTGATGCAGAGAAAAGCAGGTTCAGTTTTATCCTTTGCTGGACACCCACATGAAACAGCATAGGCATCCTTCTCTGTGAGAAGGCACAGAGAGAATAATCCACACTGCTTAGTGTGATGGTAGTCTGTGTTGACGGCAACAATGTCAGAGCAGAAAATCTTGGGAGACAAAAAACAGAGGTGGAGGAGATCCTTTCCAGCAGTCACTGATTATTTTTAGGGAGTCAGGGAAGGAAAAGGATCCAAAATACCACAAAGCTTATTGAAGGAGAGACCCTGTCTACACCTGGCCCATATTTAGCAAAGGCCAAATGACAGAGTCATTAAAAATGGGAGGAAAGGAGAAGAATAGTAACCCTTCCCCAGTCGGGAAGGTTGCTAGGGGAGATCTGCCAGATGTCTGGGTTTGTCTGCCAGTGAAGAGTAGCCTGATGGACAGCATCTCCCCTTCTTCAGGTGGGGAATATCCTCAAGGTTCTCTCCCACCTGAGGATGCAGGACAGTCTCAGCAACCCTGTAGGGGTTTTGCCAATGAACCCATGTGCAGTCCAGTGCCAAGCAGAAAGGCAAAGGACGCAACTCCAATGTATTCTTTCCATGGATTTGCCACCCCCATCAGTCCTTCCGTGGCCAGCTTTGTGCTGGAAAACCTGTCACCAAAACACCCTCAACTTCCACCAGCACAAACAGCCACATGTCGAACCTCCAAACCTGAGGAACACTGGAAGTGAAGGCAGGTCAGAGGGCAGACTGTGAGGAATTTGCCAGAGGTGACTTGAGTGATAGTCACCTGGGGCATTACCCTGGATTTTCTGTAAAAGATGGTGTGCTGAGTGACCTGTCTGATGCAATCTTCCTTGAATTTTGGTCTCCTAAAAATGACTGTCATCCTGTTGTCTTGCAAAAATTCTTTTCTTCACTGCAGCCTAACCTGAGGTGTGCATCATGACTGCAGGCTGTCTGTCAGTTGAACATCTCCAAAGGAAAGCTCTGTTACTTTTTATTTCACTTAAAGTTTATTGCCTCAAATTGCACAGCATCCCTAAGTTATAACACCCCAGTCTGAAACACGTGTGCTTTTTGTCCCTGATGTGTTAAAAAAAAAAATTTTGCAGCCAAAAAAACAGTTTAAAAAAAGGATAGCATCTTGTATTCACTGAGAGACCTGCTATTACTAGAAACATCTGCACAGTCAGCCTTACAACAGACCAGAAAACCTGAACATTCTATTTCTAAAATGATGGTGGGTATATTTTCCTCTAGCCCAGCTAGTTTTAAAAACGTTTCTCTATATGACAAAATCTTTTAATTCCACAAATTGTTTAAAAGTCCCCCTTTCTCAAACAGGTACTGTGTCATTTTTTTCATGGAAAACTTTTTATAGGAAGAAAAAAAGACCAGCATGTTCATCCTTTCTGTTTAATCCTCAACCAAAGAAGCTGTACATTGTATCTATCTGTATCTAAAGTGAGAAATGGTGAGGCTACAGCAGATCCATGCCCTAGGTCCAGGCAGGAGTGAAACTGTGCACACAATCATAGCAGGCATGCACACAGACGCATGTACATTCACACATGACACATGCACACCTTTAAAAGTCACCCATTGAAAGAGTTAGAAGTGGAGATTAATGAGAAGACTGGACAGACTGCACTCATCATGTGCAAGTCACAAGCCACAGAAGCTCAATGACCAGCAGCCTGTTTACACATACTGTCCTCATATCCACCCATTTCCCCATGCTTATTCCCTGTAAAACCTCTTGGATCCCACTCTTCCCCTGCCTTTTCTTCCTCCACTAAACATCTCATCACGAGACTTGTGCCATGCCAGAATGTTCTTCCCTCGCATCCCATGTGGGGTCCCAGACACCCCCCGGCAGCAATGCTCCTCTGTTTGAAAGCTGCACCAGGAAGCCTTCCTAATTGGATCCGAGTGGTAGGTTTCATCTCTCGATGTGTGGCTGAGGGTTCCTGTGATGGGTCTGGGAGGGGCCAGGCAGGGCACGATTTGAGGACCCTTTATCTGGCCTTGTCTCTGTGCACTCCCTCACCGGTGGGCAAATGAGCTTTCATCACATAACCTAATTAGAATAAAAAATAAAGCTGAATTGTGATCAAAGTGACTTGTGCCCTTTTTTCACTTCTGTCATTCTCCAAATTTTAGATTCATTTCATTATGGGTCTTTGTTAACTATGTCACTTACCAGGAAAATCACCCAATCCTAAACAAAAAAGTCAGGGTTTCCTGCTGATTTTATTTGGCTTTTGTTGTGCTACAGGCACACAAATTATTTCTGCATATTGTGATTCCTAGATTGCCTCCAGAGACATCTTTTACATAAGCATTTTTAATGTAAGCTTAGTGCTGTCACTGAGTGGTGTCACTTAGTGGGTGTGAAGAAACACAGCCACAGCCACACACCTGTGAGGTGATGTTTTAGTTTCAGATCTCAGACAGATCATAGTCACACAGAGGAGCCTGGTTTGTCCTTTTACCTGTATTAGGAAAGCCTCATACTACAGCTGTGACCTTCAGCTCTGTCACAGAACTTGCCTGTTACAAGGCAAAGGTTTCCAGCCCAAATTTTCCAAAGAAGAGAGTATTTTGGTGCACCGCCAGTTGAGTTGAGGATCAGAGGAGGGGGCTGACCAGGACAACTCAAGTGCACAGCAGTTTGGAGTCATTTAAGAACCTGCTAAAGGGACATCATGCAAAACTCAAGAAGCCCCAGTGCAGAGATGTTCACCTCTTTAAAAATGCTCTGGAAAAGGCACAGGTGCTTGGGAGATGGGGCTGAGAGCATCTGGCTGCTTTCAGTCCCTCTGCTCTGCCTTGACTTTTCATCTGTCCAGAGACTGGGTGCCTAGGGAGACTTTACCAATCTCCTGTCAGACCTGACTAGCATTCAAGTAAAACAAACTTTATTTAAATAAACACTTGTTTAAAGATTAAGTGCAAAACTGTTTTTTCCTGCCAAGGTCTAAGCTCAGAGCTTTTTACTTCCTCTGCAGCAATGAATGACATCATTGCCACTCTTACACTGTGTTAAGCATAAAGGAGGCCATCCAGTGCTGAGCAGAAACAGAAAACAACTGCCTAGAAATCTTACATAACAAAAATTAATTACTGTCTTTTAAATATTGAAATTTCAGTATGCTTTGTAGCTAGGTTTCTATGGAATTTGCCATGACAGGTCCATGTTGTCAGTTGTTTGCAACTTTCAAATGGAAATTTTCCCATCCTCATGGTGTAGGTAGAGCATTGTTTGAAAAATGTCACTAAGAAGAAATTTTCTGTTTTCCTGAGATACAGATTAGGGAAGTTTTTGCAGAGCAGGTTTGGTGGTACAAAAGAAGAGCCTGTGAGTATCTAATGGATAAGTTCACACAGTCACACATGCAGGTGGCTCTTTACATATGGAGTCATGTGGCAGCAGGGACACTACTATAAAGCACCCATATGCTTATGAATTACGTTTCATTTACATTATTGGTGCACTTGTCAGAAAGGTAGATCAGCCTTGCTAACATTTGGAAGGGAGAGAGTATGTTGGTGGCTGGTCATAGTCAGCATCTTGGATGTGCAAGTTGCTCCTTTTCAGGCCTCAGTGTGAGCATTAACTCACATCTGCCTGCCTCCATTTTCTGCTTTTCTGCCTGTTTGTTTTGCAAGTTGTCTGAATCATGTGGTATCTAGACAAGGTACGAAACTGCCAGCCCAGTCTGTGTTGAAGCTTGGTCACTGGTGGTGGGGCTGAAGGTCTGCCCTGGGCAGAGATTTACCAGTCCTCTGTATTCCTGACAGCTCCCTTGCGGTTCATCAGTTGTATTCAGCCTCTTCACACAGCCATTTCTTTTTAGTGATGCCCAGTTTGCAACCATGCAGGATGCTAACTTGTTGCTGTTATGATCTAGATGTGTCTAAAATGTCTCTGCCTCTGTGGATCACAAATACTGTAAAGGGAAGACAACAGGGAATTAGTAGGAGGACAGAGATGTCAACAGCAGATTGATTTGGTTTAGTGTGTTCCTGATAGGAAATGATAGATATTATGCTCCCTGTGGTAACCTTGCTTTTCCCAAAAGAGAGGGGTGGAGAGAGGAGAAGGGGACAATTCAGAGGGAAAATGTATACCTGCTAGTAGTAGGACCCGTGAGAAAAGAGTAGAATCTCTTACTTCACATTTGGCATGGCTCACAGATTCACCATTAAGGGAAAATAAAGGTGATCTGCCTCCCAGAGTGAATCAGCACTGTATGCTATGTTGAGAGGAGTTTGCTGGGTGTTACTCATCATCTGGAAGAATAACTATCTGGAATTGTTACTGAAGACCACATTGCCCTGAGGATGGGTTTTTTTTCTTTTTTTACTGTTACTCATCTCCTTACTTTTTTTTTTTCCATTTTATGAATGATCTGTTTTACATTTAGCTGAAAGATACCACCTAGCTCATTCACTTGGTGCAGTCTTAAACTGCAAATGGAGAGCAAATTAAAAATTAACAACTGCAAGAACACCCCAAAGAGTCCAGGATAAGAGCTGGCATGATCAGTAATCCTTCCAATTGCATTGAGAGGATGCAGCACAGGCCACATTTCTATTTTCCCCTTTGATTTGCAATGAGTTGCTGCGAGCAATGTTAAATAGCTTATGCTGCTATGTTTCTCTCATTCATTTCCATGATTTCTTGGTCATCTAAGATAATGCCCCAGCAGACAGAAAGAACAAATGTTGGCTTAGAAACAGTGGCTACTTGTCAAACTAATTCTGGCTGCTCTAGGAGAAAAGTCTCTCCTATATGTCTAACTCCCTTGCACTCTCTTAATCTCCACTTGCCTCCTCTATTCATTGTCAGTTTTTGTTCTGCAAGGCTCATCTCAAACTCAGCCATCATTTAAAATCCTGGGATAGTAATCATAAAGCAGTCTGGCCAGTATTTTAACGAGCATACAATATTTCCGGCATTGGATATGATTCTGTTGTTTAGCCTTCTGCGTCCAAGTGTGAGTGTGACTGCACACACCTCTGTGTGTGTGTGCGTGTGTCTGTGCATAGGGGCTTCAAGTCATTAGTTGGCTAATTTTCTTTGTTACTCTGTCTACCTTCCATACAAGGAAGACTCCTGTTGGGCTGTGCATAACAGCTTGAATTTACATTCCCTCTGATCTGGGTTGTGTTTGATTCATTAGTTGCATTGTGGCTGTTGTGTTAAGTTGCATTCAAAATTACAAAAACAGAGTGGCATGCAAGAGTACTTGAAAAGCAAAATGCACCATTTGTTAGTGTATCTCTAACTGCTCTTAGGCAGCTCCTAGGGCTTCGTGCAGAGCTTGCCTATCTTGTGGTGTCCATCATTATCTGTGCACCCTGCATCTTCCTCCCCTATCAATCCCCAGCAGCCTGGAGCCTCAGCATTAGATCTGGGAGCTTGCTGTGTAGTGCTGTCAATGGGAAAGGGCTTTTACTGTTCCTCACAACTTCTATGGAGTTGTGAGATGGTAACCCTTTCAATGCTCCATTGGTCAAACCTGCCTCTAAACCTGCAAAGCTGCCTTGGCAGAGCAGCTCTGCAAACCCTGCACTGATCAGATCTGCACTGCAGATTTTCCAGTCCTGTGTGGTCAGGAACTGGCTGTAGTGCTTGTGGGGCATCACCATAAGCCTGAAAATCATGGAGAAGGGAGTATCAGGGCTTTGCAGTGCGTGAAGTTACAATAGCTGCCCAAGCTGCCTACCACTGGAATCTCAATGCAAGCAGGAGTTAGCAGCAGGGGTGACAAGCCCTGGCAGAAGAAGTGTCTTTGGGAACAAACAGCTGGTCTGGGAGGACAGAGCTGTTGAAATCTTGGAATCATGAATTTTGAAAAATCTTTTATAGACTCATAGACATTATGAATGCTCCTTGGCTGAGAAGAGATTTTCTATAGATAGAAAACAGGGAATGGAATGTCATGTTGGCAGTCAGTGGGTGAGAGCAGCATCCCTGTCCCGCAAGGTGCTGAAATGTCCCAACATCTACTGATATGAAACAGTCTCCCATGACCCTGGACTTTGGCCCTGGATTACCCTTTGGAAATCCTGTGCAGAATAGCTAAATTTGTGGTTGTTCTTGATATTTCTAGAGGTTTTGCACTTCCTGTACATAAGAAAGAGCTTAGAAAGATGGTCTAAGGTGGTTGTTAGGTTTTTTTTTAGCACTGCAGCCTTCTTTTGGAGGAAGATGGTAGATGATGGTCTCAGATTCCCACATTTATTTTTTACTTTAATTGCATTTTCTTCTGAAGTGAAAAATTGTTATCTTTAAGCACAGAGATGGTGAATTTCTTTGTATCCTCTCCTGTCAGAGAAACCTCATCAAGTCATAGTACCATAATTTATTGTAATACTTTTACATTTTACCTTCTGATAAAAAAACTGTAGTGCTCTTCTCCCAAAAGCCCTAATTTTCTGTGTTTTCCTCTCCTCACTTTCTTTACAATGTTACAGATCATGACAGCAAAGGCGTTCAATGTACCCTACCATAGTACAAAGCAAGTGTACAAGCAAAGTCTCAGAAATGCCAGCTCTGTCAAAAACACATTTTAACATCCCACTCATGCAACTGATTCTTTTCCCCACCACCATGGTTTCAAAATCTGTAAGCTGTAGACCCTGTCACTGTAAAAGCAGGCATTGCTATGTCAAAACAAAGAGCTGGTGGTCTCTCTGTAGCTAAGGCCATGATTAGCTTTCCTTGTTAAGCTTGAAATTAATCCCTTCTATTGCAGTTCAATGAAATTGGTCCATCTGTAGACTTGTAGCTCTTGCTAGGTACTAACAGCTTTAGAAAGTTAAGGATAATTGAATGGGAAAGAGAAGGAAGTTTGTCATGCATAAAAACTCAATATTACCATTTTTGCATGTCTCTGGTGGCTGCTGGATGGGATGGAGGGGGAGTATGATTTACAGAAACAACTCCAACAAGAAACCTAGATTTATGTTTTTCTGTTGTCTTAATTGAAAGCCAATGTGCTGGTCTGTGTAAAGAGTGAAGCATAGTACCCCTAGAGGAATGGATAAACCAAATAAACTCTTCCAAATTTCTGGCTTGGGTTTTGTAGTAACATGAAAATAGATTTTCTCTGAGTCAAGAGAATGAAAAATTGCAACAATCTTTCTTCATATTAATAGGGGTTGATTTACAGTCTTTTAATTGTCTTAGAATTCTTTTTTTTTTTTTTAATCTTGTGTTATGTCACTAGCAAAATGTGACTGCTTCCAGTTTCAGACTTTTTAATTTATTCGTAGTCCAGACAGTGTTGGAATTAGGGTGATTCATCCTTTTTTACCTTTGTAAGCATTTAAGCACAACCAGGCATCAACCCATACCAAAGCACCACCTCTTTTAGTAACACGGCAGCATTTCATTTTTAATTCAAAAGGCCAGTCGTCCTCTTTCTTTCTCTGCTCAAGGTACAAAAAATGTTGGGCAGCATGAAGGTCTGAGAGGGTGGCTGGACCTGCTGGAGACATCTGCTAAGGCAATTGCTAAGTCTTCCTTGTTTGGAGTGAGGCCTCAGCTCATGTTTAGTCCGAATGGCTTGGCTATACCTACAGCACTGCTACATCTTGTTACTTCTTCCTGCCCAAATCAACTGGCAGTAGCTTTTCTCTCCAGATGGTTCCTGTGGTTCATCATCACATACTAAGTACAATGCAGTCAAGATTACTCTGTGCCCAGTTGTGCCACCAGGGTGCCCAAGACACTCTTCATGCACTCAGGAAATTACAATGCTTCCAAGATTTTCCCAATGTAGGTCTTTCTGATGACAATGAAATTAATCCCAAGAGCAGTCTTCTTTGGTGCATTTTTCCTGTGTGAGTTTTTGGATGCCTTTTGATGCAGCAGTAGATGGAAACCCATCCTGTTACTATGTATTTGTGACTAAAAAAAAAGCTAAAACTTTGAGTGTTCAGAGCTGAAATGAGTGAAGTCTGGCTGTGAATGGGAGAGGTTCAGGAACTGTTTGTCCTGTACTTTGCCAAACAGCTCCAGTCCTTCATTCTCCTTTGGGAGACAGTAGCTGAAGGTTATCAGACAAGACTAGAGCAATGTTCAGAAGAGGCATTCCAGAGGAACAGGCAATGGCAGAAGCTCCCCCTCTACTGCTAAGCTGTCACACCTGTTCATCATGACTCATTAGGGAGCTGCACCAGGCAGATAGCACTTTGTTCACCTGTATCTCCTTGCAAACATGTAATCTTTAATGTCCTCTGCAGATTTTTCTGCTATCATTCATGTTGTTGTCACTCGGGGACTGAATGTTGCACAGTGCCCTCTCTCACTGCCATCTACTCCATGCCCATACCCCATTCAGGAGTGTGAATGGAAAAGCGGGAGAGGCAGAATGTGTTCAGAAAGTGTTCAGAAAGTTTGGAGCTGTCCTTTTGGTAACACAAAGAGGGAGGCAGCATCACACAAGTAGCCAGGTCCCTAGCTATGGCTAGGTACTGTACTTCAGGGTATGCATAGCTTCCTCCCCGATATTGGAATGTCTAGATTGTATGGGTTCTTCAGGATGTTCTTTGCAGTCCTTAACCAGCTCATGAGAGCCACAACAATTTCTCTTCCAAATAAAGAAAAAAGGTTTCAAGAAAGCATTATGGCTGTACAGGATCCCAAATGCAGCCAGTTCTACAGGCTTTATAGGGAGACCTCTGTTTCTCACACACACCATTTGAGAAAGTAGAGTCGTTCAAAAGACGTTCTTCCTTTTCTACAGTTCACGACTGCCCTTAACCCTGAGTAAGCACCTGTGCAAGACCCATCTTCTTCATTGCCTTTCGTTTTACTTGTGCTTGTGTTGTTTATCTCTGCAACACCAGCTTAACAGCACTGGATATTTCACCCAGTTTCCTGGTGAGGTCATATACCAGTGCATGACTCCAGACATCTCAAGCAGTGACTTCATTGTGAGATCTGTTAGGAAAAGGGCTGTGAAGCAATGGTTCTTTGACACAAGGCTATGCCCAAGTATTGGAGCGCAGCTGCAAAGGAAAAGTTCAGTATGATTCCATATTTCACTGAGCTGTTTATGTTGCCATTTGATGAGCATCTTGTTCTTTGAGGTACTGTGGTAGTTGCGAGGTCAGCACTGGACTTTGCCTGTACCTTGGCTTGGGTGATCTCCCAGACCTCCCAAGAACATGTTCATGAAGTAGAATGCCTAGCCTGGCAATCACCCCCACTTTATGTATAGCTGGCTTCCTCAAATTCCCTGACCAGTGGCTATCCATTAATAAAACAGCCATGCCACTTCTACTCTGACTTTAAATAAGTAGTTCCTGAAAATGAAGCAGTTTCACTTCCTCCAGTCCAGTAGGTGACAATGATGGAGTGGCCTGGTATGCCCACAGTGGCACTGAAATTGATTCATTAAATTGCATCTGTTGTAAGGCCCAGATTTTGATTAGTTAAACTGCTTGGTTGGCTAGTGATTAATGTGCCTGGACTGAAATATGTTTTTTTCTGGAAGACAGAGAAGGTAATCTGTATGAAGTACAGGCTGTCACACACGTCTAATTGTCAGAACGGTGACCAGAGCAGATTTTAAGTGTGAGGCAGTACTGGGGGGATTTTTAAGGCAAAAGATGGAGTTAATGCTACAATGCTCTTTGTATTGCATACTCCTCTGTATTGCATGAGGAGCTGCAGAGCCATCCATGCAATCTTGGGGTAAATGCAAACTTACTTCTCTGGGTCATACATCTTTATAGCTTGATGGAGGCCAGCAGAGCCCATTCAGCCTGAGATCACGTGGGTGATGGCCACTGGTAAATTTTGCACCTCCAGCAGAGAACCTTCACAGTGACAGGCAGTGTTGGAAAGTAATTTTTACTTGTCATATACTAGGAGATGTGAAGAACATTGCAAGAGTAAGTTCTAAGTTACTTATGCAGACTTTTCTACTTGGTTTCTCAGAAAACTCAGCTTTTAATTTAAGGAAGTTTTCCTTGATGGAAAATCTCCAAGGAAGTATGTCACTGGCACTACCATCTGTCTCTTTTCCGGGGAAGTATATCTAGTGAATGAGGAGGAATGCTGGCTGGCAACTAATAGCAAATTTTACCCTTGCATTTGCCAATTCTGGTCTGTAATAAAGCAGTGACTATATGACATAAATAAATTAATAAATGTCTCAACGAAAACATCAAAAAATATAATTTGTTACAATAAAGTTTAAAAAATTTTTGTTCTAGAGACATCTGTGACTCTAAAAGCTATTTACAGAAGCTCCACTTTTGGGGTGCTGGCACATCACAGTGCAGACTGCTTGGGGCTGGCTAGGTGTGGGTTGGCTAGGAGACGTGTTCCATCCAACCCATCGCCTGCCTTTGGATCGTAGGCACAACTTAGATCAGTAGTACACATCTCTCCCTTCTGCTCCAGCTCTGGGCTGGATATCTATTTGTGAGGAAAACAGGAAAAGGGGAAGAAGGGATAAAATAGTAAAACAATTTTTATTCAGACAAAAAATGAAAGCTAATAGAAGGAAGTACTTTTTTCACATAATACACAATTAGCTTATGGAACTCCCTGCCAAAGGATACAACTGAAGCCAAAGATTGCAGACCTGTTCAAAACAGGATTAGGAATAACATGAAAAGCAACATTAGCCAGATTCATAACAGTTAATACTTTAAAATAAACAAGAGATTTTGGAAGGAATATAAATCCTTGGGCATCAAGACAGAAGCCAAGCTCTAGCTAGCAGGATTTAGGAAGAAGTTTTCCCTGGGGCCTGCTTCTTCTGTAACTGAGTCTTAACAGAGTATGTTGCACCTTCCTATGAAGTAACTGAAGCTGGCCACTGTCAGAGAAGGGACACTGGGTGAACTGGGCCCTCATCCAGACATAGTCTGGCAAAACCAATTTTCGTTATTTAAATAAATCCAGAATTAAAATACAAATTAAGCAAAAGTTTTGGGAAAGCAGAACAAGTTCTCTCCCTTCAGATTCTGGGAGCAAATAACAGAACTTAGCCTATCCCCACTCAGAAGCAGGAAACCTGATACCTAGCCTCATGTGTTGATACAATCTATTGAGTTCAGTGAGACCTAACCACACACATCTTTATGTATGAACATCAGTATGAGTCCAAGAGGCCACATCATCCTCTTCCACTGTAACACTGGAGCCAATCAAAACCCTTTTTTATTTTTAATGCAGCTTTTTAATTTTTAAAGCAATCTCAATGGGACCTTCTGTGCAGGAGAGGAGGTGTGCCAATTCTGCTAACACAGCAAGAGTTTTGCCAAGACTAAGTTTCTCCTAGGACCTTCCAGAAAAATCTCACTGAGCTGCAGCCCCTGTGAAAGAACAGCATATCAACACACTTGTCATTAGTTGTGAACAGTTAGGAAAGGGTTCCCACGTGGAGTAGGGAGGCTCTGCAGAGGGATCTGGACATGCTGGATTTATGGGCCAAGGCCAGTGCTAAGAGCTTCTATAAGGCCAAGTGCCAGGCCTTGTCTTCAGGTCACAACACCCCCAGGCAGCGCTGGGGGCAGAGTGGCTGAAAGCTGCCTGGTGTAAAAGGACCTGGGCATGCTGGTCAACAGCAGATGAACATGATCCAGCAGTGTTCCCAGGTGGCCAAGAAGGCCAATGGCATCCTGGCCTGTATCAGCAACAGTGTGGCCAGCAGGACCAGGGCAGTGACTGTCCTTCTGTACTCGGCCCTGGGGAGGCCACACCTCAAGTTCTGGGCCCTTCATGACGAGAAAGACACTGAGGTGCTGTGAGGGCACCAGAGAAGGGCAATAGAGCTGGTGAAGGGTTTGGAGCACAAGTCCTGTGAGGAGCAGCTGAGGGAGCTGGGGGTGCTTAACCTGGAGAAACGGAGGCTCAGGGAAGACCTTATCCCTCTCTACAGCTGCCTGAAAGGAGGCTGTAGCCAGGTGGATGTTGGTCTCTTCCTCCAGGCAGTTAGTCACAGGAAGAGAAGACACAGCCTCACCCTGCAGTAGGGGAAGTTCAGGTTGGACATCAGGAGGAATTTCTTCATGGAAAGGGTTGTTTAATATTGGAATGAACTGTCCAGGGAGGTGATGGAGTACATCCTTGGAGATGTTCGAGAAATGACTGAACATAGCACTCGGTGCTCTGGTCGAGTTGACAAGGTGGTGATCAGTCAAAGGTTGGACTCCATGACCTCAGAGGTCTTTTCCAACATTAGGATTCTGTGATTCTGTTTCAGATGGGAAGGTAAGACTGCAGCAATGCAATGGGGAGGACAGGGAGAGGAGAAAAGAGGAATTCAGAGAAGGTACTGAGATAGGCAGAGAGCAGACTGGCCCAAAATAAAAGGTGGAGTTCAACCAATATTTAATTTTCTATTGAATAGGCATGTACAAAAAATGCATGTCTGTTTTAAAGAACAGGTCCCACTCATCTGTATAAACATGTTGGCAGAAAGTTTTCTAAAAGGAGCCAGCAAAAGCATCACTAATCAATTTTGAAAACTTCCCTAGGCAGCATTCAATGTCACTTCTGACAAAAAGCAGTCCCCACAGAAAGCCACAGTTGGAGGAAATCAGGCCCTAGTAGTAGAAGCAGGCAGCTTTTCGGTCTTTAGAAAAGTCTGTCCTCAATTTATCAGGTTATTCTTTATTGCTGCAAGATTTGGCATTCTCTGATGTCAAAATTGAACTAATTTTCTTCTTCCAAACTGCAAAGCAATCTCTTGTTAAACCTAGAGAGTTAACCTCTCTCTTGTTAAACTAGAGAGAGGATGATACCAATACTGGCAATTTTTCTATTCTGAAATCAGTTTTGGAAATGGATAAGGAGGAAATAGAGAGTCTCTTCTTCATTTAGCATCATACAGGCTGAACAACATGAGTGTGGTTACTGGAAAACTGTCACTTCAATAAAAAAGTTCATTGAAGTGTCTGCAATAATTTCCTGTCTAGTGGCCATTCTTGGACCAGATGTACCAGCAGGAAAATGACAAAGAAGCAAGAAATAAAAAGTGAGAGATATACCTATTTATAAATCAGACCAGCTGTAAGACTCACAGAACCCCTGAGACCTGTGGAATGAGGAACATGAATTAAGAGCTCCCCATTTCCTCCTTCCCCTCTACTCAGAAAAATACACTGTGGAGTGTGTTATGTCTTTCAGGAATAAGTGGCTGACTTTTATCTTTGGTTTTCTCCTTTTTTTCTTCCTTGAAAACTTTGGATCAAAGTCATTGCTTATTTCCTTGCTGAAAGTTAAACTTTGGCTACAAGTAGGTCAGTTAAAGTTTCGTTGTCTCTTGGGTGACCATATCTGTGCAGATCTGTTAGAGCAGAGCTCGTGAAACAGTTATTTCTCCTGATTCATATTAAACAGATCTGGCAAATAATACATGATACAGGGGGAAAAGAGGAAGAAGAGAGCCTCTGAGGGGACAGTGAGAGAGGTAGGCCTCTTCTCTGCAAGAAAACAGACTTCAGGAAACAGGCGTCTTCCTAACAGTCCTTTGTGATGGTTCCCTTCCCACTTTGTTAGATTGCTTGAGGTGATAAAAGGCATAGGTGTAATTAGCCCAGCCATCCATTTCCCAAAGAGAAAGCCAGAACCAAGCCACTCGGCCACAGTCTCGTTCTTTGCCCAGGATAACCAAGTGTTTTCTCTGTCTCTGCTACTGACCCTCTGTGTATCACATCCCCTCTTATCTTTTGTCTCCTTGCTGACTTTGTGTTGGAAGGACCGTAGGGATGGGTCTTCATTTGTGTTACAGATGTTTCTGAAATGCAAAGTTTATTCCACTATTTTAGTACAGCTATAGTTCAGTAAATTTTGTTGTTGTTGTTGTTGTTTTTAAAGCCATAAAAAGAGCTCTTCTGCACATATTACTGAGCTCAAAGACCCAGGTAGTTGTTAGGAAACATACAAAGTAGAATAGGAAAACTATAGGGAAAATGTCATGATGCCTTAATACAAAATGGTGATGTACTCCAGTACTCTGGAGTGCTGCCTCCTGCTTCATTTCTTATTTAAAATAGCAGAGTAGAAAGGGAATCAGCAAGAAGTTAGAGGAATGGCAGCAGGCTTGGAAGAACTCTTGAGGGTTTTCCTGTGTGAGGAGTTTGGTGCTGAAGTATTTGGGTGACAACATGGGGAGACTGGTGATTTTAAAACTGGCCTTGAGAGGATAGACAAGATGTTCTGTTCTCTTTGTCCACTACTACAAAAGCAAGGATGTTCTCAGTCACATTGCTTCATGCACTAGAAAGCTGATCAATCTTACATTGTTTGTAGTTAAAACGTGGAGCTTGTTGCCACAGGAAATTGTAGTCTGAAACCACAACAATGATTTGTTGGATTAGATTTCTTAGCATGGAATTGTCAGAAAAGCACTGAAACTTCTCGGTGGAAATTGTCAGAGACCCTGATTTTTCTTCTTGGAATCATTTGTGTGGTAAAGATACAAGAGGCAGTATCTAGCCAACTTCAAATCCTGCAGCAAAACAAGAATACAGGACAAGGTGATGTGTAGGTGAAGAGGAAGATTGCACTGGCTCAGTCGGGAAAACAACGCCGTTGAGGCTGGTCAGCAGAAGGAAATGCTTTAGCTAAGGAATGGATGGAGTCTTTGGCTAATCTATCTGGTTATCAGAAACCAAGCTTGCTGGGGTCCTTCAGGCCACTGGACAGCATCACAAGACAAAAATGGCAGCTTTCCAATGGCAGCCAGCCAGCTGGTTCTAGGCAGACAGGAATGCACCACTGTAGTACAGAGCTCTTTCAGCTTCAGTCCCAAAGCACAAGGGCTGAAGGACCTTCTGCCTCCAGTTGGTACCATCTTTATCATATCCCCCTCCCGACAGAGAAGGTCTTCTGAAACGTGTAGGACAACTCACTGAACAAGAGAGGGGTGCTGCAGAGGTGAGTAACAACAGCAGCTGTAGCACCAGTCCTCCCTACAAGCTTTTCTCCTGGGTCTGTCTTCTGCTGCCAAGTGATGGTCTAGCCTTACAGAGTTGTCTTCCTCTATTTTCAACCACCACCTTGCAACTGCATAACCAAAGTGAAGGGGCAGGGACAACACAGCCAGGGGCAAGCAGTGCACAGGCTGAGCTGATAACTTGCTGCAGGCTGTGGGACCTGTGTCATGACTGATGAACATCCCATGATTTCCAGAGAGCAGCCCTGGAGTTTGCTTTCAGTTACTCCACTCTCCTCTTGTAGATCTTCTCTACAGGAAACACAATTTTCTTTAGAAGATTATGTCCTGGCCCCGACTGATAAAAAATGAATGGATTTGCTCCCATCAGTAGGTTCTGTGTGGATCCAGGGTAGGAAGAGATGTAGCTAGACTTTTGCTCTCCAGAAAGAGAGAGGAGAGAAAAAAAAAATAAAAAAGAGAAACATACAGCATGTTAAAACTTGAAACCTGATTCTTTACAGGTGGATTTGGATTAAAAATGCTCACTGTTTCTCTGCACTACCAGACTGAGACCATCTGTAGCCCATATCAAAAAGTCTAATTTGGGTGTTGTAATAAGAGATTCATTTTCTTTCAATATCATGCTCGTATTTTTTAAATAATTTGTCAGATGAGCAGAGAAAACTTCCTGTGTGCTTTGTTAACTCAGAGAATGTATGATCCCAAAAAGTAAAGCAGATAGACTATGAAGGAAGGACAAATTAAACGTGATATGGAAAGTCTTTTAACTAATCACGTCAAATTTTCTGAAGTAAACAGGCTAAAGACACTGAAAACCAGTAAGACAGAAGCAAAACCAATGTGTGATACAGGAGCTGACACATGTTTTCACTTACAAACCATAGCTGCAAAGCAAAATTAGTTACTTTTTCTACTTTTCTCAATACTAACAGAGTAAATCTCACAAGAAATCAGCAACATTTTACTTCTTGTTGGGATAAGACGAACCTCCTGAGAGCACTCCCAATTTACATTTGTGATTTATGGTCTGCCTTCTTTATGGCCTTGAAATTCATTGGCCCTTTCAGGGATTTTTTTCCTTTAATAATACATTTGTACTCTTGGTGGGGAAAAGAAAGCAAAGCTAAACAAAACAAAACAAAACAGTGATTTCACAGACACATGCCGAAGGAGATGGTTTCTGCCTCCAGCAGCCAGAGGAACTAGGACACTCAAACCACCCTAGTACCAGTGCATGACTCAGCGTATCAGCAGTAGTGTTCACATGCAAGCAAAGCAAAGCCTTTTTTTCCTTCATCCACCCTGACTTTGACCCCAGATTTTTAGCTTTCCTGCATTTTTGCTTTTCAGAGGCTTGAGAAAACAAAACAGTCAGGAAATAAGACCCTGCACAGACTATTTTGCTTTAGTGTTTTGGGATTGATTCCAGAGACCAGCTGTTTGCCCCATGTATGTTCTGGCAGTGACTGGGTTCCCTGTTAGTTGATGTGGTGCTGCCCATGCTGACTTCTTCCTCTAGCTTGGCAATATCAGAGTGGTGTCCAGCTATCCATGAGCTGATGTTTACCTGAAGCTGAACTGTGTTTGTTGTGATTTCAGGAAGAAAAGACATTTGAGCCTGCAAGGTTTTGGAATGTGACAGTTTTTGCCTGTATTTCTGCATGGTAGGGCTGGGGTGCCTAGAGCCTGAATCTCTGGGCACTGGGCTCCTTCCAAGCTGGTGTTAACCAGGTTTGCTCTCTTTCAGATGTTCTGCACACCCCCTTTGGGGCAGACTGAAGCCCCTGAAATAAGATGATTTATTCTCTTAATAGCCCTTTATAAGCAGCCTGAAAAGTTACTTTCCTGGTTTAGAGGTGAAAGGGCAGAAAAGCATGTGTTTATTCAACCTTAACTCCCAGCATGCTAATGAAGAAACCAGTTGGTTTCAGTGCTCCTTGTAGCTGGTGGAGACATTCCCAGAATGTGATTTAAGGGGAGCACAGCAGAGTGTCACTAGTCCTTCCCTGTGGATGGGCCTGTCTGCCTGAGCCATGTGTTGCTGCTCTGCCTGTTGACCCATCTCTGAGGAACAAGTATCAGGCGCAGACACAGAGGCGTTTCTGTGGCTGCACAAAGGTCTACCGTGGTGCGTAAAGAAGCTGGCTGCCCTTTTCCTCTTTCTCCTGATGAGAGGCCTTAGAAAATCATGCAGAGGTGCCCATGGCCAGGGAGAGTACCTATCACTTGTGTCTGCTTCTGAGGTCTTGGTCAGTCAGATTGAGAGATATAGCTCGGCTGGAAGAGTAGGTCAGCAAGAGAAAGAGAAGGAGGAGGAGGAGGAAGACTCCAGACCTATTTTATAAGTCCAGTGCTCTCCCAACTGGGGCCATCAATGGGTGGAATAGCATTTTGGTCTATTTGGATTTGTCTTCCACCACATCCTTGTCCACCTTTGTTCAGCACTTTGAGGGTTCCTCCACAGAGGCTTAAGAAAATAAGAAGGCAGGTGGAAGAAAGATACAGTTTCATCTGCTTCTTCTGCTTCCCAAGAGAAATGAGGTTGTCTCTTCCCAGCCACTTTTTCATCTGGTTTTAGCAGTACCTCATCTGTCGTGTATGGAAGAAAAATTTCCTCCTTCCCTTAAGACTCCAGTGCTTTCAAAGACAGCATACACCCCAGAGTTCTGTGCAGTAGAGGAGATCAAGCCCAGATTTCATCTAATCTGAAATAGATGCATGTAGTAACAAGGAGGGCTTTTTGTGGGCTGGTTAATGTGTTGGAAGAAGAAATCTTGATAGCAATCCCAGCATAAGCCTTAGTATCCTCACAGGAACCTTAGAAAAAGCTAGGGAGTCGGGATGTACTGTAGCTATAAAATGTTCCTAGATTCTTTACCTCCATGCACTTTTAGTGTCACCACAGTAAGCTTGAAACTGCATGGAAATCAGAAGACTGAGAAAGAAAATAGAAGAGCTGCTAAGATGCTTCTCACTGCACTTTTTAATGCAGCTCATTTTCAGAAAGGGCTGATGAGGGCAGTCTCAGTTAGTCCAGCTGGGCACTCACATGCTCAGTCGCCCAAATTCATTGATCAGCTCAGATATCCAAAAGCAGTGCTTGACATCTAGGGCCTGCTAGCCCTTGGCGACATGCCATCCATCTCATAAATCATTGGTCTTTCAATGAAAGCTGCCAACTACTCCTATTGCCATGAGAGATTTCTGTTGTGCATCAATGTCTGAAAAAATCTTAGAAGATTAATTAAACAGAAGTAATAAACACCTGCCAGTGCCTTTGATTTCAGTGAAAGCTGTTCATACTCAACACCTATGAAAAAATGTACTGTATGAGATCATTATTTAATTGAAGAAATATTTAAATACAGACATAGTCAAGGGCAGAGCTGAATTCTGGAATACACTCAACAAAATCTTGCCAAACTTTTTTTTCTTTCTTCTTTTTTTTTTTTTTCCTTTTTTTTTTTTTTTTTTTTGTGGTAATGTGCTGATTCTAAGGAATGAGGGAATTGATCCAGACTCATGAGCAGGGAATTGGGAATTGCATGTGATATGTGATTCCACATGCTTAAATGTCCACCTGGAAGTGCGATCTTTCATTTAAGGAAAGTTTTGCAGACATTATATTTAGTAGGCAGGAAACCAAACATTTGAGTTTAAGCACTCCAAGGGACAAAAATAGCATTCATACATAAAGGATCTGAAGATCTATAAGTCTTGGGATCCATAAGCACTCTTCTCTTTCCCATATATGTCTTTTCCTTTTCAGGGTTTGCTGACCCTTCAGAACAGAAATACTTAGAGCACTGAAGTCTGTTTTACAAATTGGCTGTAAGATTAGTGGCTGAACATGCTCTTTAGAAAGTAAAAAACCATAATTGTGGACACACTGTAATTGTCAGACATACATTTTCTATTTTTTTCCTTATGTTTTTACGTAAGTATCTTTCCTACAATTCTATGAGCTAATGATCTCTTGAAGTTCCTAATTTGCCTTGGACTTTCTCACTCCTGCAACTGAGCATTGCCAGAATACATGCCACCAGCTTCAAAATTTCACTTGATTTTCTTGATCTGAGTCTTTGAAATCCCACTTTTTGTGAGGTCACTGTAAAATGATTGTAGCTGACAAATACGATCTGCATTCATGCTTGTTTGCTCTAAGTGTTACTTTTATTGTAAGTTAGAAAGAATTCTGGAGAAGACGATCTCCTCACAAAATGACATTGTATCATAACTGGGGAGGGACTGCAGGAGTACTCCTGGGCTGCAGCGTGTGGGCTGCAATGTGTGGAAGCACAGCCTGAACCAGCGCACGATTTGATCAGACAGTAAAATCACGGGTAGCTGGTGCAGTGCTGGAGCAGAGCACAAAACCTGGCACTGAGCTGGATGTGTTTCAGCAGTAGGGGCAGGAAGGATTGGCATGTCTGGGAAATCTCTGTCCTTGCTGAGCAGGGCTGGCATTGCCGCACAGCCAGAGGATGCTCCCGCAGCTCTGCTGACTGTAGCTTGGCACTGCACATAGCAGGACCAGGTGACCTGAGCTTCTCCAGATCTGCTCACCAAAGTTTGACTCTGCACAGGGTTTTTCAAGGCATTTTGGGAAGGTATGTGTGCATGTTGCATCAAGGTAGTGCTTTAGGCAGGTTGTCTGTGCTCGGTTTTGCATAGAGATGAAGCCCAAAGTGTAATTAAGTTTATTATTTAACAGACTAAGAAAGGGGAGTTCTTTCTTCGGCTTCCTTACCTCATTGCTGGAAATAGCTCAGATAATTGCCACACTTCTTTTGACCTCTATTGCGTGGTAATTTCCTCTCATAATGTGTCTGTCACTCCACTGAAGATCCAGAAAGGCCTAGATAAGTGCAAGGGGAAAAAAATAAACCACACAGAAAAGCTGAATCTCCAATTTTGAATCGAAAGAAATAAGCTCTAAAATGCCTTTTTTTCAGAGTAAGTAGCTGAACTGAGGCTTTTCTTCGTGACCCTATATTTAATACCAAGGGCATGTTCTATATCAAGATATAACCAGACCTGTCTCAAGAGAGCAGTCAGTCTAGGAGAGGAGCCAGGCTCACCAGAACATGCAGGGGATGCAATTACTGATGGGTCTGGTTACCGAGTCGAGCCTGCTCCCACACATGAACCGTCTCCCAGCGCCTCTTCCTAGACCTGATTACTCACTTCTTCTTCCTTCCAGACAGACACATACCTGCAGGTAAGGAAAGAGGACAGCCCTGTTCATGTTGGTTGCAGAGTTGTCCCTTTGCCATCCCAGCATATCTCTGGCTGCTGCAGACCTCACCGTCACGGGTGACAGCAGGCCATCATTTGTCAAGATGTGGTGCTTGCTGGAGCCCACAGACACCCCTCTTGCCCTTACCTCCTGTAGGGCCAGTGCTGTGGGGGCATGCCGTGGGGTAGAAGAAATGGGAATGGCTTCAGTTGGTGAAGACGAGGGCTGTGGGGATGACTAGAGGGAAAAATGTGACAAGAAACAAAGAGACAGACTGAATGGACTGCTGGTCTGACATACCCTAAAATAAACCATCAGGTAGAGGCTAAAAGGATCTGAAAACAGAAAGGGTAAACATTGTGCTCTATAGGTCTACCGTTGCAACAGTGAGAGCCAGACTTGAACTTCAGCTCTGTGAGGAGTCAGAAGTATCATTTTAGGCAGCGGTAATTCTTTTTGAGGCTGGAAACAGTCTAGTTAGCAAATTTCAGGCAATAATAAGGTCAAAGATTAAATCCCTGAAATTTGCTTTTTCCTATTTTATCTCAATGTGATAACCTCTTCCATTTCTTTTTCAATGGGACATGCTCCACCAGATCACACAGAGTATGTGTGAAAGATGGAAGTTAATGAATGGCATCCTGTTCTCCCTCATTAGTAAAATGTGTCTTCTGTTGGCTTTGGGCCAAACACTGATCTCAGTTATAAGACAACAGGCTCCTAATTCTACTAGGAGTTAATACTATTGCTATTTAAACTCAGAATTTAGAAAGAGACTTCTGATTTTTTAGGTACTTCCAGTTTTGTACTCCCTAATTCAAGGCAGCTTCCAGGTAGGATGAGCTCAGTTTCTCGTGTTGGTCTAACCAAAACCAGCAGTATGCCATAGCAAAATGCTTGTATCTTTTATTTTAGGAGAACCACTTTCTGACTATCTCAACTACTGAACTACTGAAAACTAGAAAGGGGGGGAAGCATTTTTTATAGAATTTCTTGATAAATTGATATTACTTTTCAGACATAGGTAATGAAGTCCATGAAAAAAACAGCATGTACTGCACCTATCAGACAGATATGCACAAGATATGCACCTGAATAAAGCTGCATGTGTTGACAATATACCTAAAAGATTTTTATAATTATTCAGTTCAAAGCTTTATTTTTTTTCCTTTTTTGCCAATTTTCATGTAGTGTATTTCATCATAATTTAGAGAAAATTCATAAACAAAATTATCTCCTTGCAGCAAGAACTAGGACTGTCAGTCTTCCCATTCTTTTTCAAGAAAGTGAGGAAATAAATATTGATCCAACTCCTTTTCCAAGTTGTTTACTTTCAAATCCCTTCTAAAATATTAAACATTCTCCCTGCTAGCTCTTTCTTTGTAACTGCTGTCATTGATTTCTTAAAGCTTTTCTTTTGCTTTGATTACTAGTTAGGAAATAAAACTTAGGAACGAAAAAATTGTTCCTCATGCTTTTGGGAGCACAAAAGTGTTTAATACGTTCATCAGGCTTCTTGAGCTTGTTTCTAGCTTTGCAAAATATATGAAAGGGGTTTTTTCATTTAATTTTTTCTAGCATCATCTCTTAATGGATATTTCTTTGATATCCACATTTCTTCTGATCAGCATGAGTAATGAAGAGAAGATCCTACGCTGCAGTAAATTTCTGCAAGACCACACAAAACTAACAAGCCAAAACAAAGAGGAAAAGAAAGAAGTTAATCAAATGCATTATTCTTAGTTTATTATTTGTGAATTCAGTCAACTCTAATCAGAGCTGTCATGCATTGATTTAGACTTACCTTTCCCACATGTGAGTGTTTTAATGCAGTCTTTGTTTTCATCCCTAGCTAAAAAGGAAAGTTTTCATCCAGATGCTCAAATTCACTCATTTTCTTGCCAGCACTGTCTCAAACTATTTCATTTGAATAGCTGCTCTTAGCATTAGAAGCATTAAGAAAACTACTCTGAGAACCACTCCTTAGTGGTGCATGTAAATAAAAGCAGAGAAAACATGCAAAAACATCAGAGACAATATCTCTCTCTCTCCCTTCCCCCTCCCTCAGTGGCATCAGTTTCTTACTTCATTCAAGTCATAAGTGACTTTGGCAGATAAATTGTCCTGGGTTGTTTGCCCTTTTGTCTCAAAGCAGGCTCCTTGCACAGTAAAATGCAATTTCATCCTATTCAGTGAGTTTCATAAAGGCCATGGAAATTAATGGCATCCAGAGGTCACATCTACAGCACTGTGAGAGTAAGAGATTGCACAAGCCATGTAAATTAGCTCACCACTGGCATATTCCCAACACTCCATGATGTGGCTGCTGCCGGTAACAAAATGCATGGCTTTGGTGGAACGAAGCAGTGTTGAGGAAATGGAGGAAGACAACATCTGCCACAGCACTATCTGTGTCCTGCTGACCAAGGTTAAATAAGACAGACAGCTGACATGGCCCTCTGATACAACAGGAAAGTTGAAAAAGACATGTAGTCAGCTTTGCTTGGCTGTAAGAGAATCGCCCTGAAGAAAGAAAAACCATTCTGTTTTGCCCTGAGATACTCAAACTTTGACTTGTCTTCACTGACCTTGAAGTATTTTCCAGCAAGGAAATGCATCCTGCAAAATACGTGATTTATGGTTACTGAAATCTTTGTGCCAGGAAGCTTGCTGAGTTTCTGGAAATGCAGATTGGTAAGGAAGGCTGCAGGAGAGGGCTGAAAGCAGAAAGAGAAGAGGCACCACTCCCCAAAAGCAGCTCCCACAGCTCTCAGGTGCAGCCTTGTGCCAACAGCAGCGGCTCTGGCAGCACTGAGATGCAATGTGTGGACACAGCCACAAAGTTGCCGCACATGCCAGGCTGGCATCCTAGTCCCTTCCTCCACACACTTCTCAACCTTGGAGAAAATCAACCAGTTACTACTTTTGTCCTGTGAAAAGGCTCAACCTTCTCTCAGTATTTGTAAGAGTAAAAAAATTGGCCATTACTAATTCCCTTATCCCTTCACAGGCTGATAATGTGCTCCTTGCAGCTCAGTCTGCAACATTATTGGGTACAGCAGCCAAGAAGCCTTTGAAAGCAATATTTACAGGCAGTGTGCAATGGATTGCGTTGTTTTCCTGGCTATGGTAAAATGCTGGTTTAGTGCAACCAGCACACAAGAGAGACAGAATCCCTTCAACATTTGGTTTCTTACCTCAAGCTACATTTTAGCTTTCATTCGAAGGGAAAAAGGGAGAGTCTAACTGTTTGGGTTCCAGTACAAGATAAGTTCAAAGGCTTATCAAGAAAATAAAAATACCCCATGAATTGTTTTTTTATAGCCTGCTCTTCTAAACTAAACTTGGGGCTTTTTAAGATTTGACTCAGGGTTTTTAAACAGCTCAGACTGTCAATCTTCTTGCTGTAATTCATATTATAAGGCAATATAAAAAAAAAAGCCCACATCCTCTGTATCCTCCAGCTCCACATGGAGAGCTCCACTGCTGGAGCTTGTCTCTGTCAAGCATTCACCTATGATGTTGGTCCTGAACCCTTGGTAGCTTCCCTTTTCACTGATTTGTGCAAAATTTCTCTCCTGTCCTTGATACTTTCAGGAGCTTCTCTCTCTTCCTAACCTTAACACAAGCATGGTAAAGATTGATACATCTGCCCAATAATTGTAATATGTGAAACACATTCTGGTTTTTGTGTAAACCTCTAGTTTTGCTGGGCTCAGGTGTTGTATTCTCTTCCAGCCTTTGGGTTATCTTTTGGGCTTTTTTAAATTGCTGGCTGAAACCCATGGAATAATGCTATCTGACATGCAATATGATAAGGGAAATCCTCAGGGTCTCTCTTGTAGGGTGGTGGATGGAAGTTTTCCGAGTCACCTGCCAGAGGCGGTGACACATTTGATACTCAAGGTTCCCATTAACACAGATTTTTTTCCTAAATGTACACCCTGTGGCACTATAAAAGGGATGTGGCAGTGAGAAAGCATAACAGTTCAGCTGTAGACTGAAAGAAGATTTAAAGACAAACCCACCTAAACATTAACTAATGAAAATATACTTTCATTTTAATATAGAGGGACTCAGAAAAGTGTGAGCAAATTGAGTGCTTGGAAGGTCATTGGTAGGGTACTAACAGTTTTCTGCAAGGAACCTGAAAGATTAGGCCCAGTCTGCAGAAGAAAGATGAACCTTTCACCCTGTTTAGTGTTTTGAAGTGATTAAAAAGCTGTAGGCTCAGTGTATGCCCAGCTTAGCTCTCTGTGTTTTGAGAGCTCCCTGTGAATGACATCACTAGAGAATGGCTTTCTGGTCTTACCCACACTGCATCCCTCTAGTTGTTTCTCATCTCACTGCTCATCAGTGTCCTTACAGCTCATTCCCTCTTCCCTCCTGCTCACCCTGTAGGGGCAGCTTCCCACCCCCAGGCAGCAATTGTGTGCTGCTTTCTATAAATCAGCTGCTCAAACATCCACTCCAAATGTTGCTCCCTGGTTGGAGGGGCCCTCTGTACGCCATGCCTCTTCATTTCACTTGGAATATTCTCTCTTGTGGAAGAAACTACAGAAAGTGTTGGCTGCCACTGTGAAGAGTTTCTTGCTGTTTTCTTGTGTCCCCCATCTTTGCATACCTGTTTCTTGCCTTTTACATGGCCTGCGAACTCTTCACATTTCTATTGGTATTGTCCTTGATCTTGGTACACAACAGCATCCGAGCTCTGTTTACAGTAACAGAAATAGTAAATCATAGAATCATAGAATGGCTTGAGTTGGAAAAGACCTTAAAGATTATCTAGTTCCAATATCCCTGACACTGGCAGGGACACCTTCCATAAGACCAGTTGTTCAGAGCTCCATCCAGCCTGACTGGAACACTTTGAGGGATGAGGCATCCACAGCTTCTCTAGGCAACCTATTCCAGTGCCCTGCCACCCTCACAGCAAAGAACTTCCTGCTAATAC
The DNA here is from genome assembly GCA_013396875.1 of Vireo altiloquus. Classification (NCBI taxonomy): domain Eukaryota; kingdom Metazoa; phylum Chordata; class Aves; order Passeriformes; family Vireonidae; genus Vireo; species Vireo altiloquus. Next base: position 167,189 of record VZRF01004971.1, read on the forward strand.
GTAATCTAAACCTACTCTCTTTTAGTTGAAAGCCGTTCCCCCTTATCCTATCACTACATGCTGTAGTAAAAAGTCCCTCTCCGTCGTTATTGTAGGCTCCCTTCAGGTACTAGAAGGACACTGCTAGGTCACCCTGAAACCTTCTCTTCTCCAGGCTGAACACATCTAGTTCTTTCAGCTTCTCCTCATACGTGAGAGGCTTCATACCAGCAAAGAGTCCCTTTTAAAGCTGAAGAGCAAGGACCAACAACAGGACTGCCTTAGCAACTTGGTTTATGCTGGAAAGGCATCTGCCAGTGTAAACAGGGCAGTTCTTTTGGCTATGTGGCTGCATGCACTGTTGCCACCTTTTGTCCTCCCTTAGCTGGACAAAAATCTTTGCTTTCTATAGAAAGTATGATGTTCATCTGGACTACATATTCTCCCTCACTCAGAGCCTGTCTTGTCCTGATCAGGCTGTTGAACCATTTTCTCAATTCCTACGAATCCATCCCTCCTGTAGGTCTCTATCTGCATGAGTATGAAAGTGGCTCTATTAGCACTGCAATTTCCTGGAATCTGTCAGCATTTCATTATAAATCTTATTTTTGACAGATTTATAACCAGATTGTAGAAATTAACTGCTGGAGGAAATGTGCCATTTATTCTCAACAAGAACACATTTTATTTTTCTGCATGGTTGTTACTAGACTGTTTTTTAGAGGCTAGAAAGATAATGTTATGCTTGTTTTCATGTATTTCTTTTTAAGTGAAAAAAACTTCAACCTTTTTGTAAACATTTAAAAACTGTTGGTATAGTAACATGTTTATTGCATAGTCCTCTCTGATGTTTCTTGAGAACAGGAACTGATTAAATGGCATTACTGTATCAGCACATTAAAATACAGCTTATCTGAAGAAACAACAGCCAAATACAATAAGGTTAGCAGGTGAAAAAAAATAGTGTCAGAACAAACAGTGTTGTTGATAGAAGGAAGGTAGTCCTTTCTATTGCAACAAATACACTGCTACTCATGTTTTAAGAAGCCCAAATAGACAGCAGATACAAGGGACAGCATTCTGCTCCCTTGCAGTAACTTCTGAAGTTTTGCTACAAAGCTTTGAGAGTGAGCCCAAGGTGAGCAACACCTTTTAATGCAGGCAGTGGAAGAAGTTGCAGGCATGAGGGCAGGGGAAAGAGAGCAGTCTCTCAGGACTGGTCGGGGTGTAGGAACTTGCTCCTCTGCATTTACAGCTGCCATCTGCAGCAGTTCACAGAGGTCCTGGGCAGGGTTCGCTGAGGACACTGAGCCACTGCCTGCTAGTGTGACTGCTCCTGACACATCATGCAATCACTTAAAAGCCTGTCGGAGTCGGTCCCACTAGGACTACACTACACAGTACTTGAAAAAACTTGAAATATTTCTGCTTTACCTTACTAGTCATGTTTTCTAGGCCATTCTTGTTTGTCTTTTTACTGTCACAAGTATGATTTCCCTGAGTGCCACTTCATACACACTCATTTTCAAGAAGCACTATAAACAGTGACAATTTCATACCTCCAGGCAGGAAATTAGGGAGGGAAATGAGAAAAGGCTCTCTTGCTACAGAAAACTCTTTCTTTGATAGGAATTCTAAGTGCTTTGACAGTTTGCAATGAAAGGACCCTTCTTATAGAGTCCAAAGGATCTTGTTATAAGCAAAGCATAACCTAGTAATGTCTCTCTCCACCACTCTTTTCTGGAGAGAGAAATTCCGAACAGGAACTCTGTATTTTTAAGAAACAATGGGTCCTGTGGCTATGCTGGTGGCTAGTGGAGTCAGAATTTCCCTCTGCACCCACCCAGAGAGGATTTTTCTCCTTATTCTCAATGAGCACTTCCCCAAGAGGACAGGAGACTAGATCCTCTAGCAGAACCTGCATAAGAGACCCAACATCTTGGTCTAAGGGGATCCAAGGGGATTTATACATTTCAAGTTAAGGAATAAGTTTTAACAGCAAGAGAATAAAGTCTGTCTTCTTTTCTACAGGTTAAATTTCAAAACTTTGTTTTGAATTGTACAGGAAATTGAAAATTTAAAAAAAAAATCCAAGGCCTTGAAATCTCTGGTGGAATACAAATACCCAAGTAAATTGACAAATAAATTCAGTGCATTAGAAAGGAAGTTGTCTTTGATAAACATTCTTGTTCTTCACTTATCTTCATACTTGCCTGTCTATTGGGGATCACTTTCTTGTAATTCTTTCTTATCAAAGATATCAAGGAGATTCCTGGCAAACTGTGAGCAGCCCTTTGTGTTTTCTGAGAAAAGTTGCCTTTGCTGTATCTTTAACTCAGAACTGAAGGCATATTTTTGCACTAGTCTGTGTCAGAGCTTGTCACCATTATATCTTAAAAGCTAATTTCTGCTACTCTGCTCTTCCCCACCACCCAGGGATCTCAGGCTGGTGAAAGATTTTGAACTTTAATTGCCTCAGGTTTAGCACATTTCTTTCATGCCTCAAGTTTCCAGGGGTTTCCTCTCACAACCACCTCCATGAAGCAGAAGGTCACCAGGAAAGCAACAGATAGTGTTCTGTGCTTTGGGGATGGGAGCATGGGGAGGGAACGTACCCTTAACATGCCCTTGAAGATGTGCTTCAAAGTCAGTGAAAGATTGTTTCATTGTAGAATTACTCACCTGTATGTTTTTTACTGCAAAGTAGAAAGGAGGAGGCAGATTAATGGGTGCCTAAGAATCCTGGGCTGGACATCTAAAATTATTCAAGGAAAGGTTGCAGGCACAGCCTCCTCTTGCAAACTTATTTAACATGAGGTATTTCAGTGAGCAAGTCTTGCTTTCAACAAGGCTAAACACTGTGCTGAAATCCATTCTCCTTCATTAAAACTTTATAAAGACACAGGGGAAAACATGGAAGTGAATGTGACAATAAATGAGGCATGTGCTTGAGTGCAATCTCAGATTTGTGTGGGGTTATTGGTTCATTTTTCGGTATATTCTTGCTGCAGTGCTTTCCTGAAGGAGGATTCATGACAGGGATTATCATCCTGACTTTATATGAAACATAATTTGTAATAGAAAGCTTTCATGCTTCCTTTCATAAGCTGCTAAATAGTCTTTATTATCCCTGCTTCTCTGTGAGTAGATAGAACTAAAGAGGTAAAGACATTTTGCACTGATTTGCAGAAGTATAATTGGTTACTTGGAATTAATAAGAAAAATCCTTCAGAGGAAAGAGGAACAAGAATAGATTTTGACTGACTGTGTTATAATGGAATGAAATTATTTCAGTACTCAATGTGATAAGGAAATAGTTATGTCGGTATCACTGCATACCCATAGGGCAAACTTGATGGTACCAGATGGAATCTGTAATGCAATCCTCTGCCACAGTAACTTTCAGGAGTAGTAAGACAGTACTGCTACCTGAGCTGAATCTAACTGCAGCTAATCAGACCTAGATTTTCTATCATTATTTATTTTAGTAATTGAATGCTGGCTACAGCACAAGTGAGCTAAATGATCAGCCCTCACAGAAAACATCATATGTGGACTGGAATAGAGAAAAAATCCCAGATTTTGCATCTTGAGGCAGGGAAAGCAGAGTTAGTACAGCTGTACTTGCTGTCTCATTTCTCAGGGAGCTTGCTGCCATGCCAAATCTGCAGTTGGATTTGGGAAGCTGGCAGGGCCTCAAGATAGTGTTCAGATTCCCTCTGGACATTTTCTTGAAGGACAGCAATCTGTCTTCATAATCTTCATAGTCTTTGTGTGTTTGTTCTTTCAGTTCTGTCAAGGTTCTTTTTTCCAGCTTTTTAAGTGAAAAGTCTTCTTGAGTTAAAACCATCTTGCATGGTGGTTTGCTCTACACAGAAATGATGCTGTTTGGATTAGGGGGCTCCCCACACTGCCTTGCAGAATAGGGACATTTGAGACTTGAGAAAATAGCCCAAGTTCCCTTCTTTACTGCCTTGGGTTCAGTCCTCCTGCCAGCAGTTTGACTGCCATGTAGATCCCATCAGTCACCTCTCCAGGCTGCAATGCAGCTGCAGATGGTTGCAACAGCACCTTGCTCATTGATTAGACAGGGTCATCAACAGGAAACATGACCTGCCCAGTGATTTGGTGCAATTGGTTCTCCCAAGGCTGGTATCTGTGCCTTGGCACTCAGCATAAGATGGCTGCTCACGTGTCCAAGAGCTGTTTTTGCTTCTGAGTGCAATGGCTCCCTTGGGAGTGGGACTAACAGGGCAGGAGCTGGATTATCCGGGCAACTGTTGCTTTGTGAAGCTCCACCCTAAGTCTCCTTTTCAATTTTGACGGTCTCCTCTGCATCTGTCCCAGTGGTCAGCAGCCTGAAAGAGACCTTTCAGAGCTCTGTGGAAGAGCTGTGTAAGACCCACGTGATGAAGCACCTCATAACAGATGTATTATGGATTGTTTGGCATGGGCTCAGCCCATTACAGACTTGTTTTGTACCTTACCTTGCTGCCCAGCGAGCGTGGAGAAGAGGCCTTGTAGCCTCCAAAACAAGGTGAGCCAGGAGTCCTTTCCAAAAGTTTATTTGGCCACTCAGGTTTTTCTGCATGATGGGATGTTCTCCAGTACAGCAAAGGACTCCACAATGGATAAGATTCATTATATCATGATGTTTGTGTTCAACTCCTTGTCTTCTGTCTACTTTAATCTAAGGTCTCTAAATTTTCAGACCCTCCCACCCATTCCTGGCACTTGCAAGGTTGTCTCTCAACAATGAAAGCACTTCCTTCCTTGTCTGGCTGTCAGTTTAGCATTCCTGGGCTTAGACCTGTTTTTCCTGCACTGGTTCAATCTATGCATATTTCCTCTGCACCCCCTTTCTTTTCTTTTCTTTCTGTCCCTTCCTACCACACACACATTTTTCCTCTTGGGATTCTCTGGTCTGTTACTGCCTTGTGTTTTGCCATTCATGTCTCCCTTCATCTAGTGGGAAGTGTTTTCTAAAGGCTCTTACAGACTTCTTGCTTATCACACCACTCTTAAGTGAAAGCTGACATCTTTCACAGCAGTGAAAAAGTATGCTTTGTCTCAAAGCAGTTTCAACCAGGTCTTTCCGTCCACTAGTATTCTTCCACAGCCAGTGTTTTCCACCCTTCTTCTGAAAACTTTCTTTTGCAAGCAGTAATTGCATTTCCCCACTAACAACCTGTGATCTTTGTGTGTCTGTGCCCATCCTTTCTACCATCTCAAAGTTAAGTGAAGCAAACAAAAATTGTTCTTGATCAGCAGTGTTTAGCATGTGTCACCTCTTGACCCTCTGTGGTGAGCCAGATGCTGTGCAGGTCTCGCAGTCGCGCGCCTGCCAACTGGGTCAGTCTGTTGGCCTATCAGGGAGGAAGTGATCGGGTGGTGCAGCAAGCTGAAGCGTCTGTGCTTTGTTTTTCTTCTTCTTTTTTTTNTGCTAAGGTTGGATTTGTGTAAGGAAACCACTGCTGGGTCCATGTCATAGAGGGAAGAGAGACATGCCGCCTTGGTTCAGGAAGAGTTTATGTGCTCTCAATCTTTCCTGAAGTTTCTATCTCGCAGGCCTGGCAATTTCCTGTTTCCTTCTTGCTGGCCCTGATCTTCACAGAGATAGTGCCAAAGTGAGAAAGCACTGTCTTAGGGCCAGAGAACAATTCCACTAACTTGTAAGCACTCAATGCCAGCTGCTGGCTGAACAGATCCTTCTCTCCTGTGGAGGTCCCAGGAATCCATTACACTGCGTGTTATTTGCGAAGAGAGAGGCTGAAAAAATTTTAACTGGATTGAACAGCCAGTTTAGGGTATTAAATCCCAAAAACAATGTAAAAAATTCTGAGCAGCCCTGTGAAATAAACAGTAAATGCCTCATGTAGAGGCTTGGTTGTTTTGGAGGTTTTTTCTCTAGTGTTTATTCATTGGTGCTGGTAGTTTTTTCAAACCTGTGGAATGTTCACAGCTACATGAATTCAGTTCCAGGTCTGGAACAATTAAGTATGAAGGACTGTATAAAATACGTCTTTATACACACCTGGTAAAATGGAAATTATTGTCTCTTCAGAAGGAGGTTAATTTTTGATTGCTCTCAGGTTTTGGCTTCTGTTCTCCTTGAAAGTACCTGCATAGCTTCTGCTGCCCACAGTTACACTGCAACCAGCGGCTTTCCTCATTCAGTGCAGTACAGACATGCCAAGGTTTTCTGTACTGTAAGTACTTTGCAAGCTGGATTCATCAGGGAAGTCAGAGTGAGTTGAAGAGGCTCAGTACTCAGCAGGAAGAAAATGTGGGTGGTTTCATGGAGATACAGAGGAATTAAATGCTACAGCCAAGGTTACACAGGAGATCAACGTACCCTACAGATCAGCACTGTGCATCTCTAAACTGCACATCAGCAAGTCAAGAGGGAGTTGGACTGTGCTTTCAAAGAAATGAATGAACTACCAGTGTTGGAATATGAGTTAGTAAAGCTGGCTTTCAACTGGGAGCAGACACTCTGTCACCCCAAAACTTGCTTGTGTGCATTCTCTCATCACCTCCTTCTCTCCCTCGGTCCATCCTTCACTCCATGCAGATCCCTTTCTCTCCACTGGTATGAGCCACAGGTTCACAAAAGGAGACTGGAAAGGTGTCTATCTGCAGTCCAATAAGGTGGCATATATACCTCCACTTAGTGGCCTTCCCATGAGAATGGCAAGCTTTCCTTTGTGCTGCAGCTGCCACTTTGTCTCCAGTGAGTCATAAGCATCTCACTGGCCACCTTGCATGACTTTGAGTGTGTCCTCTGATTTTACACCAGCTTTGCAGAAACTCAGTTCAAAGAGGCATGGATACTATTCTGTTTAGGTTGCAAAGCTCTTCCCTCTTAGTCTGAATTAAATCAGAGATCCCTTAGCACTCCTCTCAGTGGACTGTCTCAGCTGTGCAGGGTCTGGGAGTCTTGGTGCTGTAACATTGGAGGGTTTTTTGGAAAGCAAGAGACAGAAAGAGAATGCATTTTTCTGTTGCAGACCAGAAAAAAAGGGTCAGAGATTCCCCAGGTAAGAACAGAATTACATGACATTTTGTCTGCTTGACATGAAATGAACCTAAGGTAGTTTTACAGCAGTAATTCACCTTTTGGAGAACTGCTTTTGTAAAATGGAATAGCTTCTATTTTTCTTCTTGTTAATGTCTTTAGGCAATTCCCGTGGATGGGAGCTGATCTCATTGTTTATCAGTGCCATGTGAATATTTGCATTGCTAGTAGTGACCTTGTTCACACTGCCTGCAGTTGCTTTTTTAAATATGGTGTTTCTGCCTTAAGAGAAGGGAGAGAAGAAGGTAGACTGTGCAGTGTTTTCAGATATTCTCTCATGCATGATATTTTCAAATTGTGCATTTACCTGCAATGTGTGTAACTTAGTCTTTGTGGTAAGCTAAGTGTTTGGTGTAGGACTCTAGAACAAAACAGCTTTTCTCTCTTGTGCTTGTTTAGCTGAAGAAAACATTACAGAAAAGAACAGAGATACAAATTTTGGCTTGGAGAAGTAGCAATGCACAGATTCGTGTTCTACAGCTGTGTGCTTTACCTCATGACTGCCAGTCATTCCCACTAAACATCTTCCAAGACCATGTCTGCTAGAAATGTATGGAAGGGCCATATTTTGGGGCTCGTATGGACTCCGTGAAATGGACTCTGATGACCACCTGCTCCCAAACACCATATTTCTCCTGTTATGTGGCTTTGAGTGAAACCTAAGCCCATAGTTAGTGTTTCTTGTATTTAATTGGCAAAGTAGGCTTACAGTGCATACACTGCATACTGGCCATATGCCATAAAAACTATACATACTTAGCAAACAAAAATTAATATCAGAACTTACTCCCTGGAGAATTTTTCCTCCCCTCAACCCATTACAAAGCACAGGGACAATGATGCCAGCAGATCAGTAATGCAGAGAAAATTCCTGTGCAAGATTTATAGAACAGTTTTGAACATGTGATGCCCAAAACATGGGTAAAGATACGCCTCACAAATATGTGCGAAGCCCTTACCTAATGAGATTTCTGTGAGAGCTGCAGATTATTCCCATCTCTAGTAATCAGTTCAGAGCAATTGCTTCTGTCCAAATCTCACTTACATCAGCTGGGAAATCACTGTTAACTGAAACTCCATGGTGTTCTGGTTTTGATTGAGCTTCTGCTTAAAGAAAAAGCAAATAAGTGAGATTATGGAAACAATTATAGATAGCTATAAGTCCACTTGTTACTGTATCTACCTTCATTATTCAATTTAAAACATTACATTAGCCAACAGGGTAGGAAAATAGTGGGGTGTTTGGGGTTTTTTTTCAAAAGCATTGCAGACAGTATTGCTTTTTTTCCCCCTCCCAGATTAATGCACTAGGTTTCTGAGCTCGAAGGCATCCTCAGAGTATTTGCCTCACAGCTTGAAGTGTGTCCTATAATTTTATTAAAGGGTGCATAGGTTATCAGCACCTGATAAGCTTAATATTGAGTTTGCTTGTTGAGACTCACAAAGGCTTCAAAGCATGCATTACTACACAGACAGAATTTGTTCACCCACATTTGTTACCTCCTAGGACTTGGTGTGACACAGCCTGTCACGTCAGGCATCTCCTTTAGGATAATAATACAGGCTCCTTTCAAACCATCAGAGAAGGAAAGGCTCTTCTACAAGGCAAATCTCCCCATCCTAAGGGAGGGGAGATCCTCAAGGATGGTGGTCAAGCCTCTGACATCAAACATAGAGGACCCATCACTGCTGAGCAGATGGCAGTCTGTAGGCGAGCCTTTTGTCAACATTGGGTGCAAAGTCCTGTTTGAACTGGTGCTAGCTGAAAGAGTGTCAGACTACTCTTAAAACATGACCCTTTTTCCTGCCCCTAGACAAGACATAAATTCATCCTGGTCTGAGAGGTTATTAATCATGGTTTGTGGGGCCAGGAGGAAGGAATGTGTTATTAAGAGGAATCTGTACTCCATGTTTGCATTTCATTAACACTTAGAGGCCCCAGTCAAGATCAGGATCTGTTGAGATGTAACGTAATGGGTGGATGCAAGTCAGAAGCAGGTGGGAACTTCAGTTTTGGAAGAGGTCACAGGAGGGTTGTTCCTAGCCTGTTAGAAGAGACCACCCCATACAAGCAAGGCAGCATGCAAGAAAAAGAAGCCAAGGTGGTGGACTTTCCCAAGTGCTGAAAAATGCATTTATCTGGAAGATAATGGGAAATGCATTAAAATGAATATGACTGGAACTATATCATACCACAGTTCAAAATGCATAAGTAGTATTTGTTCATAGTCAATCTGCTAAAACCATATTTTCTTCAGATTCAGTGTGTCCAGGAAATGGTAGAATGTCACACATCACCTGTTATAAGTATGCCCCTTGGGTGCCTTTGTGTTAAAAAATACTTCAAATATCAGACAACTTCTCTGTTGTGAAATCAGTCAATAGGTAATAGCATTGATCCACCTCAGGGCACAAACTGTCTTTCAGAAAAAAAAATACTGGGATTTTTTTGATTGCAGTAACAAAATTTCTAACTTCTATATGTCTAGAGATAAATACCATGCAAGAATTTCCACCACTTTTTACAGTTTGCAGGTAATCACTTCAGTTAGTTTTAGCCATTTAAAGTCTTTGGGCATATTGTCAAGAGTTTAAGCTTCACCTGCAGTCAGTGTGGACAGACAATCGCCACCAAAGGGCCTTATCCCACTCATTGAGGGGCATAAGTTGAGTTGCTTTCTGTGAGCAGGGCAAAGCATGTCCTTGGCAGAAATTACATTGGCAAGTCCTAAGGCTGTGATTACTTATCCTTCCCGGGCAGCCTCCCTAAAGGTTGCTAACTAAACAATGTTCCTGCCTTCTCTAGGTGTTCCCTAAATGCTTCAGGGAATAAGCTAAGAAACACTCTCATCAGGCTGATACTTCCATTTTATTGCAATTTAGAGACCCAGTGGTATCTGGCAGCATTGGTGGCCCCAAACCTCATGGTCATCTCATGTAGGTGAGCCCAACTGCGGGAGGTGCTAGGCTGGCCACTGGATCAAAAATTCCTGTGGGCACAATGGGGGCAATTGTATATGCACAGGAAGGAACAAAACCTCCAACCTCCCCATTCTCTTCCTCCTACATAATAAAAGCAAGGTAGCCACAGCTCTCGTTTGTGAGTAAGGAAAGAGACACTCAGCACTCAGCCATTCACCCTCTCCTTCGGGGAGAAGAAAGTGGCTGGACTGAGGTCTTGAATAAGCACAGGGCCTTAGGTTAAGCTTCACTGAAAAACACCTGCTTCTAGGCAACACCAGGAAGAAACACCACCTTATTTTATTTACTTATACATTGTATATACCTTTTATTTATTTATATTGACACTATATCAGCAATCTGTAATGACTCTCACACCCCAAAATCACTTGAATGCAATTAATGCAATGTAAGTTACTGCACATAAATTAAACACTTTTAATGAAACCCATATGAGTGTTGCAAAAATTTAAGGCCACTTGATGGACAGGACTAGGAAAACCCTCACTTCCTCCCGGGCTGAGTGTAGGATTGTGTATCTCTGAGGTATGTATTGAAATTCCATTTTCTGTGGCAATCAACGAAATACAGGGTGAAGTAATTAGTGCTTGTGGTAGCAGCAGATAGAGAGCTCAAAGAACTTTCCAGATCCTCCCTAGCCTCACTTCTTCCCTCACATACAAGTATACTTACCAGTCAGAAAGAAAAACAGCCTCTGATCTGTATTTTCATTCTTATCTTTTCCAGCCACTTCGACATCTACAACTGGGACAAGTCATCTCACAAAGTGTGACATAAAGCAGAAAGCCTTCTGTGTAAATGGGGGAGAGTGTTACATGGTTAAAGACCTCCCAAACCCCCCAAGATACCTGTGCAGGTAAGAAATCCTATTTGCTTCTTTTGTTGGAGCCATCAGGTTTCACAAATGGTTTTTTCTTTAAAGGAGCACCTGAAAAATATCTTCTTCTGAACTTGCATTTCTTCATTTTTTAATCATGTGGACATGGAAAGAATGCCAAGAATGACCTCTGTGTTCTACAGAGGCATATGAGGCATAGCAGAGGCTAACTGGGAAATATCTCTATGTGATAGTGGTACAATATCTTCCATTGTGCCATATAAACACATTGGTGTTTATATGGCACAAAGTAACACAACTTAAGCCTTACGTTAGAAATAATGAAACAGACACTGTAAACTACATATTCTGCATTTAGGAAAGAAAAAAAAAAAAAGGGGTGTGGAAAACTGCATTGAATACTACACTTTGTACAAAAGAAACTGTTATTTTAATTGTCTTATGTAGTAACTGAACAGTTCTGTGAGACCAGATTCACAACTGTTGTTGTGTTTAATTGCATAAAAAACCAATGAATGTCGTGGTCATGGTGGAGGTTACTATTTTGTGTGCGGAGCTTGATTTATGAAGTCATATGAGTTTAGTTTAGCTTGTGCACCTTTTTCAGGTTCTGACTGTGCTGTATTGGACTGCTGCAATAGTCCCTTGCAGCAGAGAACATCCACGAAGAGCTACAGCTTCGGAATTTACCTCCTGCCTGGGAGCAGGTCATGTAGCACTTATCCCTGAAGATTAACTAGTCATAGGGACTGCTTCTCTCTAGCTTTCGATTTTCATGAATTGCTGTGCTGCTGAAAGCAATGAATGTTCCATTGACTTTCAGGATCATTTTTAGCTGAAGTCAATTTTGAAAAGTTATATGTGCTGTGGGTTGGATTCTTTTTTGAGGAAGAGAAAGATTTGTGTTAAATTTACATGGTTGTTGTAAGCCAGCATTCAAGATGAGCAGTTTGCTATGACTATCCAGAGCATGTACAAGAGCTTGAGTGTTTCAACTTCCTATCCAAACACCATTCAGAAAAGTCCAGTGAATGGTAGAGCTGACCACAGAGCAGACTTGCTAATCATGAATATTGTCCTGGTAGTTTCAGAGGTATCCCATCTTCACTGGTAGGGAGACTTCTTTACTTTAATTCAGATGTCTGTGTATGTTCTTTGATGACGTTATAGACTGGTTAATTTTTTAATAAAATGTCTTGAAGACATTTGAATAAAGTGGGGGCTGTTTTTCCCTATTGTAGACAAGAAATAACCTTTAATTTTGGGGCTGGATTTCAAGGAAAAGGCAATTCCCACATTTGGCAGATGTTCCTCTGCCTGGGTGGTCTAAGACCTATTTGGAAAAAGCATCAGAGCTGTAAAGTTAGACAGGGTGAATCTCATTTAAAATAAGGCAGTGGAGAAAGATTCTTACTCTGAGAACAGTCAGGGCCACCACTATTTTGCAGGGCCATTTGCTATGCCCTCTAATACTTGCCAGAACAAAAATTTTATGTTGTGTAGTAAAACTGGATGCAATACAGCTACATAAGATATAAAAGTGAGTACTTGAAAGTGGGTGTACTGGGAAATTGAAGCAACAAAATACAGTTTTCTTCTTACTTCTTTAAAAATAAAGATGTCCAGTTTTTATTCTAGCATTCCAGTTAATTACAATAGGTGTCTAACCAGTACACTTTGTCTTCATTGTTCTAAGAAAATAAATCTACTCCCAGAACATGCTTGTGGAAACAGAATGCTTGAAATATGGTACTTGCTCTTCATATTTCTGCCTCAGTGGCAAGTTCATATTTTTCCATATGGTCCATCTGTTGAGAGCAAAAACAAAATTTCTAAAGCATGAGCCATGTCATTCTAAATTGGTTTTATCCCTAACCAAAAAAACATGACTCAGATTCAAAACAACTGTGGAATTTTCCAAGTAATGTCTCTGGTTTTGTAAATCCCTTATTCTATTAAATTTTAAAAAATTAACTTAAAAACAATTAAAAAAAAAAAAAAAGAAAAATAATTCCTAAATTCATCTTCAGTTAAAATCTGGCTATGTATTAAAAAAATGTATTTTATAAACTATATAATAATCATCTGGATAGGACCAGATCTTGCTCTTATGGATACTGGTGTGAACTTCAAGAAAATACCCTGCTTTCCAGAGGTAACCATGTTAAATACTCAAGAAGTGTGTAAAGACTTAGAAAAGCAATATACAGCTACATCTATGGTAGCATACATGTTCCTCACATGTATTTTAATTAAGGCCCAAGACCAAGCAAAACCGTCTCAAAATAGAACAGCTGAAATAGGAAGCTTTGGGACTACTTAAATAAACTAGTGAATAAAATTTTCAGAAGCTTCATAGGAACATGAGTCACATTTTGAAAACATGATAGACTTAGGAAGCCTGGATGTTCCTGGCTTCCTATGAGACTGAGATTCCTAAGTCATTTCTGTTCAGATGGAAAAAAAAGTTCACTGAAGACAAAAAGTTTTCAATAAATGCAAAATTAAGACCAAAATTCCTGGCATTTCCTTCTTACTTAATAAAATCTGTATGAATTTGATACCTGTTACACTTTTAGAGTGTTCTTTTGAAGTCATACTATGAAGTATGACTTTTTGAAGTCATACTTCGTCATACTGTGAAGGCCTTGACAGTCTGACTAATTGATTTCTGACTTGCAGACACATCTTTTCTAGTGGTTTTGTTGTTACTGAAGAAATGAAATTAACATCTGGATTTCTGTGGATGAAAATTGTGCTACGGTCTTAACAGAAATGTGCTGCTGTTTTTCTTAACAGCAAAAGAGTGAATTATGTACTTTTTAATGATATAGCCATTTTCTATATATCTGTCTTCATGTAAAGGCCTTTGTAGAATAGAAATGGGCAGAAGTTTCTTCAAACCAGCAGTTATGATAGCAGAAGTTACAGAGGTGTTACTCATTCAAGAGAGAGGGTAGAAATACTAGTTCTGACTTAGGCAATGAAATGGACTAAGTACTGTACTTCCCATGGAAATAAAAACATTTTCTCCCACAATGCATTTGTTTGTAAGCAGTGAATGAAATGGATATATGAGTTCCTGAACCATTCAGCCATTCCTCTCCTGATAAAAACAGTTTGATGATATGTGTTCAGTGTCCACTGAACAGATACAAATGCTGCTCTTTGCAACTACTGTGTGTAGAGGGGAAAAAACAGCAATTCTTCTATTACATGTGGTTTGGTATTTTGGTTTTACCCAGTTAATACAAGAAATAAATGGTCCAAGTAGCCTTTTTTAAGGCAGAAAGGAAATTATAATGCTCTCACAGCGCAAACATACCCATTTTGCTCTAAGTTGTTTGACTTCAACTCTTGCTACTGTCATAAAGGAAAATGGTACATGGATAGCGATCTAGAAAAGAAAGTTACAACAAAAAATAATGTCTGAAACTTTGGGTAGGACAAGCTGTTTGGGAAAGGACACTATCTCAAGCTGATTGTAAAAGTACCGTCTGTAGGAAACAGCCTTCCAAACTGCACTGGAAATGGTGCTGCAGTGCACATCGGAGCAATAAAATGCCTTTAGCATTCACACATCATCATAAGCGGAGAGGCTCATCTCAGCTTTCCCCTCAGCTGGCCCACCCTGGGCCCGTTCTCCAGGGCAGGTGCTGCAGCCCGTTTGCTGACAATGGTTTCAGAGCAAGTGAACTGTTTTCGGCACCATCTCAACAGGGCTGATCCTGCTTGGTCTGGAAGTGATTTCAGCATTGTCTCTACCAGTGCTCAGGTTGTTTTCATCACCTCCACAGCTGCACCAACATCTGAAAACAAGCAGAGACAAAGCAAGCAACCACCAGCAGTCAGTGGCAGGAGGAAAACGTGAGGGTTTCAATCATGTTCCTTGGAATTTGTAGGGTTGAACCCGACAAGCAAGATACAAAGATCCCTGTGAACTGAAAGCAAGCATGCGCAAATGCCAACTTTCCAGGGACAGTTACTTAACAAGATCACAATAGTGGGAAATATTTTACTCTTGATTCAGTAACACAGATCAAAATGCTTTCTATCAAAGGCATTTTGCCTTCTATCAAATGGGCAAAAAGTCTTCTGTCATGCCCAGCAATTGCATCTTCAAATGACAGAGTTATCCTTGTTGCATTTTTCTCAGCTGAATATAGCTGTGGAAACTGGGATCTCTCCAGACTGGATGCTTATCAAAAGATGTGACCTTGGCTCTGAAGAACTTGAACTTTCTTCCTTAATAAACAAATATATCATTATAGCAAATCAACTGCAAAGAATCATCTGCAGATCCTCAAAATATACCTTTGTTACACAAATACCATTCCTGCATGGTTTATTCAAACAAGATACTAGTGTTTATCCCTGACTCTGGTGCTCTGCCAAAGGTATTTTCTGAAAGTCTCACTTGTGCAAGGGCATCATCCCCATTTCTTAGGGCTAGAGGCAATTGTGGAAAAACAGAATTTAAAATATTGGGACAGCTTTCAGCACACATGAAACTCAGATGGATAGAAGAGGTGGAGGATTCTTCTGAGCAACATGCATTTGCAAATGAGAAAGCCTTTTAGCAAGCATAATTTACTGACAGGTAAATTATGAAGAAATTTGAGAAAGAGGCTAGCACCATATTACCAGCAGGAGAAAAGAGTGGGAGATTCTTGCTCCACGGCAAACTGCTGGAGGGCATCACAAAGACAGGCAATACAAGTGAGATGCTTTGAAGGAAGCAGGTATCAGGTTACGTGCTGAGCAGGAGTGGAGAAGAAGGAGAAAGAGCAAAGATTGAAATCTGTAGATACTTAGTGTGGTGGACAGATATTCACACTTAAGCCTGAAGCACAGGAAGCCTGCATAGCTATGGTGATATTTTGGGAGCCTGAGCCCCGCCCCACCATGGAGAATGAAGGTGAAGGAAGAGCTGATAGGCAGGAGCAGCAAAAACTGGCAAATCCTGGTGGAGAAATTCCTTCTCTGTGCTCAAAGAGAAAGCTGCACTGAAGTTTTCTGCAGAAGAGCTTATGAACTGAACGGACAGACAACTATAGGGCTGCAAACTTTGAGAGCACTTCTGCTCTCTCATTTTACTTATTGGACTGACTTCTTATATTTTTGTGAGCCACGTTGAATATACTTCCCTTTGGAATTGACTTTGTCTTCTCACTTTTTGGATTTTTTTTGTCTTTTGTGGGATTGCTGTATTAACTATTCCTCCTCAAAGCAAACTACCATAATGCACAACATGCCATCACAGAAATGGGGAAATTGTGGTATTTTCATAGATTTTATGTGACTAATGAAAGCAACAGTGTAAATTGCTGTTATGCACTGCGCTGCTAATTTAAAAAAAGAGCTCAGTCTGGTCCCTTCATGAGGTGGAATAAGCAGTGAGCTGGTACACATTTTGCTAGCCATGATGCTTCTGTCTTTTTCAAAACAGACAAGCAAAAAGACTTTTTTTCTCTGATGGACTTTTGCTGTAAATTTTTGCAAAATTTTATCTTCTGGACAGATTACACTTTCTTGCCTGTCTTCTGATCATTTTTCACTAACACCTAACCAGGAGGTCACTTAATGCACTCGCACTCCATAGACCAGCAGATGTAAGTCTGTTAGTGCAGTGGTTTTGGTGTACTATTGCTTATCACGTTTTTGCCCTTTAGGTGCCAACCTGGATTCACTGGAGCAAGATGTACTGAAACTCTGCCCATGAAAATCCAAAACCAAGAAAGTATGTTAAAATAATCTGAACTTTGCTTTCTTCCCCAACTACAGCAACAAAAACAATAGTACTTGGTGTTTTCACAGTTCAGCTGGAACCGGCCTCTTACTCACTAATTTATGACCTGATTTTCTGAAGTACAGTCTGTACACCATGGCATTATTGACCTCCAAAATATTTCTCGTTTGTGTGATTTTTGATCTTTCCATTCATTTACAGATGCATTTGTTTAGCACACGCTGGCAGTTTTCCTGTTCGGGAGACTGCTGCAATGTGCAACCCTAAAAGACCAAACTCATGGAGATGAGTATGTACAGATCTTGTGTCTTTGCTGCCTTGCGGAAAGAGCATCCTAAAAACAATTTGGGTCTCTGGAATGTTGAATTTCTGTCTGAGATCTTGAAACACACTTTGATCTGGATTGGTTTGGTTTTGGCTGGTTTTGCAGGGGGGATTTCTTTACATTTCCTTAGAGCAAATTACTTGCTCTCAACATCCTGAGCTGTTTTGACACACTAAACCGAGATTCAGTTTCTGAAAGTGAACTCACCAAGTCATATCAGTTCACACTGAAGGAGCTTCTTTCTTAGCATATATTCACCTCTTCTCTTTTCTCTGTTTTTTTCTCTACCATTTTTTTTGTTTGTTTTTCCTCTCAGGTGCCCAAATGAATTTACTGGTGATCGCTGCCAAAACTACGTAATGGCCAGCTTCTACAGTACGTCCACTACTTTTCTGTCTGTGCCGCAGTAGAAGCATGCTCAGTCGGTGCTGCTTTCTTGTCGCTGCATCTTTCCTCCAGTTTGTTTTTTTTTTTTTTAATCTGTGACTAGATTTGTTGCCTAAGGCCTAATATTGATTGTCTCTGCCTGTTGCATGAAAATTATAACAAAAAGCAATTGCAAATTATAACAAAAAGCAATCCTGGGATTGTTTGGCATTGAGGGTATGGGGAAATGCAAGACTTAGGAATGCTGTGAATTTAGCACTGAATGAGTGATATGGACTCCCTGCTGACATCAAGCAGAAAAAGCACTAAAATTACATTTTTAAAGTCTCTCATTTTATTTGGCACAAAAAGCTTATGAGTCATGATACAGGCCAGCACTCCCTCAACCAAAGTATGGATAGCTAGTCCTCTACTTATATATGAGATTTGCATTTGGAGCTAGAGGTTAAAGGCAATTGAACTGCTTACATTGTTTCTAATGAGCATGTGCCAAGCAGCATCAAAATGTTCCTCCTCGTTGTCCAGGCTTCAGTGGAAAGAGCACAGAAAGAAAAAGAAAAGGGGGAGAGATGACTTAAACAATGGGGTCTGAGATACTTTGCGTATATCATGGCTAAAAGGTGCAAGAGATCAAAGATTAATCGGCCAAATGAAAGTATTAGACACACACATACAGACTACTATAATCAGCACTGCAGTTGCTTCCTATAAGGTTTCCCGTGGAGGAGGGGGCTAATTATTATTACTTGACAGGGAGTAGCAGAAGGTACACTCTGTTTTCTCTCTTTGGCTATAGCAAAGTCAAAGGTAACATATAAGAAAATTGCTTAGATCTTACATTTAAATGCATGTGTACTACTCACAATCTATTGTTGCTGGCATCAGAATGTAATGTAATCTATAAGCAGTGTTATAGAAACTATTCTTTTTATTAATTACTTGCCAGCACAGAAAGATTATAGGCTAGCTTGGTTTAATTTCCATTAGTATATAGGACAAAAAGCTGTAAGCATGTGCTGGACATTTTAGAGCCTGAAGAGATGCACAGGTTTTCTCTTATAGTGATGGATGAAAAACATCCATGCATAATTCATGCTTTCCATCATGGAAGCTACCCACGTAAATCCCAAGAGTGCTGACTGGGGACCAGATCTTCCAGCAGTGGGCATTTTATACCCTGTTTTAAAAGCTTTATTATTGTTAGTTATATTTAAATGCCTCTGGTAACTATGGACTTAAAATTTTTTATGCATTTACCAAATGTTAGATTTAGGTAGCCTTTTCTGTGGTTTGTGGTGAAAAGTGCAGTTAAGATTTTCTGATCTTAGAAGAATAATTTAAAAGGAGGTGGTGTAAAAATATGAGATCCATTGTTTGCTGCTGAATTTTATCTGAAAACTATAGAAGAATTATATGTTGATTATAAATTCATTTTCCAACCTAGGAGAAAAAAAGTTTAGGTGGGTTTTCCTTTCTTTGTTTTTCAGTTTCCTAACTCTGGTTGGGATTTTTAAAGACACCACATTGAGATTTTCTGAAGTTGCCAGCAGGGAAAAGGCACAGATGCCCTTGCCTTGCTGCAGGAGTTACACTCAGTTGTTAGTACTTAAGTTGGGCAAGCCCTTACTCTCCTTGAAATGCAGAGGCAGGAGGGCATGTCAGTACCTCCCTTGGGCCACTCTGAGAGCCCCAGTCAGTGGCTGTGAGACTCTGGTCTTCTTCCTGCCCTGCATCTGCACTACAACATCTAGTTTCTTACACTGCTAAAGATCTTGAAATGACACTTTTGGAAAGGGTCCACTGAGGGCACATTTATACTTAACTAAAAGAAAAGAAGCATTTCCTTGACTTTTTATTATTACACCCAAAGCAGACCAAAGCATACGATTTAACAGAGAACTTCAGTGAGAGTTTTCTAAAGGCAAATGTTGCATCTGGGGTTTAAAGCCAAGCTCCTATTCTGTACCAAGTGTTGTGGTTGATTAACTTATCTCTGTAGATGGAGCTTTTATGAAGTACAGAGCAAATTGGGATACTAAACAGCATAAGTGCTAGTAGGAAACAAAAGTGTATGTGTGAACTATGCAGCTATCTAATTTCACTGGCATTCAGAAGGGTCTTTCTTCATTTGGAAAGAAAGTCAGTGGGATCCCAAGCCAAGAGTGCCTACTGATGAGCTGTTACTGTCTCGATCTGGTTGTTAAATTAAATTGTCTTCAGAAATCTGCCCTGGAGTTGGTATTTGAAGTTACTGGGCTGAGGACCTTTTGCCAGATAAGAACAAGGCACCACTGGGCATTCTGGAAATGTCCTGTCCCACCAGAGTGCAAGGCTGACTGGCTTATCTTGACTCATCTCAGGATCCTGGCTGGCAGACCCTGTCCTTTCCTTGAGCACAGCAGTCACAACTGCTGCCAGGTGTGCTGCCCTGGATTTTTGCTGTAACTGCTTGGACTTTGAGGCTCATGGTCCATAAGAGAGCAGAAGACAGTCCAAAAATTGTTGCAAAAATAGATCTGTTCCATGTAGATATATTTGCTGTGTCTGAACGTTCACACATTCACTCCCTTGAAGTCAATGAATCAAGGCAAATGGAGGAGAACAAAAGTAATGAGTTAACATTAAAAGTTTTGGGTAATTTTCGTGTAGCTAGGCATGAGAACTCTTATAGCAACACTGTGCAGAATGATCCCTGGGATAAGAAATAGTGATAATGCCATGAATTAGTAGAAGGTGAGAAAACCTCTTTAGAGTTTAATCACAGATAAACCCTTTTTGCTCTTAAATGCCCCAGATGGACCAAGGACCTCACCCAAAAGGCCGATGGACTTGCTTACTTCACTAGTTCACTATTATATATGAATTGTGAATTTAGAACTGCCCAGGAGCATGCTGTAGGCCTTCTCGAACATCAGCTGAACACAGTCCATGCCCTCCTTCAGCATGGGGCACCAGTTTAAACCATATCCATTTCAGCTGTGCCATCCATGATGACTAAGAAGTACAGTACCAAGAGGGGCAGAAGGAATTTTCTTTTTTAGATGATAGCCCCTGCCTCATATTGTCACGCTGAACCTGGCTGAAGCATTAAAGGGGGCAAGAGTTGAGAAAAGCTCCAATATTCTAGAAGGATGACCAAAACTGCAGTTAGTTAGTCTGATGGCCTTGGTTTTTCAGTCTTTTCATATAAACTACAGGTCTTCAAAAGTCTGCCTTTAGCTTTTCTACTACCTCAGTATTTCTCATTTTCTATATATTCTCAAGTAGTCACATCTGTATGAGGGTAGTAGACAATCTTACCTGAAATTTTCATTTTCTAAAGCCTTTCAGCACCCTAAATTGTACACTTTATGTGCTGAGACCAAGACTCCTAAATGAACAAACAGATTTGAAAAATGCCATTGTCCATCTTTTGCTCAACATTTAAAAAGATAGATTTTCACTATAAACTGCTTAGTTAATGCTCACTAAGTGCTAAAATTGCTATGACAGGATACTTCAATTATGAAAGGACAAATTTTCCATGCTTCTGAGATTCGAACCAATTGTCACTTCTACAGGAGCCATAGAACTTAAAACATCAACTTCAAAACCAACTTTGCAACCTCAGTACTATCAAAATGAACCAGATTTTGGATCCAAAATAGAATCTAAAGGTCACAAAGAAATTGTATCCCAGTCCCTCAAACAGAAACGGCTGACATACATGACCTCTGCTCTGTCATAGTTTAGGAGATCTGAGTTTGTTTTCAGTTGAAATTGCATGAAGAACAGTTTATATTTTTTTAGAATTTTTCATTACCCACAGACAGAAACACAATACAATGATGCTTCAGAGCTGAAATCGATCTCCCTGGACCTCTCTGCTGTTGCAGTTGGGTCCTTCCTTCTCTACAAAAACCTGAGGTAGTGCTCACTCCACACTGGGCGCCACATCTCCAGGCTACCCACCCATCTGAATCCATACAGTAGCCATCCCAAAGTCTTGAGTGCCCAGCAGCTGTGGCACACCAATCTTAAACAGAGCATGCAGGTCTGAAGGATTCTGTTCCACATTTGCAGGCACGATCCTCTTGTTCTATACATACTGCATCTCAGCAGGGTACAGTGTATCCAACAAGTTGTAGTTTTAAGTAACTTTGGGGAAAAAAAATTGCTTCCTAAGTATTTTTTCCTGCCATACTGGCATGTCCCCCCAGTCACAACCAGAATGAAAACTGAGTGGTTAAAAATAATTAATTTATTCTTAGAGCACCTAGAGACAAATATTCAATAGAAGCTACACTGCATGTAAAAAGGATGCAAAAATATCAGGCTAAGTAGGAAAATATCAAAAATAATCACCTGTTTATAAAATGAGAAGTAGTTGGATATTCTGCTTATCAGATCTAGGGAATGCAACTAGGAATACCATAGATAAGTAAGAGCTACGTAATATCTAGGTTTGAATAAGCAATGCATGTTTCTTTAGCATGTTTTCTTGTTAGGCCTTTCAGCCAGAATATATTCCCTTTTTAAATACCAACTTCCTATTGAATTATATGAAATAGAAACTGCATGATATGAATGACTTCCCTAAAATTAAATTACCTTCAAACTAGGTGTCTTACTTATAAACAAACATAATTACAGCAATATATATGCATGGGCATGTCATTCGTTTTACTGAAGACTTAATCAAACTTTCTATGCAACTAATGTATATCATTAGCAGATATATGCCTGTATATCAGGTAGGCATGTGGTACTGGCTCTTTAGGAAGAGACCTGAAGGGATTCCTACTTAACCCTTAAAATATTACTGGTTGGCAACAAAGAATTGACATTCCCCATGTGTGCAAACTACATTAAAAAATCCATTTGCCATGAAAATTACCATTGGATTTGAATTTCACAGCACACAGGAACAAAAAAATTCAAAAGCTACCATGGCTGTGGTGTTGGCCCCATGGGAAGGATCTCCTAGGGTGCCTGCTGGGGCGAAACTTGTGTTCCTCCTTACCCCCAACTGCTGGGGCCTGGGAGTGCTGATTTAGGTGTGTGATTTGTGTAAAGGGATCAGGCTCTGCACCCCAGGGTCCATCCAGCTGATCAACAAGTTGTTCTGCCAAGGCAGCACAGTCCAAAGACAGGGAAAAGGGGTTGGTTCCTCATTTCTGGAAGCTGGAGCCTGCTGCTGTCAATTTGCAAAGCAGAGGACTCCGACTATTGAGTAAGCAGGGCCAGCCACCTCCAGGTCACAACCTGCAAGAGCAAGGATATGCATTGTGGGGACAGAAGCAGGGCCAGAAGGGAGAGCAATGCACAACCCATTTGCAGGGGTGTGCTGCCCTTTGTAGAGCATCCCTTTGCTGTCATGGTCCCATGTGAAACCAATCAGACACTGCACATGGCATCCTCAGGCCATAGCCCTGTTCATCAGTAAGATCTTTAAAGGTTAATGGTTCCTGCTGCGTTTCCTGGACTGTGGCTGCTCAGATGCCCCCAATTTTTGTGTATAAGCCTTGCAGAAGGTCTGGTCACATAGCTAAGAAAGGTGCACTTGAACACTGCCCACATAACCATGTGCCCCTTTGTCCTGTTTCATGTGCAGACACAGAATAGCTGTAATTCTCATATGTGATTTATTTTTAAGTACAGTGTATTGCTCTTTTCTGAAACTTTTTCCTTTTTCTTTCTTTTTTTGACAACTTTCTGCATTGGCAGAGCATCTTGGGATTGAATTTATGGGTATGGACCAATCATTCCTTTTAGCCTGCAGATTCTAGACCCTGAGAGATAAACCCCTTTTTATTTTTTTTCTCCACCTCCCCTTTCCAATTCCTAACCAATTTCTTTATGCTTTAGAAGGGATCATACAGCTATAACAACAACCCTTGTCAAAGTGTTAGTGGAGATCAGTTCCCTAAAATGGTAATAGTGATAGGATATTCCAGACTTAAGGAGTTCTAGGAATTACTGAAGTGATCATAACATAGTATACATTGCTTTTTCTGCAGTACAGTTTTGACTGGTTCTGACATCTAGGGTTGCCAGGTTTTGGAAACACTAAGTTTTGGGCAAAATGACTAACTAGTGTATTAAAAAAGAGAAACTGTTACAGCCACTTAAAATTCCTTAAGTTTGCAGTGTTGAGTGCTGATTTACATGTGAAGTTTTATGTCTAAACCCACATTTAGGTGGTTACACGTCATGTGTACATCAGTTGCCTGTACATATCTGTAAATGATATGCATATATACATTCCTTTCCAGGTCTGTGTATTTGAAGTGGACTGAAAGTTATTTAGAAATTTAAATAGAAGTTTATAGCTGGACTCCAGAGCCTCAAGTCAGCAAATATATTCAATATTTCTAAAACTAAACTCAACTAGAACATTGGCAGTGGGTACTATTTTCATATTTCAGCTTTAGATATATTGTAAATAGATATTTTAAGTCTTATTCATGAATAGACTGTATTCATCTGATTAGCTATTTGTATTAAGGAGTACAAATAATGCATTTCTTGAATAGGCTAACTTGAAATTCAGGTCAGTTTTAGTTTGGAATCTCCTATAATTGTTGGTGAATGAAAAAAACAGATGGTGAGGCTGTTTTAGTTCTCATTCTTATTAAAAATGCCCCCACAAAATGTCATTAGCTTAAGATGTGAACTGTGGAAAACCCATTACAAGCCCAGATTTAAAAAATCACTCACAACCCAGCTTATTTTTGTTTTTATTATTATCCTAAGGTAGCATTAATTCCCACACATAAGTTTTAGATTGTAGTGAAAGATATATGACTACATTAACATAGGAGGAGTTAAATTAAAATCCTTTTAAAAACTAATATGCAAATTTTGCTTTATATAGCAGAACATCAGCAGAACAATCTCTTGGAATTAAATTCTTTTAAAAATCCCCAGAGATCTGTAAGAAGAAAAATTTTACACAGAGCAAATTTAAGACTTTATACATCATCAGTTATGTATAAATTAGAGTGATGTGAAATTAATTGCATAATATGCATATTTGAAGGGCTATGCATTTAATATCTTGACTTAAGTCTTACATTGATTTGATTTTCGTATCATTCTGTAGGGGAAAAATTTTTTTTATTATTATTTTTGATACTTAACAGGCTAAAATCTTTTCTAAATTCTCACTGCACATACAGTTCTTTACAGATTTTCCTGCAAGGCTGCTATAAGTTTTTTCAAGATAGTTTGATCAGCATGTATTATTTAGCTGAGTGTCATTAACTGACTCCATAAACATTAACACTGCTCAGAGAGAGAAGGCAGTTTTGGGGCAAGATGTAGTAAAACTGCAAGTGCCCCACACCACATGAGTTCTTTACAAAACTCTTCTTGGCCTGAAACGGAGAGTCCAAGGCTTGTCTTTGAGGTACCATGCCATCTGCAGAGTCTTGGCCAGGATCCCACTCCTGTCCCAGCCACCAGCATCCCCTGTCCCCCACACTGGCCCCTGCAGAACAGCAGGGCATCCCCCATTGGGCACCTGCTGCCCTCTGACAGCCAGGAGCACAGCCAGGTTTACATCAGGGTTGCTGTTTTGCTGGGTATGGCATGCCCAGGTGCATGTGCCTTCCTAGGCAGACCTTGAGTTTGAGGGAAGGTGTGGCAGCACCACTGTTCATGCACACCACGCCAAGCTGCATTCTCCAAGCGGCATAGGGCCTTGTTTCCAAGGGCACAGAAGGGAACTAAGGCTATGAAAGCAGATCCAAGGGTTTAATATCCCATGCTCGTCAAGACCTGTAGTCCCAGGAGATACACTAGGGATGGGAGCATTGCTCAGGGATGCACCCGCAGCCGCGCTCCCTCTCTGCATCCCCCATCCCCTGCAGTGAGTGAGCACCCAGAAACGTCCCAAGCAGCAAGCCTCAGCCCAGACTGAGCAAACTCAGTCAGGCCATCACCAGCCGGCTGCCCAGCTCATTTGCAACAGCCTCAGCCTGCAGCAAACCTCCTGGAGTCAGTGCAATTTTTCCTTCAGTATAAAAACTGAGCAGGGTGTCCACTGTTAATTAATCTTTTACTTCCTCTCCCTTGCCCTCCAAAAAAACTGGGTTGATATGTCATTATTCATTTTGCTTTCATAAGCTAACAGCTGACAGCATGACAATAAAAAAATAATAATAATAATTCAAAGCATTTCAAATTAGCCCCTAAATTGCTTAGCACAATTCTCCTGTTTCCTGTGACACCCTCGTAATACACCATTTCCATGGCTAACTAATAAGCGCTTTCAGAGGGGGCAAAAATGGGAAGGGGATCAAGTGCCACTAACTAGCCTAGGCGAGGAGTTATGCTGTATGAGAAATCCCTTCACATTCTGCTTCAACCTTTTGTTTTTGTTCCCAAGCATTTCTTCTCTCTGTTTTTTTCCAGTTCCAAGCATGCTGTGCCAGGTCTGCAGCTGACTTCTCTACCCTTTTTTCTGGTCTTTCCCTATATTTCATCTTCCTCTTTTTCTTTGTCCTGGTTTGGTTTGGTTGGAGTTTCAACCCTTTCTTTCTTCCCTTTTTTGACTTTCTGTTTTTGGAGTTATATTTATTTTTCTTTAATATATTTTTGCAGCATCATAGTTTTACCAAACTCACTTCTTCTCTCCCCTTCCCCCTCTTTGTTAGTAATTAGTGCTATTAATTTTGTCTGACAGTGCTCATGACCTGTTTGCTGGTGTTTGGTTTACAGTGGGTTTGGCTTGTAAGACAAATTTCTTCCATGGTGTGGTGCATTGTATCAGAGAAATTAAGATTTATTTTTGCTTTTTGGTTTGTTGAATGGAGTATTTGCCACTTGCCCACAGCAACTTTAAAACGAAACAGACAAGCTGAGGAAACATATTGGAGGGAAGGCTCCCTGTTCAGTAAGGAGTATTTTCCCCTCAAGTAGTGTGTCATTTATGACAACACATCATTTGGACAGGGACATACAGCACATGTGAGAGACAATTGTGCACCTCTGTACCTGGCCCAGATGTAAGTCCCCTCCAGCAGGAATAATGCTGGCATTTATCCCAAAGGTAGTGCAAAACTGTGCAGCTCTAATTCATTCGTTTATTTTTAATCACCTGCTGGTGTTCTGACTATGGTCGATATTGCAGATCACTATTGGTCTATCTGCTTAATCAAAAATAAGACTCGAATAAAGCTAGACATTCGTTTTTCTCTTAACAGCAGGAACACAAATCCACATCTGTAAAGCGTCAACACAGAATGCGCCTCTGTTTCAGAGCTCCTTACGTAGCATTTCCCCAGCAGAGCACTCAGCAATGCTCTCTGCCAAGCATGAGCGAGGCTGGAAAGCATCAGTAGCTCCAGCCCAAACATTAGCAGTGCTACTAACACCTTTATAAAAGTGAAATATCTCCGATGAATGAGATCGGTAACAAGCTGTCATCACTGAGCAAGCTGCCACCCTAGATAGAGAGTTCCTCTGTTGTTCACAAAGGGATACAAGTTGAAGCTCTGCATTTCTCTCACACAAGGCACTGCTGGTCGCTGATATTGCTGTGTTCTAGGAGGAGCACTGGAGAAAGAGTCTGAATTTTATGACCAGAGCTCAAAACCTGTCTTCATTTCCATTGGTGATATAATTACAAGCCAAGCTCATGTCTCAAATGTAGAAAAGTATTTTGAAATCTCTCCTGTAAAGACAGCTGAGGTATAAATTGACATGGGACCAGAGGGATATTGGATATGAAAACAATCCAAAAAAGATAATAAGAAAATGAATTTCTCATAAGACCTGTAAAAATGGCTTTCATTCCAGCTGTCTTTGCAAAACTTCCAAAGCATTTGCAAATTCACGTTATTACCTCACCACAGTGCATTTTTATTTCCAGCAAATGCTGTGTTTGTCAACTGTGAAGTTGTTTCTTAGATATTATTCTTGTTGGCTTGGGGAAAAAAAAAAAAAAAAAAAAAAAAAAAAAAATTTTTTTTTTTTTTTTTTTTTTTTTTTTGAAATTTTTTTTTTTGGGTTGGGGAAAAAAAAAAAAAAAAAAAAAAAAAAAGATGTTTCTTTTGACTGTAATTGTTCTCATCTCATCCCCAGTATTGTGTTAATAGTTTGTGGTGTGGTCCTGTTCTCCTTGCAGTCAATAATGAGTCTGCCTGAAGTGTGGTGGCTGTGTCTCCGTGTGGCTGTGTGAATCTGTGCAGTGGTTTGTAGCATGACAGCTGTTGACTGTGTGCTCCTTGCCTAGCCATCCCCCATGTTGTGACTTTCTCTGTTTTTGTCCCTTTCTAGAAGCTGAGGAACTGTACCAGAAACGGGTGCTGACCATAACTGGCATTTGCATTGCTCTTCTAGTAGTTGGCATCATGTGTGTGGTGGCCTACTGCAAAACCAAGTAAACTTTTCTCTTATATTTTATATCTGTGGTTGTTGGTCAGGGCCTTCCCAGTTGGCTGTAGCTTCTCTGGGCATAAGGTTGTATCTGGGTTTCTCTAGAGGTGAGCTTAAGAGACAAACTTGTGACCATGGTACTCTGGTCCAAGCCAGATGAATGCGGGTCTCCATGTCCATCAGCAGTGCAAAAATAAGACGGGTATCTGAAAGTTTTCTCAGTCTTCAAATTTGCAATTTTTTGTCTTTTTTGTTTGGTTGATTTCTTTCTATCACCCATTTCAGCTGGTTTTCCCAGCTGAAAAAGTACAAACTCCAACACTGTAATCATGTTGCTTTCCAGCAGTAAATTTTATGTATAAATTGTATATTTGTTTGTACTTGAGACACGATTAATGATGCTAAAAGTTATTATACACAAAAGGCCAAAAAATTGAACACAAAAGTGTTCTCAATGCAAAAGTAGGCATTTAAATGCATTCTGTGAGTCTCTAAATTACTGGGGGTGGCTCTCAAACATGCATGAGGCACTCTGGGCCGTAAATTACACAGAACGTCAGCAATCTGCTGCCAAAACTTCTGGCTGCTCTTATAAATCTTCACACCAAAACACAGAAAACCCTTATCATAAATATTCTACATCTGTACAAACCTGATTTACTGATTCAAGGTTTGATTGGCAGTTGGACTGTTGTTTTTTGTTGTAAGCCCCACCAATAATGGATGTGTTAAAAGTGGGGGAGGAGAGAGATCATTTGTCCCTCTCAGTGAGAGTCCAAACACATACACACAGCTGCTCCCACCCATAACCTTGTGCCAGTGGTCAGTGGGGAACAACTGAAACAATAATAAAAAATCAGATCAATTACTGCTTCTAGAAATCACATCCCCATGTATTTCAACAAACATTTAGTCAGGATCCTGAAGTATGGTTTTCTGTATAAAGAGCTCCCAGAATCCATCAGAGGTCTGGATGCCTTTTTTGCCCCAGACATCAGCAATCACTGTGAACCAAAAGTTAAGTGTTTTCAAACACAACTGATGAGAGGGCCATGCCAGGATATGGCCCTCCAAAAGCAGCAGTGATGCTAGACTGTTACCTGTGAGTTTATTTATATATGCTCTTTTCCCTAAATAGGGAAAATTCGGAAACCAGGAGAAATCCTGGAATGGTGTTAGGAGAACAACCAGTGTAGTAGCTTAGATTTTGTTGGTCTCCTTGCAAGAAATACTGCTGATCAATTGCCAAGGCAGTATCTTCAGGCATTGAGTCTTAATTCAAAGGTACTTTATTTGCAAATCATTTGCATGAAGAAAAAGTCTTTGTAAGTGAGGTACACACTAACTTTCCCATTATTCTTTCTTCTCAGTTTTGTGGAGTAATTTCTTTTTTTAGTTAGTGTCCTTTTACTAGAGGACAAACAGCACAGATAGAAGCAAAATCAAATACCTTGGTCACTGGAGGTAGGAAGTAATGCAGTTTTCTGGGGACAGAAAACCCAGATCCTTGGGTTACATGTGCCAGGATTTCAGCCCTGTAGATGTAGATGACAAACTCAAGCTCCTTCACTTTCTCTACCATGTTAAGGAGTTCAGGTTGTTCTCAGCTCCCAAAGTCTCCAGAGGCTCATGAAGGGAAGCTGTGAAATTGAGTTAAAACCTTGCTTGAGTGGTGCTCCTCAGCCCAGCATGTCTTTGGGTAGCTCAGATGTCTCCTGGCGCTGCACTCTCTATACACCTTAACTGCTTACATGTCCTAAGATGATGCCTGGTTATCCTCAAAGCACAAAGTCCACATGAATCACAGACTGTATCCTTCTGAGACAGAAGCATTTCCAAGACAGGTGTATCTGCGTATGCCATCCATGTGATGTGATATAAATTAAGCATTTTCCACTATCCAGGCACAAACACACAGAGATAATATGTAAAATGCTGTGTGTCATGTTTTCACTGTCTTTAAGCTTTCGTGGTTATCAAGCTTCAGCATATTTATTTTGCTCCCTCACTGCTCCATTTTGTAAACCTTGGAATAGTCCCCTTTAGTTCAAAACAGGATTGAAAATAGTTGTATCTTACACTGTCCTACCCTGCCAACTCTATCTGCACTTCTGCATACAGCATAGGGAGTTTTATGTATTTTAGATTTTGCCTCAGCCAAAGTCATATGCATTCCACAGTATGTTGGAGCCTGCATCCTCCCTTCACTGTCCTGGATGCTGTGAAAGTTCTCCAGTGTAATGAGAAAAAACTGGGTAATATTGATAAATTAAGTCTGAAATTGAATAGCCCTTTCTCTGCTTTTATGTTTTGGTGTTCTATTTAGTGTGTTCTGCATAGCCTTCATAGTGCCAGGTTTTACTAAGCTGTAAGTTTTGTTGCTGACAGCTTGTAATGATCTTCCAAAAAGTTCTTCTGAGGAGAGCTGGAAGGATTTACAGAATCACAGAATCATTTAGGTTGGAAAATACCTTTGAGATTGAGTCCAGCCTTTGACTGGCCACCACGTTATCAACTAGACCATGCCACTAAGTGCCATGACTAGTCATTTCTTGAATACCCCCAGGGATATTGACTCCACCACCTCCCTTGGCAGTCCAATGCTTAATAACTCATTACATGAAGAAATTCCTCCTGATGTCCAACCTGAATCTCTCCTGACACACGAGGCCATTTCTTCTTGTCCTCTTGCTACTTGCCTGGGAGAAGAGGCCACCACCCACCTGGCTACAGCCTCCTTTCTGGCAGTTGTAGAGAGTGATAAGGTCACCCCCGAGGCTCCTTTTCTGCAGGCTAAACAACCCCAGCTCCTTCAGCCACTCCTCATAGGACTTACATGTTATTAGTAAGTGGGGAAACAGCAGCTGAGGACCGGAAACAGTAGGAGCATCAAAGTCAGCAAGAGATCATGTCATTAGTACAGAGATAGTTCTACTAAATGCATTAGCAGCCATGGCATCCACCTGATAATCATTAGGTTCCAGAGCAAATCTGATGTTGCTGAAAAAAAACCTTCCAGAGCTGCCAGGAAGTCTGCAGGCTCAGGCCTGTCTCATATATTCTCACTTTGGATTTCTGAGGCTTCCTCTGCACTCTTCACTTCTTTAACACATTTATGTATTTGAAGTACACTGTTGAAGTAGGGAATGAATCCCACCAAAAAAATGTGTAACTGCCACATCACAAAGACCATGTTCCAGTGTCTACAAGGAAGCCCTGAGGCACAGACACCTCGGCTCCATGTGGTGAATGGAGAGGCATAACTCAATGGGCTGTCAGAAACCTTGCCTTGGCCCTTGTGAGGGTGTCAAGGTGACTGAGTTAAAATCTCTCTTCCCCCTCCCTTCTGAGTGCAGAAAAGAGCTCCTCCTGAGACAGAGCATTGCTTAGAAATGGCTTTCGTTTTCCTCTCACTTATTCCTTGTGTCCTGCTGACTCCTGGAAGGGATCCCAAATATCCTTCCCCTGTGAAGGTCCCCACAGCTCCAGCTGCAATTAGACATGTGGTTTTCGGAGTTACTCTGAGTTCTAGCGGCAGTGGAGAAAATTCTGGCAAAAAAAGGGATGCTATATTATTATCACCAACATCAATATGCTGAAAGGTACAGCTGCTTTCCTTTCGTCTATTAAAATCATTTCCGTGTTTCGTGCACAGGAAGCAGAGGAAAAAGTTGCATGACCGCCTTCGGCAGAGCCTGCGCTCGGAAAGGAACAACGTGATGAACATGGCCAACGGGCCGCACCACCCCAACCCTCCGCCGGATAACGTCCAGCTGGTCAATGTAGGTTTCACTCACCATGTTTCAGCCTAGGCTGCCAGTGCCACAGGAAAGCTCACCCCACAGCTTTTAAACATCTACCTGCTGCAGGCTAATGACTCTTGGCTTTCTCCATACAGAAAAATATGCTACCACAAACTACTCCTGTCTCCTCCATTAGAGAATAGTATTTTTGGTGTATCTGATGGTAAAGGAGGGTTGCCTTTCCACGTCTCTGTCTATTGGGACTTCTCATTTCCTTTTTAGATATGTTTTATATCTTGATTGAGATGCAGACCTTTGCTACTTTCCTCATTTGTCTCCTCCTATTTTGAGTCTAGATGGGCTACGGACACAGAGGTGTACGTGAACGTGCCAGTACACATGTCAGTATGGCTTCTGCATGTATTTAAGTGACAAAATTTGTGCTTTGGCACATGGAAAAGACTGAAATCTGGGAAGGAGAGATTGGCAATTATGTATACAAATGTGCTGTGAATTACAGTTTGTAAACCTGAGGTTTGTCTGGGTTTTTTTCAGCAGTACGTTTCGAAAAATGTGATCTCCAGTGAGCATGTCATCGAGCGAGAAACAGAGACCTCGTTTTCTACAAGCCACTACACCTCAACAACACATCACTCCGTGACAGTCACCCAGACATCTAGCCACAGGTACTGGAGGGGGAAGGCAAATGGCAGCTGAATTATCTGATCCATTGCTGTTGCAAAACCAAAAAGCTGTGTAAAACAACAAACCAGGGAAGATCTATGCTCCCTTCACAGTGTTTTCATTTTAAGACTAACAATATTTGATGTCGTATCACCTAATTAATTATCTTTACAGGAATTTACAAAGACCTTTATTGTCTGAATAGCATTCCAATACTGTCACAGTGAATTTTAGTATATGCAAATTGCTAAATCAGTGACAGTTCTGATGACTGGAAAGCCCTCCTTTCCTCTCCTTTTATCAATGCTTGGAAAATCACCTTGATGCCTGCGGATTCATACAATTCACTAAATTCTGCAGCCCCAGTTCCCAACCCAAAGGTTATGCTGCAGATCCTGAGTGACAACAGAACCCTCCTTTTCCTGGCTAAACTTCTGCTCATACGCATTTGCCACCAGAGCCCACTCTCACACTCCCCCTTTCTCTTTCCTGGTTGCTGCTCTCCAGCTGGAGTAATGGCCACACAGAAAGCATCCTCTCTGAAAGCCACTCGGTGCTCGTCAGCTCCTCCATGGAGAACAGCAGGCACGCCAGCCCAGCGGGGCCCCGGGGCCGCCTCAACGGCATCGGCGGGCCACGGGAAGGCAGCAGCTTCCTCCGGCATGCGAGAGAGACCCCCGACTCCTACCGAGACTCTCCTCACAGTGAAAGGTAGGACTGCCTCATTGCTTTCAGCTGGCTAGGCCTGGTGTTCTCCCAGAGGCTTTCAAAGCTTGGGGGCACGGGAGAAAATGCAACAGTGCAGCTCTTCACGTAGGGCATACATCTCCTTATTTATAAAGGTGGAGAGCTTAGTAGTAGTTTAAAGTCCACCAAAAGCATTTCTTCCCTTCTTGCCTCTGCCAGGTTTAGTCCTATTAGCCAGCAGTTCACACTTGGAGAAGCTCCATTGGAGTAATTAGTCAGAAATTTCCATTGTAAAGTATAAACAGAAGTTTGACGAATTACCAATTTCTTAGAAGATGCAAATGAGAAAACTGAGAGATTTTGTGGGGAGAAAGTAATGTATTGATCCACAGGAGGAAAGCACTAAGGACTCCTAAGCAGTATAGAAATTACGCCACCGCCTACTTTCTATAGTATTCCAGCGCCTAAACCCTTTAAAAATTCCTCTTAACCCTTTATTAAATAAAAGCAAGGAACACAAAGTGCAAGCCAGAAGGACTGATTATTAAATCAGGAACAGTTATAAATTAAGCTGGCCAGTTTTCCAGCCAAGTAATTTTTTTTTCTGAAAAAGCGTGTTCCTCAGTTACCAAGGTCTGCCTAGAAGTGCATCAGTTGCAAAAAAAACTTACTGAAAAAGTCCTTTTCAGGTTTAGGCTAGTGTTTGAGATGGCCCCTAGATAGCAAAAGAAAGACCGAGAAGAAACAAGACATTTAAAGAGAGCTTTGCTCCCAAGAATCATAGCAGAAGGAAAGGAAAACAAAAGCTTATGGACCAATTCTCTGAGCACTTTGAAATCACAAGGGATTTGGCTTTGTAGGGTGTCCATGATGTCAAAAATGCAGCCAGGCAATCCCCAAGGACACTGAGTTGTGCAGGAGACAAATTGTGGTTTTCAGAAAAATGAATGTTTAAGTACAGCAAACACCATTTCTGTGGTACTCCCTCTACCACACAAACAACTGCTTAGCAGCAGGAAGAGGGCCCACTGAGGAAGGACCCTGAGTGTAGAACCACCAAGGATAGTAAACTAGCTCTCTCGTTAAAAGTTATGTGTTATTTACCATGGAATTTAATTTGAAGATACAGGGCTCACATGACATAAACAGCCATGGCTCCAATCCAGCAGAGCACTTTGACAAGATTATCTTTTAATCGTGCAAGTAGGCCCACTGAAATCAGCAAGATTACTCACATGGGTAGAGCTCAGCATGTCCTTAAGTGCTTTGCTGGATCAGGACCTGTAACAGTAAATACCGTGTTGCCTCCTGCCTGGGAACCAAGCAGGATGCACGGCCACGTGCCTGCCAGGGGTGAGTATTAGACCTTGGTGTATTTGGGCATCTGCATGTGAGAAGTGAAGACCATTCTTGCTGTTTGCCTGCATTGCATGGGACACCCAAAGCATCATTCTAATATGAACTGTTTAGATTTAGTTGGAGGCAGGGGAAGGGGGGAGAGGAGAAGAAAGAAGGCATTTCATCAATTATTGTGTCTCTTGAAGGTTATACAATAGGTCAAAAGCAGCAACATTTCTGTGATAATTCATCAAGCATTGACAGCCTAGCCTGTGCCTGAAGCGATCACAAATTTGGAACGTGGGAGATGATAGTTCCCTGGGCATTAATTGCAAGCCTCATCTATTTATAGCAAGCAGGAAATACACGGCCAATTATTGCTGAGATGTATTGTGTGTTTATGTGTGTGTACGTAAGGGAGAATATGAGAGTTATTTGGAAATAAAAATTATTCAGAAACATAAAGGAATGTAGGAGCTGACAGATCACTTCCTGAAGCCATCAAATGCTGCTATACTGTGAACTGGTAGATCAAGGCTGTACTGCCTCAAATTTCAAGTGAAATTGAACAGACATTACAAGGGGTTCTTTTGCATTACCCCATCCATCTGCTGGATCCCATGCCCTGCCACTTGTGTACACAAGCAGAGGGCACAAGCAGTTTTATCTTGGATGTCCTTAGCTGTCTTACAGGAGAGAAGATCAAAAAACACCATCTCTGCACAAAAGGTTGGACTATATGATTAAGCTAGCAGCATATAACTGGTTAATGCTTGCTGGATGGCCATGGATACACTCTGATCCCCTTTCGCTGAGCCGGCATAGTCGGCCATGAAGCTGGATAAATCAATCACCTTTTAACCTTCCTTTCAGGATGGGCTAGAGCTGCACAAGTTCAGCTCCCGAGCCTCAGATCGCAGACAGCAGCTAGTTAGTGCTGCCCTGTTACGGTGTGGGGGAACACACAAGAAATGTGTGAATGCACAACACTCCAGTATGAGTAACTTGACACTGTTGGAAGCATGCACAGTACACTGAAAACATTTAACCAACTCAATGCGTTAACAGAACCAGTTTAGCTAAAATCCAGTGTGTCATGAAGACGTATATCCAACAGTGTACCAGCTGGGAAAGTAGAAAGGCTTCAGTTTTTCGGACAATGCCTATTTAAAAATGTGAAAGGTATCAAAAGCTCACTCATGGAAGGAGAAAAATTACTTAATTCATCCAATGCACAGACCTATTCATTGCCCTTTGCTCAATCAACTTGATTAATTCTCATGCATAACTGCAGGTTTGTTTTTTCCTTTGTCTTGCTCCTCAGTTCATGTAAATAAATGTGTAATCAATGTGCCTGTAGTGAAATCAGTTTACACTACTGCACATCTGTCCAGAATCTGTCCCATTTTCTCTTTCTTCCCGTAACTCCCTTTTTGTCAAGTGTAATATGTTCAACTGAGTCATAGATTGGATAAGAAAGCTGGGTGCAGATTTATTTTGGTAAATTCAGGCTCAGATAAATAAACCACTAATGAAAAACTAAATAACTACATCAATCATAGACATACAGCTTTTCTCAGTGGGCCTGTGTAGGAGACGGAGCTTAGAAAGATTTTAACTTTGGACACAGATGAAGTTTGGGCAAGTGAATTTAGGATAAGAATAAAAGCAAAGCCAGACCATGCAAAGTCATGCTGGGCACTGTGCTTTTGATCAAGTGGTTTTAGGCAGGTCATCACCTGGCATGAATCCACATGACCTCGCAGCATGTCTACTGATTCAAACCAGTTGAGAGTCTCATATTTTTTGTTCTGTTTCTTTGGGACAAACCCTGTAATGGTACCTGAGCTTCATTTTCAGAAATCACTTTTGACGACTACCCTTCCCACAGGAACAGAGACAAATTTTGCAGAGAAATCCTGGACACTAGGCCAGACAATCCTGTCTTTCAGCATTTGTTCCCACATGAGGTCAAATGATACTCTGTGTTTCCTTGCAGATAGGCCTGCTGGCTAGGGTAACTAGCACCCAAGGAGTGCAGCAGCACAAAATTCCTGGGATGGTACTACAAATGCTTCTCTGACTATCCTTGGTGATTAAAATTAGCAGAATCTGGCTCTAG
Organism: Vireo altiloquus; assembly: GCA_013396875.1. Lineage (NCBI taxonomy): Eukaryota > Metazoa > Chordata > Aves > Passeriformes > Vireonidae > Vireo > Vireo altiloquus. Next base: position 203,463 of record VZRF01004971.1, read on the forward strand.
GTTTTATCCAAACATCACTTTCCACCTTAGCCTGAGACAGTCTGGTTGCCAGAAGAGGGTGAAGACCCAAGAGGACTGTCCTTCAGTTCCCTTCCTTTCTTTCCTCCGTCTGTTTGCATGTACCCCAGATTCTGGTCAAATCCCTCCAGAAGTGCAGCAGCTGTTTTCCTTTTGAGAAAATACTTGCAAATGCATTTTGTTTCTGGCAGCCTGTCTGTCTCTGAATCCCATTCCTGGATTCATTCCAGAAAGTTATTCTGGCAAAAAATTTACAGCATCTCCATGGCTGGGATCTGGGAGTTTTGCTGCACTCCTCCTGCTTTCAAATGTTTTTGCCCAAAGTCCCAGAAGTCAGTATATAGGATTAATTGCAACAGGGAATTTTCCTTAGTAGCCCTGTGTGAGGATGCTGGGGATCTTAAGGGGTCCCTGCCATTTCTCTCCCAGTCCACATGAGCCGCTGTGTTCACAGGTCACCGCTGCTCCTGTGCTCGCAACCTTTCCCCATCTCTTTCCTTCAGGTATGTCTCAGCTATGACCACACCAGCTCGCATGTCACCTGTCGATTTTCACACTCCAACTTCTCCCAAGTCCCGCCCCTCCACAATGTCACCACCGGCTTCCAGCTTGACCGTCTCCATCCCTTCGGTGGCGGTGAGTCCCTTCATAGAAGAGGAGCGACCGCTGCTCCTGGTGACTCCGCTGCAGCTACACGAGAAGTATGACCACCACCTTCAGCAATTCAACTCCTTTCACCACAATGCCACCCATGAGAGCAACAGCCTGCCGCCGAGTCCTCTGCGGATTGTGGAGGATGAGGAGTACGAGACCACGCAGGAGTACGAACCAGCACAGGAACCTCCAAAGAAACTCACCAACAGCCGGAGGGTCAAAAGAACAAAGCCCAACGGCCACATTTCTAGCAGGGTGGAAGTGGACTCCGACACAAGCTCTGAGAGCAGCAGCTCTGAGACCGAAACCGAAGATGAAAGAATAGGCGAGGATACACCATTCCTGAGCATACCGAACCCCGGGGCACCCGGTCTGGATCCAGCCACTGCCTTCCGGCTGGCTGAAACCAGGACTAACCCGGCAAATCGCTTCTCCACACCAGAAGAGTTGCAAGCAAGGTTGTCCAGTGTGATAGCTAACCAAGACCCTATTGCTGTATAAAACATAAAACACATAGATTCACATGTAAAACTTTATTTTATATAATGAAGTATTCCACCTTTAAATTAAACAATTTATTTTATTTTAGCAATTCCGCTGATAGAAAACAGGAGAGGAAAAAAAACTTTTATAAATTAAATATACGTATGTACAAATGTGTTATGTGCCATATGTAGCAATTTTTTACAGTATTTCAAAAATGGGGAAAGATATCAATGGTGCCTTTATGTTATGTTAAGTTGAGAGCAAGTTTTGTACAGTTACAATGATGGCTGTCCCATAGTATTTTGCAAAACCTTTTAGCCCTCAGTTGTCCTAGCTTTTTTGTGCACTGCATTATAATGACTGGATGTATGATTTGCAATAATTGCAGAAGTCCCTCTGGTCGCTTGCTGTAGAATCCCCAAATCAGAAAGCCCTGTAATGGCACTCCCACCCTACTCCACCAGAAAAAAACACATATACACACACACAGAGTCAGAAAGAAAAAAAAAATTTAAAAAAAAAAGATTAAAAAGTTTAAAAAAAACAAAAAAAAAACCAACAAAAAAAATTTTCTTATATGAGAACTTTTATTTGCTTTCCGTATATGAGATGAGTTTTGTCTGCTCTCTGCCAGCCAAAAGGTTTGCTTCTTTGAGCACTGGGATAATAGTAGATCCAACAGCATGCTACTATTAATTACAGCAGGATAACAAAAAACATACAAACAAAAAAAAAGCGCCAACATGCATTAAATAATGTTACTTATAGAAAGAAAGTAATACTGTGATTTTAAACCAAATATATTATTAATCAGAGGTCAGCTTGTAATCACTAGGAGCTGCCATTTCATTATTTTCCAGATATTAATTGTTCTAGTTATCCCTTAGGAAATGGGTTTAAGTTAGCTGAGGCTTTGAACCCGATACTCTATTTAAACAAAAAAGGAAAAAAAAAGCATTTATATTAGTTTATGTTAATGGGGCAAATATAATAGATATCTGTAACCAAGCAAAGAGGACATCTAGCTGGAAAACAAATGCCACTAATAAAAGTGCTATCAGATTTCACCTCTATTTTAAAATACTGATTTCTAATACATGATTTATTCTTTTGTTTCCCCTTTTTCTCTTCCTCAGAAAGAACCCTGACAAGCTTCTAGCAATACTTTGTTAGAGTTGCTGTTGAAGTAAGGCTTACTCTTGGACACAGAAAGGCCTTTCAGGGAAGAACTTGATTTGCTGAATGGTTAAAAAGTATAGGCACGTAGGAAGGACAAAGCAGATGTATGGAGTTTATTTCCACTCACCTTTATTGACTCCGTTGCTCGGGTTGAGAGAGGCAAGGCAGATGCAGAGCCCTTTTATGAAGGCAAGCACACCATGTGGGCTACAGCCGTAGTAACCCAAGGGTGACTGTTTGATGTCAGTGTTTGTATATAGCCAGTGACAGTCTTGAAGTCATCGACTAGTAATGAACAAGGATGCTGTCAGTGCTGGAGCAGATGCATCCATCCAAACAGAAGCAAATGGCCTCTTTTGCACTGAATTCCTATCAGTTTAGTCAGGGTCACTCTGCCACTTCTATACTTTTGATTTTTTGTTGTGTGTTCAGTTGGCACAGCATTGACTCAGGATTGATGTGGAAAACAAATGTTTTTCCTAGACTCTGGGGATTCTGAAAATGAGAACATATGTTTTACAGGTATTACTGAGCTCTAAATAAGAGCCTTGTCAAGAGAAAAAGAATTTCAGCCAAACTACATTCATCCTTTGGGCCACATTCTGGTCCTAGTTAAATGAAGAGAAATACATCAAGGAAATTTTGTGAGTTGCAAACCTGAGGAACTAAAGTCCCAACTCCGTAAATTGTTCAAGCATATGCTTATGCTAATCCCAGCAAAAGTTACCTTCAGCATGTGCTAAACTCTCATTGACACATCCAGCACATGCAAATGTTAAGCATGTGCCTAAGAGTTTTGCTGAACAAGGTGTCCTATTGATTTGATATCTGAAAGGAAAGTATAGCAAAATAAGCTCTTTGCCAGGATGACAAAAATCAATGACTTCCTCACTGTATAAATACCCATATCACATTAGTAAGAACACACGTGAGTCTACCTGAACATCACATTCAGCAGAAAAAGAACAAAAAAAAATCTTAGTATAGGAAACAAAGTTGTCCACTAGGATGTTAGTGGTAGAACCGAAAGGCTAGAAAACTAGCACAGCTTTGGGCTATGTGGTGGCTGAAATGGCACTGCTTATTTGAGAAATCTGTGGGAGATGGCAAATACATACTGTCAGGACTTAAGTCCCTTTTGCCATTTTTCCCTAGCTGGCATGTACTTGAATACATCTTGCCTTTGCAGACTGAAACAAAAGCTCTCTACAAATTCTAGACACCATATTCTCATTTTCATCCCTTTAGTCATGCCTATTTATCTGCAATCCCGTGCAGCAGAATATCCACCTCTCCAGTAACTCCGTAACTCCGTAGTTCAGAGGGCCAGGTGGGCTTTCCTAATGAAGGTCACAAGTTTCCAAAGGATTTGCACTGTTACATTTCTGGGGGCACTTGAATATCTGTCCTTTCAGGAAGGCCTCTGATACTGCAAAGACCTCATTGGACAGATGAGACAGGAAAAGGATGGCAGAGAAACAAGACATTTGCCCCAAAATCACCCGTCTTAGTGGCAGAATAGAGACTTTAACACAAATCTTTTGTAAACTCCTCCAGTATATATCACCCACAAGGCCAGCTCTTGTTGAAGTATCTATTACAGCACAGACAGAATGGAAAGGGAACATGCCTTGAAGTTAAATAGATTATTTGACTACTGACACTGTTATTATAGATGGACAGTACAAAATGAAGGAGCAATTCCATATTTGGGAGCTGTACATGTGAGATTTATTTGGTATAGGTCTAGGGAAAAACGTCACACCTCTTCTGTTGCAGTGCCTCAAAGCCAAAACGCTGTGCAGTTCCTGCTCTTCCTCCCCCTTGGAACATACACAGCATGTTATAGGGCAAGCATGAAATTAGGCTGGAGACTTCACATGGACCTAAGAACAAGAAAATACAATTGGGGATATGGCTGCCTAAGCCCTTAGATCTTTGTGAAGAACCCAGCCTTACAGCACAATTCATGCAGCAGTGAGTTGGGGAATTGCCCTGGCTTGGCACGCACAGAAGCAGGAGGAGGACACAGACCCTCACCTCTCAACTTGTGTTTATCACGTTGTGAGGGTGATTCACATCAGTCAGGTCCACACCCAGAAGTTAGTGAGTCTACCTGGCCATAGGTGCTGCTGGCAGGCTGCAGCCAGCTCCTGCTGGCCAAGGGGCTGGATGCTGCAGCAGCACGGAGCAGAGCCAGCAAGTGCCTATGGAAAAGGCCAGCTCCCCTGTTGGGGATATTTTCTTCATTACCCAGACCTCTGAGCTAGGCAGTCCCAACATCCTTGAGTCACCACTGTGTGATCCTTGCCAGCTTTTTGCCTGAAAGTCATGGCAAGAAGAAACATACTTTGAAGAGGGGGAGAAATACTCCAGTGGTGGCAGAGTTGTTGAGATTGTCCTGGTTTATTTGCATGTCATTTAATTTGAGCCAAGAGCTTTCCTGTGTATGTGTTTATATGCAAGAATTACTTCAGGATAAAAGGCTTCTTTCAAGGGTGTATAGCTGGATTATGTTGTGCAGAACCTGGTACAGCCTGCCCAGGGTATAACTCTAAGGGGTATAACTTTAAGGGGTATAACTTATTACAGCTCCATAGAGGTTCTTATATAACAGAGAAAGGCCTACTCCCTCCTTTTGGCCCAGTTATTCCCTTCCTCACTTGAGCCACCCCAACACACCCAGGTTTAAGAGATCAATCACTGCCTTTATCAGGGAAACAGGAAAGCTCCTTTCCAGTACTCCGAAACAACAATGCTGCATCTCCCTGCTTCTCTCACACACATTGTAAGCAGTTTCCAGAGCACCCAGGACAGCAAACTGGTGTCTCCTCAAAGGACACACCTCTCAGCCTGTTGAGCACTTCTTGGCCCTGCAGTGTGGCTCCTTACCATCACCTGGGACTTACTTCTAGTAAGAAACAAACAAGCACCTATAAAATGCTGCAGAGAAGGGCAGACAAAGAACATGGCCAATTACCATCATTTGTTATTCTCTATTCTATTGTAAATACATCTTGTACATACATGGATGTTTTCATTATTTACTGTCTTTATGGATATTGTGTTAAATGAGACGCTCTTAGTTTATTGTGTAACACTGTAAATAACATAATGTCCTTTATTATTTATGCATAGGCATCTAACATGCAGAGAAAGTTATCCTCATATTATTTTAAGATATATGTCAAAAAGATGTTGCATTTTTCCTTTTGCTTTGAAAAAATTGTAATATATCCTCTTTTTCCCCTCTTTTCCTTTAAAAAAAATGAATGCTAATTTATTGTTCAGGAGAGAAAGGGGATGTAACTGAAAGGCAAACTGTTCAAAGAACATGCTATGGAAGCCACAAGCTACTGATAAACTAAAGAATTTATTACCCCAAATACAGCAATAAGTAATTGTTGATTTATTAAGGTTTTGTTATTCATTTTCAGTAAAAGAGGTGCTGGATTAAATTGTTTATGTGTGGTCCTGGCCCAGCTGCTCAGCAGACTGTGTCAGGTCACTAGCTACCATCTTTCTGTATCCAAACATTGTTGTAAAGGTCTTGTTCTGTTGTTGTGGACCACTGTTCCTTGAGATTTCTGACTCATCCCTATGGAGGTCTCTGGCGGACATTCTTGTTCCTACATTCATTTTTAGTTTCTTAAGTTAGAATTATTAGCTTTATCCTGACCATTACTACTTAAGATGGATGGGGTTTGGGGAGGGGGAGGGNAGGCAGAAATGACACAGTCTTGTGACCGTGGGAGCCTGCTCTACAAAAATGTCACCTCGCTGTTCAGCAACAGTCAATAAAGGAAAGCAGATACTAGGAACTGTTAGATGGCATCACCATGCCACTATATAAACGCATTATTTGTGCAGGTAGTAAATACCATGAAGTGGTCCTGGTCTTCTTCTCTCAGGATAGAAACAGTGTAATGGGGAAGAGTTTGAAGGGCAACCCAGGTGAATAAATATCTGGAGCTGCTGAGGTCTGGGGAGCACTGGGTAGGCTGGATATCATTATTCTGAAAGAAAGGACAGCTCAGAGAAGATATCAAAGGTCTGCAGGAACATTATTATCTTGTAGAAGGTAGGAAAGGACTGGGTGTTTAGTACCTCTTCCAATAAAAGAAATGGATTTATCAATCAGAATTACTGGCCACTGTATTCCCAGAAAAATTTAGCTCTTCATGTAAGGTGTAGGGAACTTGGAGAATTACTTGCTGCAAGAGATTGTGGGTTGTTAAAGTTTCCATGGGTTCATGGTGGGGGCCAGATCTTAGGCATTAATCCAATGAGGATTACTAAATCCATGAAAACCATATCTGATGTGGGAAATATTGTGTCTAGTGGTGCTACATTTACCCTTCTCCAACTATCTGCCGAACTTGGAGAGAAGAAGGGCAGATATCCAATCTGGCTGTGCTTGCATGATACAAGTATGTAAAGTCATTTGCTGTTAACAAGAATTAAATAAGAGGAGGAAAGCTAGGCATGAGCAGAGGAGAGAAGAATGCAGTAAAGACATCTTGGATGTGTTTCACATCCCTTTGTTCCCAGGGCTAGTGCTCCCAGGCCTACCTGTTGGTACTGAATGAGATGTCAAACTGAGAATGGATGGAGAAGTAGAAGGATGGAAGAATGACGGGATGGAGAAATGGAGGAACAGAGGGAGGAAGGGAGGGAGGGAGGGACAGACGGAGGGGTGAAGGGAGGGAATGACTGTCAAGGGTTTTCTGTCACCCTCCCTCTTCCCCAGTTCTCAACACAGAGAGTGAATACCTGGTGGGCCAGTCAGATCTCAGTTTCCCTTGGAGAACTTCCCTATCTTTCTATTTCACGTGGAGGGATCCTGCAGGCTGGATGCTTAGGCTATTTGCCTCACCTGGATGTCTCAGCTGTGTAGGGCCTTGTGTCACCTCAGAGCCAGCATTATGGCACAGTGCTACTGTGGAGAAAAGGATGGTCCTTCCATTGCAGGCTGTTGAAATTGACTGCTTTGAGAAGACAGATCCCTCCTCAGGCATCCCCACTGGCCTTTCATGCGTGGGCGTGGAGGTAGAGGATTTCTGAAGCAATTAAGTACCGTAAGAATCACAGAGTCAACAGGACAGAACACATTTGATGCAGACAAGAGGGCTTTAGGGAACACATCCTTGTGTGTCCCAAATGTCTGTCCTTGCAAAAGTTGTTTGTCAGTCCATACTGTCTTTATCCTATGGGCTTTCTCTGCCAAGCTTCTGCCTCTGCACTTCTCCACAGGATCTGGAAGCAGATGGTGTCGGGGAACACTACAGGAAAATCAAGCAAGCCCTTCTCATTTCTGCAGCCCACAGCTGGGTATGCTCTTAGCATGCCAACTCCACCCAGTTATGAGCACATGATTTGGAGAATGCATTCCCCAAGTTAATTCTCTCCGTCTCAGTTACAACTGATGGGAAGAAAACTGTCAAATGCCTTGAGATGTTGCAGTTTGTCACTGGTGATTAACCTGTGCAGCAGAAGCAAAGCAAAATGGACTGTGCATAGGTTATGAGCCAGATAACTCTTTAGTGAAAACAGACCCTTGGCAATGGCACTTTCAGGGCTAAATCTCATTTTACCTTTCAAAAAACAAAACAAAACAAAACAAAACAAACAAAAAAAAAAAAAAAAACACCAAAATCATGGAGCCTTGGGGATTTCTGATCCCAGAGTGCCTTTTCTGCCTGATGCTATGACCTTTTCCTGGAGTACTTTCAGAGTAGCTCTCATTGGAAAAGTTCAAATGATTGCAAAATTATTTCACATATCTCCAGATTAAGGCTGGCAGGACAGAGGTCATAAATCACTGATAGGCTCCTGATGTCCCCGTTTCCACCCTTGAAGACAAGGACTAAACAGAGTTTCACACCTCCCAGCAAGGAAGAGGTGGGACAAGATCAGAGCCATGCACATCTAGAAAGGTTGCCATGTCACTGGGGTTGGGGACAATATTGTGACTCAGAGGGTATTTAGAGTGCTGCACTTCATAAGCATTGCAGGGACTGTTAAAACCTGAGACAAAACCTTCAGCATGAATGGAATTAATTTCCTTGAAAGCTAGACCTCACTATCTAAGGTTTTAACTCCAGAAAGTAACCAAGCACTGAACTTCTAACGTAAATGGCAGCTGCTAGATTTCCACTTAGTTTTTCCCCCTTGGGGATAGCAGGAGTTCCCTGCACTGGATGTAATGCCTTGGAGAGGAACTCTGGCAGCAGTGTATAGAAAACCCCTGAAATAAGGCCAGCTCATTTGATGACAGCAGCAGAGAAGGCGTCAAGGGAGTCTTTGCAAGGCTATATGCACATCGGTTGGTAGGGAGTACAGCAATTGTTAACAACTGATTAAGTCATTACTCTGGTAATGGCCAATTTGGAGCCATGCTTCAGAAGTCAGATATTGTGTGGGAGGTATTTTAACTTACCCTACACATTACTGCATCAGTTGGGTTATGTATTCTCTGTGTGTACACACACATACAGTCTCTCAATTTTCTGTAATGATTTCCTGATGTTCAGTGCATGCTCAGAGACAGGAAAGGAAAAAATGTCACAACAAGGCCATTCAACTGCAAAACTCCCTGCATCCAAGAGGAAACACTTTTCCACCTCAGGGAGGATAAATTGAGGGTAGTATTTGTCCTTTACAGCTGAGAATATATGGAAAGGGAATGCTTCTTTCTTCCCCAGTTGGACAGACTGGAGATCACAGATTGCAGAGGAGCTTTCACAGGGCCATAGCTGAGAAGGGACTGGCAAGGTGGAAGATTAAGGGGACTTCAGCCAGGGTAAAGGGTGGCCATGTGCCTCTCATTTCATTGAAATAACCCTAGAACAATGGATTCAATCCCAAAGAGAAAAAAGTCACTAAAGATGCTCAAATGGGCCCTCTATATGTGGCAAAGTGAGACAATTTCCAAAGAACAATTCTTGTCCCATGTTCTGTTTGTCAGGATGTTCCCATCTTGTGCTTCCCTTTCTCACCCTAAAGGCCCCAAAGTTGAGGGTGAGTTGAGTCAGATCCTCCACAGAAATGGACAACAATCTGCTCAATGTATATGAGAAGGTCTGTGCCTACAGCAGCATTCCTAGAAAAAGCAAAGAGAACTATTAGTGCTGTGGAAGCAGAAATCCAAAATTTAGGAAATAAAGGCCACTTACAGGAATGCCACAGTATAAATCCAGGAACCTGAGGTTTAGCATACAGTTTTAAAATCATCCCCTAATCAAAGCTCCAGAAAACAAAATAATGCCATCCTAGTGATACATGAACCATTTTAATAATTAAAAATGCCCTGTAATCCTATCAACTTAGTATCTGCACACACTGTCTTATCATATCCAACTAAAACATGCAGTATTTATCTGATGGCTAATGATTATGAAATAAAGCTGAAAGTAATAAAACTCCAAAAAAGAACTGGCAGACTACAGCTATCTTGTGTCTGTTTTATAATCAACCTCTCAGTTGTCATGGTACTAAATCACACATTCTGGGTCGTATCAATGGAATAGCAGAAAGAAACTCTTATGCAGTAACCTTTTTACTTTCATTTCCAGTGCCAGCTTCCTTCAAATAGAACTTACATGACCTATTACAAACTCTGATTACTGAGGTAACAAGTTTGAAGTTCAGATAACAAAATCCAGGTAACAAGATTACTATCACAGTGATTCTATACACAGCTCTTTATTTTACTGTCCAATACAGTCCAGAGCTTATCTCATTATTTCTGTGCCTCTCATAATTAGTTGAAATTGCCATCTAGGGCTTCAGATGTGGAAACCATAGTATTTTTAGTAAACTTCACTTTCTGTCTTACAACTTCGTTTGACTGACAAGAGCTGTACTGGCTCAGCAGCAGAACAGCTCTCAGCTTGGTCCCGAGGTGATTGCAGTAGGTCTTCAGCTGCAGGAGAACAGCATGCTTTCTGCTCCTTCTTTGGTATTTCACCAGGATCACATCATCAATGTCAGCACATACTTCCAGCCTGCTCTTTGAAAAGATTTTTGGTTGAGGATCTAAAAGAGCTGAGTTTGTCTGTTTCCCACCTCCTTCCCACATGCATGCACCACGTCATTTAGATTTTGAAAAATGAAAAGACCTTATGCAGGGGAGCAGAACAAAGCTGATGCTATGAGGTTCTGTCTCAGAAGTAAAGGATAAACTTTGCCAAAGGGTCCATACTTGGCTTTGTCACATACACTGAGCAAGATACTCTTCATCTCAAACTGAGGTGCTGAGAAATGGACCATACTGCCTGTGGAAACTGATGATGCTGAATTTCAGAGCAGAGGCTCAAGCCCCGTTGCAGTCTGTCACCCAGAGATGTGCTGCCCTGGGGGTTCCAAGAGTATTTCAGAGCATTGCTCTAAGCAGGCAGCTGAGTGCGTTGTGGTGCGTGAAGCCGTGGGCATGTGTGAGGGTTCCAAAGGCCAGCCGTTCTTGGCTGCAGCTTGCTTTCAGGGGGGTCAAGTGATCCCATGCTGGCAGGGAAGCCCCTTGGCTTGACGACACCTAGCCAGAGCTTTCTCCCTGGAGCAAGCTGAGACACTCAGGATATCAGTAGTGCTCTTTCCAGGCCAAGGGAGGAAACAAATGCACAGATTGACTTTCTGTGTATTGGCCTGAAACCAGACACTGTGTCAGTACTCTGCTATGACAGCTATGGTAGTGAGAATTACTTCAGAACAGAGGCATCCAGTGACTTAGAAGCTGAACAATCTCTTGCACCAAAGAGCAAATGTTTTCCCTGATTTCTTGGAGGGGTGGTGGGTGGGAGCTGAGATGGTGAAGTGCAATAGAAACCTGCAGCCGGCAGGCTGGGTTAGCGTCCTTCAAAGCCTGGGGGTACAAAAAGCACACAACAGCAGACGGTCTCACCCATTACCAACATGGAACCTCACCCTTGCACATCTGAGCACTGACGTGAGTGTCCAGTGACTACAGTTCTGTAACCAGCTGTCCCATCCACCTACAGATAATGGTTGTACCTATGTGGCAAGAACCTGATGGATATTATCCACTGCCCGTGCAAGATGTTTGTTCTGCCTAAAGCACATAACTGCACTCGTCTGAATGTACACTCTCACAGAAGACTCCTTAGTAACTCCAAAGGTCTGATCTCTCTGTGAGAGTCGATTTTGCAAGCTGGTATCCCTCCAAGGGGACAGGCTATGCCCTTTGCTGCTGATAGCAAAATAGCAGTGACAGCAGAGAGCCAAGCATGTAGTGGCCACAAGGCTACTTAGCTAGACTTGTGCTCAACAGATGACATTTCCAGGAATTGCTGAAATATCTCTATGGCTAAACATAGTGGTCCTACCTCTCACTCTTGTACTCAGGCCAGTAAATTACGTACCATCTCTCTCACCTATGAGCTATCTGACTCAGTCCAAGTACAAACTTACCTATATTGCATATGCTGAATTCTGCCTCTCTGGAACAACCTTTTCCACTGTTGCATCAAACAGGCAAAATGCCTGAGGTCAGATTCAGGAGGAGGGGCTTGGGAAAGTGCAAAATATCTCAAGTAGGTGGGGAAAAAGAATCCTACCTACGAATTATTAATGCTTTTGTTCGTCCCTAAGGAAGAAAAAAAGTCATTTTCTTATAACATAGAAATGAAAAGAAATGGGTTAAATGCATGGAGTCTTCACCCCTGCCCTTCCCAGGAGAAACTTTGCTGCTTTTCTTGGTCTTTAAAGAGTAATGATTTGCCCTGGAGCAGAAAACCTTCTACAGGATTGTAGCCCTCATTTGCATGTGCTGATTAGCCTCAGTATCACCACAGTTTTGTTGCGCAGTTGAGCACTCTGAAACCTGTCAAAGGATAATGTATATTCCCTGCCTTCATTCACAAAGCTGCAGAGGTTTGGCAGCTCGTGAATAACTGTTTTGCTAATAGTAATCACTGATTCAATGCCTGGGATTAAAAATAGGATTGCTAATTCTATTAATGTGAGTGACAGTGATAATGTTACAGTGGTATGTAGTACATAACCTTGTTATAGCTGAAGTTTGTTACCATACTTTTGGGTTTCTCTCTCAGCTAATTTGCAAGAAGTTTCAGCTGCACATGGCCTGTTTGAAGTACAAAACACCAATCCCATGCAATGTCCCAGTACATTTAATTACCCCAGAACAGAAATCTATCTGAGCCTGGTGCCATTACTAGAAAGGGAGAGGAAAATATCTCTGCTGGTGGCTTAGGGACAACAAATCTGCTTGGAGTGTTCACTAATACAGCTGGGTCTTTTTCCATGATGTCTGGTCCTCAGAAGATGACTTTCTAGAGTGCATGTGAAGTAGGCCATGACCAGCTTCAAAGACAGGGAAGCAAAGATAATCTCTCTGCGGCTCCCATTTTTTATTGACTGCCTAGTAATTCTGCTTGTATATCACCATGTGGAGTAGGGCAAGAAGCTGACCAGCAGTGAAGTATTTAGGTACCTTTGGGGAAGAAAGGCAGGAACAGTTCAAAAGGCATAACTGGAAAGGAGTGACATGAATTTCTTGTGGATGAGAGAGAGTAAAAATTCACTACAGCTCTAACACTTAGGAACGCCCCAGCCTGTTAGGGACAGCATCACAGGCCTTCGGGCTGAATAGCTGGAACTTGCAGCTCTGTTTTGAGCCCACACAGGGACCTCATTCCCCTGACACCTACATGCTACAGCCAGAGTTCAGTGGCCTGGGACAGGACAAGCACTTTGATTATTTCTTAGAAAGCTAATTCTAGAGAGTCTGTGAACATCTAGAGAGGCTGTGAACAGCAGTCATCTCTCTTGTCTCCTGTGTTAACAGGAACACATTTCCTGGACATCAAGAGCAAGTACTAGGAGGAGGAATGAAACATGGGACTATTGTATTATCCAGCTTCATGAGATAGAAGGTTGCTATTGAAGAAGCTGCAGTTTTCTTGTTCTTTGCAAACACTTATGCACAGTGGCCAGAAATAGCATGACAGAAGTTACCCCTGTTCGATCAGGACTGGAGGAAAATAAATGTGAAACAAACAGTCACTAAGCCAGTCTGCCATGCTGCAAGGAGAGGTCTGCTTCCCTCCTGGCACCAAGACCCACCACAATGGGTCAAAACAAAATGGCAATGGATTTCAGCAATTATTAGCAGTAGGCCTCCAGAAACTGAAGCCTTTCCTCATTTACTCTAAGAATGGAGGAAGAGTGACTTGACTCATTGGCTGGGACATGTTTATATGGCTGTCCACTAATGACAGCGAGGCGCTGTGCCAGGCAGCAGGCCTGTGCCACGTCTGAGTGCTGCTCACTAGAGCATTCCTGTGTCCTTGACGCTTCTGAGCAGAAACACACTCCTCTTCTAAAACACCACCTAAGTGCTGAGCCTAATCCTGAGTTTGATGTTTGACCTGGTTAGTCTGTGTCTAATTTTACCTGGACCTCAAACAACAAAAGCACACTAGAAAACAACACACTGTTCCTTACACTCAGATGGAGAAGAAGTTTTGCCTTTTGATCTTTTGCCCATCTAATTATTCTGAGATATCAGCTTAGCTCCAGGGAAGCTGCAGCTGAGGCATCTCCCAAAAAAAGAGTTGTTGCTGTCTTTATCCCAGCTGAGGCAGGTTTTCACTTACAAAATCTGTGATTTTGTTCCTGCAGAGGGATTAGAAGCTGATCAGGTAACATTTTCTTGCTGCCCTACAGGAGCCTGGGAGTTGGTAAACAGGGTTTTTCAAGGTGTGCTGTGGCCTTCTTGCAAGGATTGACAGTAATCAATCATCAGAGATCATCATCTCTCTGCAGTTATTCACTGATAACTGATGGAAAACTAATTGGAGTATATGGCCAGAGAAGTCCTCTTTTGTTAGCCACAAGGAAAGGAGTGGTCCACCTGAACAGGACCCTTAGGGACAGGCGGTGTGAAAGGTGAACATAGACCAAGGTAGGCAGTTCTTCAGTGGCACACCTTGCCCTTTGGCCATCTCTGTTATTTTCACCATTAACAACCTGTGTCTCCCACAGTTACTGAACCAGCACCCTTTCACACAAGAAGGAGCCCAGCAGCATTTATATCTGATACCACTTGTTGTAGCTATAATTACTAAAAATTCTGTCTCTGCTAACAATTTGACCCACACAAGTTCACCTGCTGGGAGAGGCTGCTCTAAAGCATTGACGTTCTATTGCTTCCCTCCTTAGATTTGCACAAAATGGAGCAGAAAGTCCCTTGTTCCCTAGCTGTTGCAACTTTTCCATTAAAAACATCTCTTAAAGGCATAACTACAATTCTAACAGTTTGTCACTTGGAGCTGTACTTAGAAAAAGAAAACACAAAGGCCTTAATAATGTTGAAATGTATTGTCGGGTTTCTTTTTTAGTTGAGGGAGCTAAGTTATATTCTGGTTTCCATGCAATTGGAAGAGAAATAGAAGACAGTTCTGGAAGTGAGAAATAGCCTAAGCAAGGTAAAAGTCAAGAAGGTTAATTAAATTTTTTTTGTCAAACTGTGTATTGAAGTGCAGCCCCCTGGAAAGTTATTTTCTGGATGTGTAGACAGTGTTGCTGTAGGCAACGAGAGTAAGCCAGAAATTTGATCAGATTGCTGGTCTCGCTTTAATGCTGATCTATCCTATCCAGTGCTATTCATGCATTTAAAAACTCTGTGAGGGGGCAGGAAAAGTCAATTTCAGCTTTACTGTGCTGAAGGCTACATAAATACAGTAGGAAAGGGTTTCCAGAAGTTACGGACAAAACAAAAGGAAAACCAGGGTATAGTCTCAGTTGCAATTAAGTCTCTGTAGACTCTTGATTCAGTCTTATGCAGGGAGGTATTCAGTCTTTGAATAGTGTCAGACGATTAATTTTGAAATTAATGAGATCTTTATAAAGAAATATGTTACATCTCCAGTGTTGAACCTAGTTAAGAGCTATGGTAAATATAGTAAATGTTTTCTTGTGTGTATTCTTCAAGCAGCACTGTCCCAAGTGCATAAATGCAGACAGCACGCGTATGGATTGTGCAAATGATTCAGTACTCAACCCAGTAATGCTGAGGCCAGCCAACAATGGTCTGTTTGCTGCAAAGACTCATGTAAAAAGGACATACTAAAAGGAGGCAGAGAGACTGGGAAAGTAGATGTTAGTCTGTTTAGTCATATCAGCTTTTTTAGGCTGTTCTATGGCAGGCAATAAAAAATGGCTTCAAGGACACTGACTCAGCTGCAGCCAAGACATCTCTTCTAGGAGCCTTCTGGAAGGATTGGATTCAGTTATATTCTCCAAATATGCAATTTCTTTTTAGACATCCCTCCAGTGCCTGGTATAAGGAGGGATGGATCTGCTTTATCCAGCATGAACTGTGTTGCCTTGCATCTGCCCGTCCCTCGCTAAGGGACTTCAGGATGAGGTGCTCCATGTGGATGCAAATATTCCCCTGAAGCCTTGAACAGACCCAGTCTATTCAAGACAGACTATCTATAGCTGGGCTCTCCCCTTCCAGAACTGTGCCACCACTTTATAGGTGAAAATGCTGTGTCATCCAGCTCCCAGGCTGACATGCTTTATGCAGGATTCTCACTAGAGGGGTTCCCTTTCACCTCAGAGGGCTAAATTCAAGCTTACCCTTTGGATTAATCACACTAATATCCTGAGTTGGTGCCTGGAAGACAAATACGGCAGATAAACTTGGTGGCACCTCCCAGCTGGGGCTTTGAGATGGAAAGTGTACAGGAAAGGAGTGAAAAAGCAAGTGTACTGACCAGAGACACAAGCTCATATACAAAGACGAAAAACTCTCCTGTGATCACAAAACAGAAGGACAAAGAAACAAGAAAAATGCAGACATTTAATCCATCATGATGTCAGGCTCAGTGAGAGCAGCATCTGACATGGCCAGAACCTCCAGCCAGTTTTACCCAGCCTTTGGGATTAGCTGTGAATACCTTGAAGGGCTGGACTTGCACTTGCATGCAAGGGATCAGTCAAACACTGGCCATTTTCTACAGCCCAGAGTATCAGATGGAGTACATAATCAGGTTGGTGAGGGAGTCAAATTTGAACTAGAGTTTCAAAGGTAATTTTTGTCTGCTCCTATTCTTAAAAAAACCCTATATTTAATTTCTCATTTCAGGATAACTTCTCTCCCAAAACTGGACATGATCTTTGGTTTCAGGGGCAGAAAACTATCTATCTATGTGTGTGTCTAGCATTTTTATGGGTGTCTAAGTGTGTTAACAGAAGCGCAGTGTATCTGTTTAAACTGTTTCAGCAGCTCAGAGAGTTACGGTGTCAGATATTTTTCAGATTAGTCCTTTTAGCAGCTGATAACATATGGGTTTGAACTGAAAGGCTACAATGTAAGCCTTGCAAGAAGTCTGAAAGGCAAATTAAGCAATAACATGGTTGGTGCTCTGGCATCATAACAAACTGTTTTTCTTTCTAAGAGGTGCACAGTGGGGTAGGTATTCCCTCCCCTTCACACTTCTTGCGTTCACCCTCAGGCACAAGATGACAGAATCTGTGCTACGTATCTCAGGCTGCTTTGTACAGCTGAGGGTACCAGCTGTCCTGCTGGCAGACCCCAACAGCATGACAGAAGGACAGCACCTGGAGGAGCTGGCAGGCTCTTTGTCTCTCCCCCTGGGCTCCTCCAACCTACCTTACAACCATGTAGGAAGGGCATCCCAAAGAGATGAGCCTGGGGAAAGCAGAAGAGAGAGACAGAGAAAGAGGAAAAGACTATGGAGTCGGGTTAAGGATGAATGAAACACTGCTTTAACCCTAGAACAGTCACAATTTTCCTGATCACCATGGTCTGTGGATGGATAGAAGCAGAGATAGCATGCGGAACAGGACAGGACAGGACAGCATGGAAACCAGCCAGGAGCACGGGACAGCCCTTCTGCCCATGAATCCTCTGTTAACAGCCAGAAACCTGGGATGGATTTTGCCTGCTTCCCCAGTTCTAAGTGCCACTGTGCATGTTTCGTGCTGCAGTCCAGGAGGTTTGGGAAGGGAACAGAAAAATGACAGGGAGAATGAAACAGAGAAGGACACTGCTGGCCATTATAGTCTGGGATGAAAACTCACCAATTAAAGGTTAAGAGAGTAGGAGGGGAAGGGAACCACTCCTGGGGAGGACTAGAGAATTCCCTTAGGCAATAAGCAGAGGCCTGCCCTGAGCCCGCAGGAGCATTAGCAATGCTATCTCTCCTGGTCAGAACAGGGACAATTTCTCTTAAGACCCAAAACCAGGTGGTGTCTGACCTATGATTACATGGTTTTCTTCCTGAGAGGACGTCTGCTCAAAGGGGATCTGAAAGGGGGAGCACAGAGCAATAACATCCCACTTGCTGCCTGCCTGCCCTGGGGACCTGTCAAGGGATGCTCAGTGGTAGGTTTTAGAATGTCCTGGTCCTGAGCCATGCTTCAGCTGGCATCCACCACCTGATCAAAGAGAGCTGTGGTCACCCAGCAGTAACCATTAGGTGGCCTCACTGCCATGCTTGAGCAATTTGCTGGGAGAGGAATAAAATGCACCCCCAGAATGAGTCACAGACCTGCAATGCCAGGGAGAGGTGTGGTGTGGAAGAAAGGGGCAAGATTTATGCAGTCAAGAAAAGCCCCAGTTGAATGTTGCATTGAACCCTGAGACTTCCTGAAGCCCATCTGCATGTTCCAGTGGCAGTGCCTGCATAACATCTCCCAAAGCTAGCCAAATGCTTTTCTGGATCCTTGGAAATCCAGGCTGGCCTCAGTAACAAAGTGCAGATACACACTGGAACATACAGGCATATCCTGTGCTGTAATGCTGTGATGAGGGAAACTCCTGTTTTTGAAATCATTATACTACCTAGCTGAACTGCAAAAAGTTCAAATAACCTCTGCTGGCTGTAGTCTAGCCAGGAAACCTCGACCTCTGGAGTGAGGTCGTTAAAGCTGAACTTCTGGAAACTCAGAGGTGTTTAGAGAGCCTGTTAATTACTGTACTAATCCTTTAGACAATGCTGGCTCCCGGGACTTCCGGAGCATTAGCACTTTAGTAGGACTTGGGCCCAGACCACTCCACTCCCCCCTCTCAGGAGTACCTCCTAATGAAAATATTGCCAGTATCTTTTCCAAGTCCACACGTGCATAAGTAAGGCAATCAGGGGAGTCACAGGGTGTCAGAAGCTGGCCCTGAGCATTTCTTAACAGATGTGAGTCCTTTTTGTCTCATTATCTGGAGCTGACGTCATCTGTTTGCTGTGTTTGTCTGACACCTATGAAGCCTCAGATGGTTCCTACCCACTGTGGAACGAGCTGCCTATTTTTTCCAAAATCATGTCACTTCCAATACCTTAACCCTGTAGGTTCAGCAAGCCAACAAGTCAGCAGAAGGACAGAGTGCTCTGGAGCCAGAGCATGGATTTAATGACAGCATGGAAATAAAATGCCTAATCCATTAAAAATGCCTATGACAAAATATGAACAATTGAATCATAATCACAATAACACTGGGAACAGAGCTCATCAAAACAGTTGTGTTCATTCAACCAGACAAAGTATCTGCTACCCAGCAGTTCTCACTCTTTCCAGCTGGACACTCATATTCCCAACCATGAGCCTTCCTTATAGGAGAGAAGTGACATCCCTACACAGCAGAAAGAGCAGCAGTGTTTTGAGGACCCCTTGCAGTCAGTGAACTTCGGCTCGTTGATCAACTATTTTCTAGCAGGTTCACTGGGTTAAAAAGGAGTCTCAACTTGTTTGTGTTAACTGCATCTACTCTAGCAACCCACATCAGCTACCACTCTATCATGGGCATGTGAATGCTGCTTAGGACTTCTGGCCATCCACCTTCTTGCCTGGTACTCCTTCTGCCAGGCTAGGGTCCTGGCACACTCAGCTGGAGTTGCTACACACATACAATTTCCTAAGGACATTCAGGTGCCCCAGTCTCACTGGCCTAGGCACTGAGGTTTCCAGCATGACTGTTCACACAGTGGGAGCCCCAGGAGCCCTTAGGGATCCCCTGCTGTCCCACAGACTGCACCTGCTGCTCTGCAAGCAGCACAGAGGAATCCAAGAACTGGAACATGAATTCATGAGTGCAGTGGCTCCTGCATGAGGCCTTACCCAAGGACTGTCATTTCCCTGGCTTTGTCGTTTATACAGCATAGAACATCCTGCACAAAGCACGTTGAGACAGAGGCACAGCTATTAGCAGGGTCTGTAGCTGTTCACAGGCATTGACTGTTATGGCAGATGTTACTTTTGGGGGAAAATTATATTTTAATGAGACAAAAAGAAATGAAAAGCAAGAAAAACCTCTCTGGCAGCAAGTCGGGAAAGAGGGAATGGAGAGTCAAGCGTCCTCCTTCCTGTTTTTATCTCTAGGACAGCAGGTGATCCTTGTAATACTTCACTACAACAATCATAGAGTTTTTCATTGGTCACAGAGACTACCTCCTGGTTTACAGGCTGCTGTACACACCAAAGCACCCCTTGCTCAGGTGTGACTGTTGCACACTACCTGGTTGTTGATCTTTGTGCATACATAAAACAGGCTCCCAAGTATAAACCAAAGCAACCACAAACGGGGAGAAAAGGGGAAAGCAGGCAGAGCTCTCAGATTTGTGGCTGTCACTTTCTGTGGGAGCCCATCACAGCACAGAGTCAAGGTTGCAAGAACAGCAACAGAACAAAAAAAAGAGAACACTCCAGCAGAGGATCTGCAAAACACAGCCACAGCATCTTGGGTGAAAAAGTACTGAGTTGCAAGTGGAAGGCAGGCTGCAGAGTTGCAAGTTTCAACTTGCAGCAAGTCTATTTGCAAAAGCCTTTGACCTTACAATAGCTAAGGCACCCTGCAATGAGCAACTCCAGCAGGGAAAATTGCACTGCAGCAATCAGTAAGCTAGTGCATGAAGAGCTATTTTTCACTTTGAGAAAGGAAGGCCAAAGTTGCTGCCCCATACCTAACATAGACCCATTAAGGCAAGGATCTGAGCTGCTCTCTCCCCCATACCGTATTGCTGCCATGTATCTGTGGCTGCACAGTACAGGACTGTGCTCTCTTGTGCAAAGACAGGAGCACTCTGTTTAGGAGCTGGACAGGTGTTTATGCTGGGGATCCAGAGAGAGATTACCTTTTCCGGCTCTACTCTAGTCCTCTGCTGCTTGCTTGTGCCAGGCTTAGACAGATCTAAGTTTGTCCCCTTTCTCTTGGCACTAAAATCTTTCTATTCATTGCCTTAAAAAGTCGCTGCATCTGATCTGAAAGCAGAAGAGAGTCAGAGGTGTATTACTCAGCTGTTTCTGCAGGCCTGAGCAGCCACTGCACCATGCAGAGATGTTCTCAGCCAGTTGATAGCACTTGAGACATTGTTCAGAGAAAATTGGGGCCTTCGGGAAAGAGTAGTCAATTAGTGAATATTGCAGACTAAAATTTTGCTGCAATCCATGGTTTTCTGTCTCCCATTATATAAAACAGTTTCAGCACTGGCAACTCAGAGACGGTAATTTGTGAAAACACAGATTCTTTGTAAAAGAAACCAAAGGGCAGTTTTCTGTTGCTGACTGTGCCCTCATGTACCTCAGTAAGGCAGACTGATGAAGAAGACTGCACCTGGCCCAATCTTGGATTGAGAAACATAAAATTTCCCCGTTCTGGAAGAAGTATTTCTTTGTCTCTGTGCATGAGCTTCAGTTGACTTTTTAGTGGCTAATGAAATTTAACAGCCTGCTTGTGATCTCAGAACTGGATCAGGACCATGCAGGTATCATGAACACCATTAGGCCTGGGATCATCATGGCAGTTGTGCTGCTGTAGCATTTCAACCATTATTAGACAGCTCTGGACCTCGTGTCCTTTTGTGAGGTCTGAACAAATCCAATAGTTCTTGCTCTTTGGGCAAAAAAGTCGTGTGAAAAGGCCGTATCTTGCAACCTAGGAGGTAAGTGTCAGAGACTGAAATATTATAGTTTATGACTTAAACATTTTCATGAAGGACTCTCAAAACTGTATTACAAATGCTGCAGAGAAGAATTCCACACCCTCTGAGAGGCCCTGAACCACTCGCTGATGGAGATAAAGTAACAACTCAGGGCTGGGGACATTCACAGAGCACAGTCTTAACACCTCAAGAGTGGAGCTCATGGCCCCAGGGCTGCAGGGCTCACGCAGACCCTCACACAAAGGGTGGGGGGAGAGAGGCTTTGGGTGTGTGTTGGAAAAGCCCCTGGTCAGAGGCAGTGAATGCCCATCCTCTGCTGTGCAGGGGAGCCTGGCTGAGGGGCCTTCAGCCGAGAAAGAGCCGCATCCACGTGAAGGACAGAGGGGGTGACATGGCCCAGCAAAGGCCCTCAGAGGGGTCCCCAGGCCCTGCACCAGAGCAGCAGAGATGGTGCCACAGACCCTCAGTGCTGCGAGGGACAGGGTCACACTGGCCCTGCCAGGGAGACACGTGGGGTTCCCACCTGCCCGAAGTGTGCATTAATCCATGGAATTCTCTGCTTTGCGACATGTGGTGGCCACGGGGGCCCTCACCACCAGCAGAGCAGATGGAGGGGAGCAACAAGACGTCTTTGGGACCCCTGGATGGGGGATGTGCTCCCACTTAACCTCTGTCACTCTCTCCCTGTCCCCCACCTCCCTACACACACTTCTTTCTCTCTTTCTCTCTTTCTCTCTTTTCTTTTTCTTTCTTTCTTTCTTTCTTTCTTTCTTTCTTTCTTTCTTTCTTCTTTTCTCTTTCTTTCTTTTCTCTTTCTTTCTCTTAGCCTCTTTTACTATTAAATAAAACACATCAAATTTTTGGCACCAACGTCTAACCTCACTTGGTTTTGATCTCGTTTTTGGATATATTTTGAACCATCTAAGTTCCTTCTCATTTATACACAATCTTTGCCCCTTCTGGGTGTAAACTGGATCACAACAGTAAGATGCTGATTTTTATAAGCTCATGAACCTTAATTTCAAAACAACAAAAGCTTTGTTTCTGTTACAAACAGCAATGCTGTAAGAGGGTCTTTACAGACTCAAGCTGCCAGACTCATTGTAGGTTTGATACTTAAGCCTATGTATGCTCTTGTGTCCTGAAAATAACGGGATACAGGAGGGAAAAACGGGAAGAAAGAGACAAGTCTTTCACCTCTGGTCACTAATGTGCCAGTGGTGAATTCCCAGGTGGAGAAGTATAGCAAGTTATGGTGTCTGAGGAAGGCGAGTGGTGCAGGGCCTTCCTAACATAAAGTCTCGTACGAGGCTTGAGAACCATGTCAGACCCTTGGTCCCTCAGCAGAGCAAGAAGTTAGTCTGCCCCAACTTGTTCCACAATCTCTTTCAACAGATGGGAAGAAGACTCTTAGGCTTCACTCTAGCTGCTACAAAATTACATGGTACATAGCAATGAAGAATCAGCCACAGTTACATTTTTGAGATTATGTAATAGGGTGATGGTTTTTTTCCCCCTGTGTGTTGCTGTACAACACTGCCATGTACAAACAGGATTTTTCACTCTGAGGGGGCAGAAGGAGATCTTGTTCAGGCTATTATGTATGTCAGGAACAGCTTAATCACCAGTAGGGTCACTTTCTTGCCTGAGACCATTGCTTTATCTTTCAGGAATCATCAATGTTCCACTTAGGAAATATTTTTGCCTCTAGTGATTTGTATGTGTGTGTTAGCTATCCAGCAAAAGATGGCATGACTAAATAATCCAACAAGTGTTTTATCAGCTTGTGTTTGCTCCTGATTCAAAGACAATGCCCCCCAAACAGTCATTACCCAGGAATGCAGATCTTAGAGCTTTGGCATTAAATTTCACTTAATGGAATTTGCTGCACAGATAAAACACAAAAAAACAGCAAGTCCTGACTCTGAGGACATTTCCTCTGATAACAAACAGTTGACATAGGAAAAATATAATTTATCCACTGGTTTTTCTGAGGTCAATGATTTAAAAAAACAAAGGGGGGGGTTTGAGGGATTTTTTTTTACATCCAGACAAGCACCCCAGAAGAATGGATTTCAGATTGATGAGGTATTTCATCCTGATTTTCAAGTTCATATGAGCTCACTTGTTGCTGGACATGCTCTAGAGGACTGGCACTAGAAACTGCAGAGGAATTGTGTTGCCATTTTAGCAGCCAGAGGAAACCATGCTTCATAACTGGTGCCCTAAAAGCCCTCTGGACAACCAAGTGTGGCAGAGATCTGACCCTGGCCAGGACAGTGGAAATGAGTGTTACACGTACTTCAGATGTCTTTGGAACAAAACCAGCGTCCACAGACATGTTGGTCCTGATGGTCTTCTGTGTCCGATGTCTGCCAGGACAATCACGGGGAACCTTTCTCTGATATGCCACAGTGCTCTTCCAATCTGGAGATTGAACGTAAAAACTCAGGGAAAACCAGAAAAGGCTTTCACCTTTCCAGAGTCCTGCTATCTTTCACACAGGCAGCCATCTCTGTAAGTCTTGCTGTCATGTGTGCTTTGCACCCTATGTCAGGGGCCACTGTCCCCTCCTTTGTTGATTCGGCTGGCTGCAATGGGCATGGAAGGAAACTGAGAAGGATTGCAATGTGTTTTAAAACCCTGGCACATCAAGAATTTGTGTGATGTGCAATTGCCCTTATTAGTTACAGCCTGGGCAGTCAAGATTCCAGAAAAACTTACTAAAGCATCAAGTGGAAATAAGTAAATGGAGAGGTATACTGTTCAGCTGCCTTTCTTAAATGATCAATCCCTGCTTTTGCCTTCTTCATGCCCCATCCTCCTCTCATGGCCCTCCTGTCTGAACTTGTGAAGGTTCACCTCCATTACACCACAGGATGACTTACTCCTTTATGCCAAAGCAAAGGCCTGAGCTGTTCCACAGTGCCAGGTAAAACCTGCAGCATAAACTATCTGGCATTGCTCCCTTCATAGGCAGAGTAGCTCACTGCACAGAACAGTGTGTACACTGGGAGTATGAAAAAGGAGCATTCTTCTCAGTTCCTATGTTTTGTTTGTCTCCCTCAATGACAGACCTGAAATGAGGGAGTGTGATGCATTTGCCATCTCTGGTAAAAAAGAAAACAACACTTCAGCTCGAGAGGGTATTACAAAGAAACACTGAGTGGTTAACATTTGCTATAAGAAATGGCAGAGTACATGGTCTTTTCATGAGCAGATTTCAGTCCCCAGGTGAGATCTTTTTGATAACAGTACACCTGCATAGGCACAGCCTTTCTCAGGGAGAAAAGAATAGAGCAATAATTCAGTGCCTTGAGCAGGCAGACTTCCCTGTCCTACACTAAGAGCATGGATATTGCAAGGGTGTGTGGTGTAGATACATTTGTAAAGTAAAAGATAGTGGGCTATGGGATTCCTTGGTTGTTAAAGCCTTGGAGTCATCTAAGGAAGGCAGTTGATGGTGGAGAAAACCATTTCCTCTGGAAAGGAACTCCATTTTCTGTAATCTTCTGTGAGTTTCTGGAATACAAATCTGCCCATGCAGTATCGGCTTTCCTGAAGTACAAGGGGAGATGTGGCGAGGGATTTATCAGCCATGAAGGATGATCATGACTGGCATCCAGCAGCATCCAGGAGCATGTTCCCGTCAGGAGCTAGGCGACTGTCCTCTCCAATGCTTTGCACCCATAACAGGCTGACAGGGATGAATGTCACCTGGAGCAGAGCTCTTTCTATTCAGCTCACCTTCACAATAATCGAATACTAAGAAGTAATGCATTCTTGCTGCTGGGAACTCTGCAGACTTCCAGCGAGTTCTGTAGTTTGGAGGGCAAACGAAGATGACAGCAGGCAGGAAAGGTTATTTGTAGAGTGAGTTGGAAAATTGATTTGTTCCAACCATAAAGTAGTATGGCTGAGAATAAAAATAGAAACCCTTAGTCAGAAATTTCTGCATTCACTATCCATACTTAAAGCATTTGTTGTAATGTGGATGTGAGCTCTTTGAGGACACTGAAATTTACTTTTGCTTGTTTCCTCCCTTTTCTTAAATATTTTCACTTGTCAAAATCCCTAAATATCAGAAAATTAATCTTTCAAGAAAGAACTGCCTTCTCAAAAAAAACCACCCTAGTCTGATATTCATCAGGAATTGGGATATAAAAATATGTAGTTTGCTTCCCATCAGTCACTCTGTTCTGGAACAGTTATTGAAGGTATTCACCAGTATCTCAGAGAATTACATTTCCACACATTTTGTGGAGGCTAAAACTTGGGTAGGTAATCCACTGTAAAAGGGACTGCAGTTTAAGTTCACCAGATGGCCCGTGGGCTGCCTCATTAGCTTGTGTCACCTGCCCAGCTGGCAATTAAGGGACAGTTGAAGGGGCAAAACTGTGTATGGGGACAAAATGGGAAAGAGTAGAAGTGCTTTGTAAAGTGAAATCCTGTAGAATCTTCTTTGGAGAGTGGAGTTCTGAAAAAATTCTACTCATTTGTGTCTCTGTTAGTTTGATAGACTTTCTGAGAGGAATTAAATACCCCAATTCTCTTTATTCACTTCTCCAGAATAAGAAAAGCAAGCAGACAAATTGCCTTTTCATCTAATTCATTACTGCTCTGAGCAAACAAATGCAGAAACCCAGCTGTTTCCATTGCCTCTGTGGTCCCAAGATGAAGGACACATCTGCAGCTCTCTTGGAGGGCAGTGGAGGTATCACTTTGTATTAGGCATTTGGGACAAAAGACAAAAATATGTATTTCATCCCAGACAGGAATTGTAAGGTCCCAGCAATATCACAGAGTGTGCTTCATTATCCTTTGAGAACTTGAGCAGTAACACGCTAAGGACACAAATCTTGCAGGCACACAAACTTTTTTTCCCCCCGACCATTAGCAGAGTGTGATGGAAGAGCAGTTAAGTCATCTAGATATCTATAAGGATCAAATTATGTGAGATTTGATCCTTTCTCTGTGTTAAAGCTGAAATTGTATTCCTGTTAATTCAGTTGTGCATGACAATTTGCTCCTTTGATTATCAGCTCATCACTCTCTCATGGACTCTGTCCAGAGCCAGTGGTGAGCTAAAGCTCCATCAGTTCTCAGGAGTTTCCTCAAGCCAGCATGTGATCTGCAATAACAGAACTGTGGGTTGTCAGGAAAACAAAGTTGTATCATGCTATGGTGCAACTTCCATCAAAATGCTTGCAGACTCATTTTAAAAGAACTTTCGTTGATACTGGGAGCTCAAATTAAGCTCAGATCAAGAAGGTTATTTTAATTGTTGATTCCAGCTTTCACGAAATCCATCTGTCCTTGAGTGGATGAAATTAAATTATTTTTTGACTCCACAAACACAGTACCTGGCAAGTGCAATTACATGTGTGTCTAACAGAATAACAGAGATACTCGGGTTTGTGAATAAGTTCTGGCATTTTTCTGGTTTGGGTCTTTGACCTTTTCTGTATGTAGCCATTGTGCTAATTCAACTAAAATGGAACCTTTGTGCAAACTTGGCTGTAAAAACTCTCTCACTGGTTTAACTAAATGCTGTGGTTTGCACCTCTAAACAAATCAATGAAAGTTAACCCAGGATAAGCCATTTTCTCTGGGGGAGCTTTTAAAAATACTTTTAGGGCTCTGACAGTTTAGTTACAGTGAGTCAGCTACAGTAATTTAAGGATTTTTAAGACGTTCCTTGATCCTGGTCTTTGCTTACAACAGAAGTAACCACCCTGGTTCCCTTAGAAGTGCAGGGGAGATGGGCTGTGAGGAGCAGAAGCCAAGCTGCAGAAAACCCCTTCCCTCAGCAGCTCCACGCTATGCAGGACCCTGCTCAGGCACTCTCCAAAATACTGCTTTCAGGTTTTCTGTCTGAGTTGCCTTTATGGGCCTTCAAAAATTCTCTTGTCAAATAAATTCAGCAGTCAAACTGATTCCACAGAGCTGGAATCCACTGGCCCACAGTTCTGGCCTTACATGAATTCATATTGGCTTGATATGGCTTATTTAGCAGTGTAGTGACATGAATCAGCCTGAAACTCTCAGCAGGCTCTGTGCCATTTGGACAGGTAGCCCATATTTTTTCAGGTTTGCTTCCAAGCGTGTCAAAGGGCTTGCTGAAGATGTTAAAAGTCCTGAAATGCTAAATCACAGCCGAGGTTTGATTCAAAAGTGCTTGCTGACCATTTGTTTTATCAAACAGCCTGTCTCAGGTCCACAAAGAATTGCACAACCCTAGCCTGTACATAACACCAGCAAATATCAGAGAGTGACAGGATATGCTGAGTTGGAAGGGAACCACAAGGATCATCAAGTCCAACAGTTACTGCAGGCAGTGTTAGATGGGCCAGAAGTGGACAAGACATATCTGGGCTAGTTCTCTGCTATGAGACTGGTTGTGCCAACATCTTAAGGACCTATTGGAAGGAAGAGTCCAGGAAAATTTAGGTAACCTTGAAGTTTCTTCTGTCTGATATGAAGAGTCAAAGGCTGCCCTACTCCTTTCCTAGCTTGTGTTCAGTGACAGACACCAGTCGAGATCAGACCCAAGAAAGGGCCACTGCAGCACTCTTTGTCTCCTACAGTTAGAGTTAGGACAAAGAACTTTGGCTTGCACATTGGATGTCCTCCAAAGCAACCACGGTAATGACTGGATATTGGAAATTCTTCCATCTCCTGCTTTGACCTCTCAATTACTTTTGTTATACTCAAGAAATTAACTGGTAGACAGTGGCCAGCAGCTGGCCTTTTTTGTTGTTGTTGCATTTTTAATGAGATTATTTTCTACCATGAATATCCCTCCTGAAAATAGAGGTGTATGTAAAATCCAGGCTATCAGAGGAGGTGATAACTTTCATATTTGTCTAGTGTATCTGTTCCTAGATGATAGTTACTCCACTTAATTCAAACACAGTGGGTTTCTCATTCTGGTTTTTCCTTTCCAGACTCCATTCCAGGTGTGTGAACTGTCTTTCAATCAACTAGTTTACAGTGTGTGGTCATACCCTAAATGAAGAGTTTTCCACAAAGAAACAAATTTTTTCAATCCATGGAATTATGCTATACCTGTACTTCCTTGTGAAGGAATTTTACCTGTGGAGGAATCAAACCCCTTCATTATGGTGATACACAAAAACTGTTACGTATGTCAGACTTCCTTTTCTTGCTTCTTGAATCTGTTTTGCTGTGTTTTTCTCAGTAATTTAGTACCTTTTTCCTAAAATTTTCCCATCCCACAAGACTCTCTGGGAAGACAGAGATTCAGACTTCCTCAGTTTTGTGGTACGTACTAAACAAAATATCTGAAAGTCATTTATGAGAACAAAGGTTTCACAGCAGATTGAACTCTGACTTTGTGTGTCTTTTTTACCAGAGACCTGCCCTATCCCATACATCTTCTGGCTGAGAAAGGCACGGCAAGAAACCTGCCTCAGTCCTATGCCTTCCCTTTCCCTTCTCCTCTTCAAAACTTAACTTCTTTACCTCTTCTTCTTTGGAGACCTTTGTCTGCTAGACTCTTCCCCACCCTGTGGCAAGAGAGGTCACAGAGTGGATGGAATGCTGTCCATAAAAATAGGTCTGTGGGGACACTGAAGATGTTGGGGGATGTAGTCCCAAAAGAAGAGCTACAAGTTTGGCTTCCAAGGGAGGGAAGGTGATGTCACGCATTTGCATGGGTCACAGCCCACAAGAACACCAAAACTAAAAGAAAAACACACATGCTACATGACTAGTTTTACATAGTCTGATGAAAACAACTAGGGTAAAGGGAAAACAGCTCTTATCTGTCCAGGCTTCCTCTGATACCTTCTTTATTTCAGTATGTTTATGGATAGAGAGAAGGCATAGGGGAAACACTATTGCTTCCAACTTACTTCTTAGTCACTTTTCCACTTTCTTTGTGTAAATACTCAGAAAACACAAGGCCAAGACTCCAAATGAGGATTTTTCCGGTCATTTTCATCCTGAGGCTTAGTAGTTATGATCATGCTCTAAGAATTTGTGCTATCAGTAAGTCTGGCCCCTCAGAGATGATGGTCATGCAGCAAGTCCACACAGCAAGGTCACCAGATACCCCAGAGCAAGTGTGACTGTAGCTCTGTGTACCCTGTCAGCTGCCAATCTAAGCAGATTTTTAAGGCCTCCCATCTTGGACATTCCGTTTTAAACTTTTTAATTGGAATTAATGTCCTTTAGGGTATCAGTCTTTGCAGCACAACCTGGATTTAGGTACAGATCCCTTCTGGAGAACTTGCCTTGAGGCAGTACTTGCCCATCCCCTCTGTGCAACTCAAGTGTTGCTTCCTAGAACTCAATCTCCAGAACTCAATCTCAGTCTCCTATAACTATTCATTAAACCTCCCCTGCTACAGTTTATGCACTGCCTCTTTCCATTTCGCAGATTGAATGAAATAAAAGACATGGCTATTTAAAGGCAGAACAAGGTGCTATTGTAGAGATGATGGTCATGTCCAGAGAAGGGCAAAAAAGGTGAAGGGTCTGGAGAACAAGTCTTATGAGACGGAGGAGCTGATGGAGCTGGGGGTGTTTAGGCTGGAGAAAAAGAGGCTCAGGGGAAATCTTATCACCCTCTACAAGAGGGGATACTTACTCTCCACCCTTACTCTCTACCAGAAGGGAGGTTACAGCAAGTCAGGATCACTCTTTTCTTCTTCTAATTCAAAAGCAATAGGACAAGAGGAAATTATCTCAAGCTGCACTAGGGGAGGTTTAGATTGGATAGTAGGAGAAATTTCTTCAGCAAAAAGATTCTCAAGCTTTGGAACAGGCTGTGGAGAAGTCACCATCCCTGGAGGTCTTTAAAAGACATGCAGATGTGGCACTTAGGAACATCGTTTGGTGGTAGACTTGGTGGTGTTGAGTTAATGGTTGCACTTGATGATCTTAGACCTCTTTTTCAACCTTAAGATGCTATAATCACAGAGGAATTTAGATTGGAAAAGACCTCTAAGATCATTGNGAAATTTCTTCAGCAAAAAGATTCTCAAGCTTTGGAACAGGCTGTGGAGAAGTCACCATCCCTGGAGGTCTTTAAAAGACATGCAGATGTGGCACTTAGGAACATCGTTTGGTGGTAGACTTGGTGGTGTTGAGTTAATGGTTGCACTTGATGATCTTAGACCTCTTTTTCAACCTTAAGATGCTATAATCACAGAGGAATTTAGATTGGAAAAGACCTCTAAGATCATTGAGTCCAACCTTTGACCAATCAGCACCTTGCCCACCAGAGCATGGCACTGTCTGCCACATGCAGTCACTTCCTGAGCACCTCCAGGGATGGTGACTCCACCACCTCCCTGGGCAGCCATTCCAATGCTTTATCACCCTTTCTATGAAGAAATTCCCCTGATGTCAAACCTGACCAGCAGGTCACTAACAACTTCGTCCTGGTTTGCATGGGGTCTATCCTGCT
Source organism: Vireo altiloquus (assembly GCA_013396875.1). NCBI lineage: Eukaryota > Metazoa > Chordata > Aves > Passeriformes > Vireonidae > Vireo > Vireo altiloquus. The sequence continues at coordinate 234,171 of VZRF01004971.1, forward strand.
CCCTGTCCCTNCTTAAGATGCTATAATCACAGAGGAATTTAGATTGGAAAAGACCTCTAAGATCATTGAGTCCAACCTTTGACCAATCAGCACCTTGCCCACCAGAGCATGGCACTGTCTGCCACATGCAGTCACTTCCTGAGCACCTCCAGGGATGGTGACTCCACCACCTCCCTGGGCAGCCATTCCAATGCTTTATCACCCTTTCTATGAAGAAATTCCCCTGATGTCAAACCTGACCAGCAGGTCACTAACAACTTCGTCCTGGTTTGCATGGGGTCTATCCTGCTCCCTGTCCCTGTCTACTCTCAGCTACTACTCTAGAGCTCAAGGGGATGGTCACCTTCGGGGTAACTGGTTTTACTGTTAAAGACCAAGGCAAAGAAGGCATCAAGTACCTCAATCTTTTTCTTATCCTTGGCTACAATATTCCCCTCTTTGCATCCAAGAAAGGATGGCGATTTTCTTTCGTTGTTGTTGTATTACAAAAATACTTTTTATCTTTCACAGCAGTGACCAGATTGAGTTCTAGTTCAACTTTCACCTTTCTAATTTTCTCTTTACATGACCTGACAACATCCTTGTACTCTTCCTGTGTTGCCTGTCCCTTCTTCGAAAGGTCATAAACCCTCTCCTTTTCCATGAGTTCCTGCAAAAGCTCTTTCTCCAGCCAGGCCAGTCTTCCTCCCTGATGGTTCATATTTCAGCACGTAGGGACAGCCTGCTTCTGTGCCTTTAAGATTTCCTTCTTGAAATACGTCCAGGACCCTCTGTTTATTAAGGACAATAGTGGCACTATGATTCTAAAATTATGCTGAATATATATAAGTGTGTGTGTATGTGTACGAGTGATAGTACATTGAAATGATACTATAATTCCATGCTCCATCTGAAGAAAATTAGCATCAATTATAAATACAGGCCAGCTCCAGCCTAATGCTAACAACCTGGCAGGTTTATATGAGGATCAGCAACACCCTCCCAAACAGCCTTTTCCTTGTCCAGCAGTGAAACCAGCCCCACAAACATCACTGGCTCCAGCTTGTGCCAGCATAAAGCTGTTTTGAACAAGTTGGTGGGTTTCATATTAAGGGGGTTTATCCTAGAATTTCAATTTTTTAAGAATTCCTTACTTTTCTACAACTTCTTTCTGTTCTGACAGAAGTTCTTTTTGCTCACACCATGAGAAAAAACAGCCTTCCTCTTTCACATTATGGATTTTTCACACATAGGGATTAAAATGCTGCTTCTACTTTCAAAAGCTGAATTGATTCATATAATAGGCATGGTGCCTTAATGACAGGAAAAGAGTGCAGAGGTAAAGAAATCTGGTTAAAGAAATGTGAAACTGAGGAGTGCTAAAACAGAAGGTCCCGAAGTAATAAGATGAAATCATGAATTTCAGGCACCCCTGAATAAAATGCCTTTCAGCTAGGATACCTGGCAATCTGAGGGACTTGGTAGCATAGTCAAAACAGAGATGGATGATGTGAAAAATAGTTTGTGCTGAGGAGTTAGGGTGATGTGGATGAGGGCCACCCTGCTGCAAAGAGAAAATATCATTTAGTTGTGCTGGACCATTCAAAAATGGGGGGCCAGGGGGATGGAAGAGGCCGGAGGGGGTGCATGGAGAGGGGGATACACAAAAAAATATTTATAGGTTGCATGGGCATCTTTTATTATTAAACATCTTTTATTATTAAACATCTCCTAAACTTCAAAAAATGAGGGCCTGTGATTTTATTAATGTAAATGGCTTCACTGTCCACAGTACCCATCCTTGATGTCACTCATGCTTAGAATCTAGGCCTCCTTAATACCCACAACAAGGAGAAATTGCTGCAGAGCAATGCAAGGCTGCCCTTCTTTTCTATGTCTGTGCAGCATCTGGCACACTGAGAGGCCACTTCCAAATGCTGCCACTCAGATAATGAGTGTGAGATCTGCCAGTTCAGCACAATTTGTTCAAGGTCTTTATATATCAGTCCTGGTGCTTGTCTAGAAGCAAGGAAAAATTTATAGGAGAACTCTGCTGAAGAATGTGTCAAGAGGGTGTTTCCTGAGAAACAAGTGTGTCCCTACGACAACGCATGTTGGCTTTCAGGGAATACTGTGTCCTCAGAAGCTGGAGAAGGATTCCTTAGAAACTTCGTTCGCTCGTCTTTCATTGCCCTCATCTGTGTTCTCCATGTAGAGCCAAATAGCTAAAACTTCTGCAACAACAAAGTTCAGATTCAAAGTGAGTTCTGGCAGCTCAGAAATCCCATACACATTTCCCTCTCATGGGACCCATTCCCACTGCTGTAGAACTGAAAGCCCTGCTTCCCTGGTGTTTGGACATCACACATCATGGTGAGCATGAGCTCTAGCATAATCACCTCAGCCAGCTCTTCTCAGGAAGAAGTACCCAGCCAATATTTAATCACTATGCATGCTGCAGCCTCTCCACACCCCAGTCATACCCGTGGAGCTCATTTGGCTGCACAAAATTCTTCTGTGACGAATTAATTGGAGCTGGTATTCAAGACATGGATATCTTAGGTATGTATGGATTAACATAGCAATATAGTCCTTTCTGTTGTCTTCCCATCTACTAACTTTTACCGTTAGTTCCTTTGCGTAATTTTACTGTTTACTGAACAAATGTTTCTGCAGACCAACCCAGAGTAATACAGCAATCTGGTTTTTAGTGAAACTGTAGAATTCACAATTCACCACTTTGTATGCGGCATTGATACTGCTGTTGCCACATGGAGACTACTTTGTGTTAAATGGCAGAGTTTAATCTACAACCTTTTCTTACGTTATTTTGCTTCTTGAGATTTTTTGACAACCTTTCTCAGCACCACGTGTTTTACTACCCCAACTTTGTGTGCTTGCCAAAGTTTATTGCCTCATTAGGCAACTACCCCTTCTACTAATCATTTGTAAACAAGCTGTGCAACATGCAGTTCTGTATAGATCTGCTTCATTTATAATCTGTATATTATGAATTCTGACTTTTTTGTGACTTACTATTTCCTTTATCCTGTTCTTTACCTGTGCAATACATTTTTGCTGGTCGCCTATCCAAGCTTTGCTTCTCAAAAATCCTGTAGGCAATCATAGAATTTAGAGATGTAACAAATAGAATCTAGAAGACTCCTTGGGTCCTAAGAAAATCTGGATAATCCTCACAAACAAGTTCAGTGACTCTCCAAAATGACCCTCACAGATTAGTGAAACATGTCTTCATTTCACAAAACCTGAGCGCTCTTCTCTTATTTGTTGTATCTGTAAATTCTGTCTAATTGTATTGCTCAGCATGGACATCACAATTACTAACCTGCTCTGCCCACAACATCCCTCACCACAGGCTTTTTAAAACATACCTTATTTGCCATTCCTGCTTTGGGGTTTTTCTAAATGATAGCTCTCACACCACAGTAACTGATGTGGGAATTTCATACTTGGGCTCCTTTTGAAGATTTGGATGAATGACATCATTAACGGTGACTTTTTCATTCTTTGTTTTAAGAAGTTGTTCTATAGATTTATCCAGACACAGATCCTCCAGCACACAACAAGAGAAAACTAACTGTGAGCCTCTGAGAGATCATTTGGAGTGAATACAGACATGAACAATGTATTTCGTTTTCTGCTGGGGCATCTTCTCAGCTTGACCTCTGCAACCATCTACAACTTTTACACAACCTGTGAAGAGCATCCCTCTCCTGATGAGTGGACTAAAAAGATACAACCTTGGCATGTTGCTTCTCCAAGGTTTTTGTCCTGCCTGCTAATAACTGACTAACCAGAAGGATTCCTGTTGTCCTCATTTGGTCTCACTTGGAACTTATTTTCTCCTCCTGATAGCATCTTTTACCCTGCTGTTTAATCCTATCAGCCTTTCTCTTTTTAACCGAGTCTTGCGTATTCCTCAGGGCCAAGTAGTCACCTGCTGTGATATTTCAGCACTCTATTAATTATCACTCTTCTACCAAGTTTCTGCTAGAGCCTGCTTATTAGTAATTTCATTTTTAACTGTATTTTCAGTTCCCACATATTTCTAAGATGACCAATATTTGACAACAATATGTATGTATTTTTATATACATACATATATATATGTGTGTGTATGTACGTACCTATATACTATGATTTAATTTCCTATTGCTGATGTTCTGCTTAAATGGGAATTGATATATTTTCAAACTTCTCTTTTCCTTTTCTTTTTCATGAGCTTCGACTCTATCCTTTTTATGAGGGTGCAGTTTCTTTCACTTCACCCTTACAGACGTAACATTCCAAGAGTATCTTGCTGTACTTCATTGCTTTTTCTACTTTTTAATTTTCTGATCTGCTGTTTGACAGCTCAGCCCACTTCCGTGCTGGATTAGATGAAGACATTCTGCTCCAAAAGTCAGTTCTTTGAGTGTTTGTGATGAAACTGAACATTTCCCCCTCACAACTTCCCTATGTCATCTAATCAGCTATACGTTAAGGTTTTGCTTTTCCACATCTCTGACTGGCCCTGAACATGCCCCTGGAAGAACTTCCAAATATGACACTGTCTAAAGCCATAAACTTTGCATAAAGAATCTTCTTTCTTACCCACCCCTTTTTCAATCACAACCAATTTTCTATCACTATCACCTCCTTTCCAGCAGTCCCTAAAAAGCCTTTCTAGACACATGAAGCAATTTACTACCCTTGCATCATCTGCCAAGCAGGTTTCCATGTAGTCTTCTCCAATATCCTGAGAAAATACTTAGACACTTTATTTATATGCAGGCACTGTAATAGCCTGCAATTTGGCCTCTGTTGGCATGCCTGTTATCCTTTGTGCAATGCAATACATGTGCCCATTGTGAGGCTCATTTCTCAACTTTTCTGGTTAGCTAGTGGTTGGATTTATCCTTTTCTCAGCCTGAGTGAACTTCTAAAGCTGCACTGGACTGCCCTGACACGTCCAAGGAATGTCATGATAAACCTCTCTTTCTCACTGAGTTTTTCCAGACCGGTCTCTGGGGTAAGTGGTTTCTGCATGGGAGCCTCAGAGTGATCCACCTGCATGGCAAGCAATGGCATGAGCTATGAACAGGTACATCTCTTGTGCTCCTGTGCCTTGTAGTCTTTCCTGGAGAGGAGAAGGAAATTTCCTTGCTACTGCTTCCATTTATTCCTTGGTTTGGACAGGTTACTTGGTTTCCATGTGTGGTTGATTTCTCTGTGAGAGTCAGGACAGGCTCGCTGTTACACAGCTGGCTAGGTGTTGGGGCTTGTTTTGCTTAAAAATGCTACAAAACCCTACATACAAACTCTGTGTGCCTCAAATCTTAAAAGTAGATATTTTTCCAGTCATATTTTTTCAGATTGAAAGATTTTCCTGGATCTTCAGCACACTTGAAAGGTTCAGTTTCAATTGCCTTCACTCCAAAAAGTACTTATCCACAGCACCACGGAGTGCCTGCATGGACATCATACCCAGAGTTAAGTGCAGCTAAAGACAAATAATTTGTTGGTAAGAGGTCCACTGGCCTGCTATCTCATACATAGCATTCATAGAGATTCTGTCAGCGAAGGAAGACTGCATGACCTCAAAAGCGTAAGAATGGAGAATAACACATTTTCCTCCTTGCACCTTTTTAAAAACAAAGAGATTTGGGTGTAACCCTGGAGCTCTCTGGCAGCTCTAGACACCAGGGATAAAACGCTGCTCCCTAGTGGTAATCGACAACCACTACCAGTAAGAAGGCAAGTCCCTCTGTAGAACAGGGTTTTGAAGAAGACGTAAAGCACAATGTCTCAATAGTAGTGTTTTTCATAATTCTCTTTTCTTGGACAGCAAACAACTGCAGTAGAAAGTTGTAGGAATAAAATCCCACAAATAAATGTTTTGTTGTCAGCACCATGGTCAACATCAATTCCTGGGGCTGCCAGGACCAGAATGAATGCACTTTCCCAAATGAGTAAGGTTTCCATTGTGTTCTAAAGCACTTCTTCCTTAAAGTAAGCATGGTCTAGAAATCAATAAGTCCTGTTAAATGGATTAAAAATGGACCAAAAAATAGATCTCAAAAGGTAATTGTTCAAGTGGACCAGTGTGTGAATGCAGATGACATTAAATGTATCCCTGAAGGACAGATTTCAGTCCAAGGATGGTTCAATATTTTAATCAATAATCTGGAAGGAAACAGGAAAATCATTGCTGATAAAATTTGCAGAAGAAACAGGAATATATAGAATAATGAATGGCTAAGGAGGGGTTCCTCAGGGAAATCCAGATTACTGAACTGTATACTGCCCATTTGTGTTTGGCCAATAGTGAAAATCAGTAAGAAGCAGTCTGTGGTGAGGGAAAGGACAGTTTTGGAAAGCAATGCCTCTGGCAGGCTTACTTGATGTACATTTTAAGTGAGAGGCTGCAGCTGTAAGGGTTAACCTGGCCCTTCTGTAGAGGGGCTGTGAACAAGGAGCAGAGACAGGGAGCTACAGACTGCTGGCTTCAGCTGTGGTGACACCATGCCTACCCCACTGTGTTCAGGTTGGTGTCACTGGGATGGAGGGGATGCTGGAGGAGGCAAAGAGATAAAACGGGAGAGCAGAGGGCTCAGAACACAGATATATATGTAGCACAAGGTCTGAAAATTCTGCCTTAAGTAACAGCTTCAAGCACCTTGGTTTATTTAGAGAGAGAAGGATCAGATATTGATCACTTTAAAAGCAATTGTTTTCATCCTGTGGTTACTGATGCACTGACAATGGACCATCCAAGAGAACTAAGTACAATAGGAAGTTCAGCTTTTGTATGGGGAAGTGCTCAGGAATATGTAAATTTAAAAGACTTTAAAAGAGAAGTTCACAAATAAAAAAAACAGTTGGAAGGTAAGGTACTAGAGGGCAAAATCCTTCTAAATCCAGGAGCTGCAAAGACAGAAGAGGATGGAAATTATTGGCAGTTAGAGTGATTGCTGGAGTAGTGGCTCATTGTTTCATTGAAAGTGACATATCTTCCTGCAGAGTAAAGTATGTGAACTTAGCAATTATACATGGCTTGCAGGGGATCAAATGAGGATGGAGGCATAACAGGGCACGTAACAGGCACAGCATCTCCCTAACTGAGAATTAAAATGCACCTGGAGCTTGTGATCTGTGGACTTGCAGAAAGGTCATATTGAGGAAATTTATTTCAGGTACTACTTTTACTTGAAGCTAGCAGCTACCGCAGATTAGCTACTTTCCTTAGGAAAATTTCTTTTTTGGGAGGCAAACTCAGAAACAGGATGCAAAGGCATTTTTGATTCCCTGAGAAATTCTGATGCGTGAAAGGGCATGCATGAAAGGTTTTACAGTAATTATTGAAGTGTAAGGTCTATTTCTAATATCAGTAAAAGTCTGAACTGAAGAATTCTTAGCACCCAAAGCTTCTCAACTCTATTTTGTTGCCTGGCAAGTATCCTGAACTCAATGTACCAGATGGCACAATCTCCTAGAGGGATGGAGCTTTGTGGATGTGAGGAAGATAGCTGCAGGTTTCAATTTCAGTCCCAGACTAATTTTCTCTAGTCACTGATGCAAAATATTGATTTCAAGACAGATTTAAAAGTGCTACTAATCCACAGGGGAATGACACTATATATTTAAATCCCATATGTTGATTAGAGCAGTCAAAGGTCTTATATGTAATTAACAGTGTATTTTTGAATACATTTAGTTTTCAATTCTGTACAGCACAATCTTGAAGATGAGGGACAGAAAAAGAAATAAGATAGTAGGAGTATAGGAATAGAGTATTATGAGAAAGGCAATAAACTGCCCCAGACCCATAGTCTCAGGTACAAATGGTGAGTTCCTTCCTTGTTCTTAGTGTCTTCAGGTCCATTGCATGAGGATGTCAGTTTAGAAGGGGAGAGCTCAATGTTACAGGGCTTTGGCAGAATCTTGATAGCTGTGCGGTTTTCTCATTCCAACATCTTTTATGAAAGGCTCCTGGACACTAGAAGAGCTCAGTGTAGGACTCACGGAACTCTCACTGAGTCCCTCAGTGATACTTTCCCAAGCAGTATAACTACCAATTCCTACCATCTCTTTTTGGTGCTGTTCTCTCCTGAGACCTGTTTTCTTCCTTCATGCCCTTGCAGGCATGTGACCAAATCTGTTAAGCAGCCAGCTTTCCTTCAGGTGGAGAAGCTCTGATCCTTGATGGTATTTCAGACCCTTTCCCTCTATTTCATGATTACTTTTTGTTTATCTGTTGTAATATTTTGGTGTTAAGTGGAAGAAGTGTGTATGCACAAACCAATACCAAGGATTTTCAGAGCAAGAAACTACCACCTACTCTCCTGGATGTAATGGAAAGTACTCGGTAAGTATTTTATTTGAGCTGGTCAAAATGTTCTGACTGGACACCTGTCTTACACCAAATGCCCTTTTGATTAGATTAAAACATTCTACAGGGACATGCCAGTTTTTATGAAAATTATTGAAGTATTTTATTTCTGCCAAGCTGGAGCTTTTGGTATGATGAACTTGGTACACTGGAATGGCATTATGATATGCAAAATGGGAACACTGAGGTGAAGAGTTGGAGCTTTTGCTGAGATGTTGCATTTTGATAAAATTATTTTTATTACATCTGAAAAATTAATTTTAAAGGGAGGTGTGTGGGGGACAGCTTTGCAGGGAAAAGATAAAAGCAAGGCTTATCAAAAAACATTTTATGCTTTCAGCTGCCTGTCTTAAAAAACCTCTGGATTCTGGGCGGCCTGCTCTGCAAACAGGCTGTTATCCACTCTTCACATACCAGCAGCCCACGTCAGCCATGCTGCCGACTTGCCCCACTGGGTGACCTCCCTGCCTTCCAGCAAGAAACCTCTCCTTGAGGTGTCTTCACATGTCCTGCTCAGGATCTGCTCCAGATCTGCTTTTCTCAAGGATAATTCAGAGAAATTATGACAAACAGATGCCTAGGAAATTTTGGCCCTGAAGGGAGAAGGTGTGAAACCCCTGAACAGTCCCTTTTCTTCTGAAAATAGTGAAAGGAACATTGAAGAGTTTGGTTGGGGTGCTGCAGAGGGTGCCAGGATACAAATCCCACAGGGAATAGGCACTGAGTGTGCATGTCCAGGAGGAAGCCCTTGAGACTCATCCTGCAGGGGAAAAAGCAAGTTGTGCACCTTTGGGTATTTACCTGTGCACCCTGGGGGAAGAGGGCAAGTGGTGGAATCACAGGGCAGACAGCCACAGACTGATGGGGAATTCCCCCTGCACAGAGATTAATTAAATTTGGGCTGCCATGCAGAGAAGCAGATTTGTCAGCAAGACTTCCAAAAAGGGATTAGATGCCTTAAATGGGTACAATCTGCATTTGTAATTACACTGCTTAGGATAACATTTCTGTGGGGTACTTAGCCTTGTTGTTTGGGGAATAAACTGATCTGCAGCAGGGCTTGGGAAAGGAGTTCCCTGTGCAAAAGACTCTTGCAACAGAAGGAACATTATACATGTGTTATTGCTTACTCCAAAACATTTGGTTGCCAGCCACTGCTCTAGGCAGTCCCTGGACTAGACTGACCATCAGTGTGTATCTCTGGAGCATTTCTAATGTCCCTGCATTGTATTACATTACCGTGATAACGCAGGCAATTTTCCTCTGCAAAGCCAGAGCATTAGGAAGCACTGCAGCATTAATGCAGCTTTCTGTTACCCAATCTGTTGTTGAGAAGAAATACAAGAAAATGTAATTAATCTTTGCTATTACACCTGACCCGCCTTCTAGGGAAATGTGTTTCTGGGAGCCCAGATCAGGGATGATATGGCGACTGTCCCAAGGCTAGTTAAACCCACGGATTGTTACCCACTGTTAGTGTGCCATGCGGGCAGCAATGATATATGGAGTCAGCAGCAGTCTGGGAAGCATTAAGAGAGACTACAGAGGCCTGGGTACAATGGGAACCACTCCATGGGTGAAGAAAGCTGCCTGTATGGCCGCACTCACAGAATTGTAGTTAACAGCTCAGTGTGCACCTGGACACCAAAGACCAGTGGTGCCCCTCAGGGGTCAGCACTGGGACCATCACTGTTCAACACCTGTGTCAGTGACACGGACAGTGGGACCAGGGGCACCCTCAGCAGGTTTGCCACCCACACCAAGCTGTGTGGGGCAGTCAACATGCCAGCAGGAAGCGATGCCATCCAGAGGGACCTGGACAGGCTGGAGAGGTGGGGCTGTGCAAACCCCATGAAGTTCAGCAAGGCCAAGTGCAAGGTCCTGCACCTGGGTTGTGGCAACCCCAGACAGAGCTACAGGCTGGGTGGAGAAGTGACTGACAGCAGCCCTGAGGAGAAGGACTTGGGGGTGCTGGTGGATGAAAATCTCAGCATGACCCAGCCATGTGCACTCCGAGACCAGAAAGGCAATGGGATCCTGGGCTGCATCCAAAGCAGCGTGAGCAGCAGGGCCAGGGAGAGGATTCTGCCCCTCTGCTCTGGTGAGATCCCACCTGGAGTGCTGAGAACAGTTCTGGTGGCCCCAGCAAAGAAAGACATGGAACTGTTGGAGTGAGTCCAGAGGAGGCCACAACGTTGGCAGGAGGACTGGAGCACCTCCCCAGGTGAAGACAGACTGAGGAAGTTGGGACTGTTCATCCTGGAGAAAGCTGTGTGGACACTTCTTAGCCACCTCCCAGTATCTGAAGGGTCCCACAGGGAAGCTGGAGAGGGATTCTTTGTTAGGATCTGTCGTGATAGAACAAGGAGTAATGGGTATAAATTGAAAGAGGAGAAATGCAGGTTAAATATTGGGAAGAAATTCTTTACAGAGAAGGTGGTGGGACACTGGACAATTGCCCAGGGAGGTTGTGGATGCTCCCCACCCAGCAGTATTCAAGATCAGTGGATAAGGCCTTGATCAATCTGGTCTAGCGAAAGGTGTCCCTGTCCATGGCAGAGGGGTTGGCACAAGATCCATTCCAATCTAGGCCATGATTATCAAAAAACAAACATGAGACACGTAGATGAACCTTTGGGTGATGTGAGGTTACCAATTTATCACTGCTTGTGCTGAGCAGTGTATCTCTCTGATGTGACATTGGAGGCTTAAATGACTGCAAAGCAACAAGGATTTCTCTCTCTCAACTCTGGAAGAAAATAGCAACTCCAAATAGAAATTAAAGCCTTCAAACACTGTGAAGGCATAAACAGCCTTTATGGGCCACCCACTCTGTAACTCATGATTGAAGGGAAAGGTAAATGGAAATGTTTAATCCCAGAAGAGTGACAGAAATAACATTTGGGATTACACTACAAACTTTTCAGAAGCGTGGAGTGAGTCACAGGGGAGATCCTGGAGAAGATCAAGGGGATAAAGACAGTGTTTTATATTGTCTGAACTTCAGCACAGAGAAATACAAGATTTCATTTCCTGAACGAACAATGACACTTAGGTTTGTCTATCTGGGATAAGGAAGACAGACGCACAAATTTACAGCACGTATATTGTAGCTCTGGTGATTATGCAGTTCATGATACTGCTCCTTCAAAATTATATACACATTTGTAAGCAGGATCCTGTCAACAATCCCATTCATCCCAGTGAAATAACTTCTGATTAAAATATTAAACACATATGTAAGTCGTTTGGAACTCTTCAGCATTAATTCCTGAAGAAGTAAATGGCCAGTATTAAAGAAATGGGTTTTTATTTTCTGTGTTGCTAATATTTTTCTGTGGTCGAGTTCCAAAAATCCCAAAAAGTCAGGTATGAACTGTCTGATGGCTACCAAATCATGACACTGCTCCGAGAAATGGACAGGTCTTGTGTCATTTGGGAGGCTGGAAGATCTTGGAATGTACCACATCTGCACCATGGTTAAGGGCTCTTGGTTTTTCACTCAGAGACATTAAAAAACCTCCAACTGTCTCCAAACAGACCATAAGATATTTTCCAGGTCTATTGAAATCCAAATATTGAGAGGTTTTGTTATGCTTGTTATTTTGTAGGATCCTACTATCAGTATGCCTACTTAAGCGAGGTATGTTTCAGGATAGGAGAATTTTCTCCCACCTGAGGAGTTTAGGAGAGCATATATAAACAATAGATATTCAAAGATGTTCAAACAACAATGACTTATTTTTAGAAAATACTACTACTGCTGATACTGACATGATAATTACCCTTTTAAAGAATTTGGTACTTTTGGCTTCTTTCTTGGAGGGTCTGGACCTATTGACACTTTTGGCTAGGATCTTTGTTTGCTATTTGAGAACTTCAGCAAATCAAGATGTGCCCTAAGGGCACCAGAGACAGCCCAGAGGACTGAAGTATCTGGAAACAGATACATACAGGTAATGAAAAGCTTATGTGTTCACTGAGTGTGTCCCACTGCTCATAACTGGGATAACCATTGTTCTGGTCTCCGCTCAGGTCTCAGGATGGTTTTACAAGCCAAATGATCAAGAAAATGAAAAGGCCACAGGATCAGCTGATGATAGAAGATATCTGTGTAAGAAACAGTAAAGTTTTGGGGATACTGTGTCAAATGAGTGGTGCAGAAGACTTCAGCAGGAGGGTTATGGTTTAGCCATGGGAACATGGTCTCCATAGCTACAGAGAGTGGTTCATGGTCAAATTACTGCCAGCCTGTAGCAGCAGTAATTCTCCTCAAGTGCTGCCTGTTTATCTCTGACAGAGCATGAGTCCCACCCACGAGAAGACATTAAGGGGTTGGAGTCCCTGGCATGCTTCATCCCCTTTACTACTGCTCTGGATGCGTAAAGCAGCACATGCACTCTCTCATTGGACAAGGCAGTTGAAGTCTTCTTTCAGCCCCTGGAGAAGCAACAAAGCAGATGGATCTTACTGGTAAACCTGGCCAGTGATTTCTGAAATCACAGTATGAAATCTTTGCAAGCAAACATATATGTAACTATACAACACTTCACATCTACAGAGTAGCCTAACCAGAGCTTGATCCCTCTGGCTCTTGTGACGGTTTGACTTACAAAAACCTGAGTCCACCATCAATAGGGGCATCCGTTGTCTCCTGACCATTCCATGCTGCTTTCCTAGTAGGCTGTCTTGCTTTCATACTGTCTTACTTTCCTCTTCTGCCACAATGACAAGGTTTCTTCTCCCAGCTGTTAAAACCTTTCCTCCAACAAGATCTTCTTGCCAGGCATTTCCCTTATGAGATGTGGCTGAGTCATCCAGGGGTCAACTGCTCCGACATATTACTGGAAATGTGACAAGGTAGGGGAGCTCACAGCAGCTCCTCCCATTGCTTTTCAGGCCGGCTGTGCTCACCAGAGGCCGATCGCTAGCTGCCTGCAGGACGAAACAGGAGGATTGTGCTGGCAATTTGGCACCCAGCACTGAACATATTGGTTTCCCAGTTGCAGGCTGTTTCCTGGAAACCAAATAATCTCTGTGGCCAGCACCATCTCCTATTATCCTTTATTAAGAATTTAGCTCAATGCTTCAAACTGGCCACAGACACATCTCAATTAATTGGCCTCCTTGGTAGATTTGCTGCTCTGATGTAAACAATGAGGCTGGCTTGGGACAGCAGAGCTTAATGAGGCCAGACTTGCTTTCCTAGAGGAAAGTGCAGAGAGGATGTACGTGTTGAATGACAGAGGGAGCTACACATAGTGCTGAAGTCTAGCAGGCTTGAATGGTGTGTGCTCATCCAACTCACTGCTCACACAAGCACAAAACCACAGAAGACCTCCAGGCTCTGGAGAATGATTGAAAACACGAATGCCTTGGAAAAGGGCTGCTCCAGCACTTGTTGTGGGATGAAGGTACCGAGCTGTGATCGCTGGGCAATGCAGATGTTTCAGCTAGCAGAAGCTGCTTTCGTTGCTCACGGAATATTTGCAAGGTTTTCATTACATCCTCATGGCCCTTCTGGAGGCACAGCCCTGCTGAATGCTGAGACTGCTGTCTCAGGACTGCTGTTCCTTAGGTGCATGGGGCAGAGCCAGGGTTGGGATTTCCAGTTTCGGAAGAGCTGTGTCTCCAGCTGTTTGGCAACCTTTTCCTTCACCACTCATCTCTCTGCTCCTTGTCAAGTCCACTGAAACATCCTGAATTTGCCTCTGGGTGACAGACTTCCTTGAAACTCTCTGCTGTGTACTCATCCATTTCACCTCCTTTTCTGCATTTTTTTCCAAATCCTTCCACTAGAGCTGGCACAGAGTCTGGCACACTTCTTAAGAAGCACTAGTATGCAGCAGCCGGTGATGTCTTAGCCACAGAATGCTTTAGAAAACACCAGCCAGACCAGGAGGGGCCAAAATCTCATGCCAGAGAGTCCTTGGCAGCAGAGCAGTGTGTTAAAGGGTAGGTAGGGCTTAGGCAGTCGTAGCAGGGATGAGTAGCTGTGCTCAGATATGTCGCAGGGAGTTTGTAGGTAGGCATGGAGACAGGCACTCAAACCTGTTATCTGTGCATGCACTTTGAATGATTCTTCTTTTGGGTGACCCCTGGACCAGTCGCAGTTCTTCTAGCACTGGCTATGAAGGCCCCTATGATACACTCATTCCTACTTCTGCAGCCCAGACAGGACTTTTCTGCAAATTGATGGGTTTATTTGTAGGATTTTTTACTGTTAACATTACCTGAGGAATCACAACCTCTTTGTACAGAGACATGTATTTCAATAGAAGCGAAACAGACTTTTTTTCATATATATAGAAGTATTCTTAAACTCTTCTAGTCATTTGTCTTTTTCTAAACAAACAATATATACAGGAAATAGAAACACTGCTTTGCTTAGAAAGAATTCATCAAGATTAACAATTTATCATTCATTTTCTTGTGAAATAAACTTTTATTCTTAACTACATTGAAAACAGAAATCAGATAAAAAGACAACAAATTCTAACCATCTTTGTTTCAAAAGATTTTTAAAACATATCTGTTTCTTAACTGAGTTTGAGATCACCATCAGCAGTTTAAATAAGAAAACACAACCAGACCTTTCATTAAATGTGAAAATATTGGAAGAAAATTGTTAGATAGAAGAAACAATTTAAATACTAGTTTTAAATACTAGACATAATCTAAATACTTTGTTTAGAAATCGGTTTGCTGTCTCATTTTTTGTCTGACACAGAGAAAGAAACAAGGCTTGTCAAAGATCTGAACATACCACTATAAAGACCAAACTTCCACTTATAATTCATTACTCAGATGTTTTCCTCCTAGAGACACAGCTAGGTGCCCAAGTGAGTCTCATCCCAGTGTCACCACGAAAAACACAGTCACCTCCCTCTTGTCACTATTCCCTGCTCATTCAGCACTCACTACTCTGCAGACCCCAGGGTTGTGTCATTTGCAAATTGTGCTGCAATCTCAGAGGTGGTGTGACCAGCTGCAAACTGCTGCATTTCCAGCATTTTTGCATACAAATGGCTAGGAAACCAAATGCTTTCAGTGGCTGACCAGGGAAAACCATTTATTCAGAGTGAGATGTGCCACAGGCATATAAAAGCTATAGGCTGATGCAGAGGTAATTGGATGAAGCCCTACAGCCTGTGTGCTTTACCGGATGTAGTCCCAAATGAGATAATGGTCCCTGCTGACCTTTAAATCTATGAAATGCTGACTCTTGAACCGCTTGATTATGGGCTTTTCTGATAGAAATTTCTCCTGTTTGGTTTTCAGACTGCACCACAACATAGGATCAAGATATTTTCACCCAGAAGTAACTGCAGTAGGGGATATCTCAAAAAGTTCACAGAATATATGTGGTCTTCTCCAACACACCTTCTTTTTTATGGTCAAAACTGGCTTGGAGCAGGGGCGTCTTAGAAATAACTTGCAGATCCTTTTTCAGTTTTCGAATGTTGGATGTCTGCCGTGATTTTTTTGTGAAGAGAAATTTTTTTTGTTGGCAGGAATTATTTTTTTCCCAGAGAAGGAGGTGTGTCACTGCTGTGAGAGCAAAGAGGCCTCTCTGACAGATGCAAGGGCTTAGACACATGGCTGGCACACATCAGCTGATCCACAGCTATCTCATGCAGTTTCCCCCACCTACTATTTTTGTTGGCATCAAAACCACTCCCTGCCAGAGAGTTGTGCAGGTAGAGCATTGTTCAGACCCTCTCACTTGCTTGCCAAAGTGAGAATAGTAGGCAACTACTGGCTAGGAAAATACTGGAAAAGCTACAACCAGTGGTGTCCTGTATAACCCAGAATTGCCCTCACAGAGGAAACATCATAGGAGACAGAAAAAAATTACAGTCAAATCAGAAAGCTTAAGTCCACTAAAACATCCAAAAGCTGTTTTACCAGGGAGGTTGATTTTGGAAGAACAAAGCAGAAAATTAAGTCAAACCTTTAGCCTCAGTCTCTTGCTCATTTAATCAAAATCAATAGTATCATCACAAAAGGTGTTCAACACACCAGTTTTTTGGCTCCAGAGGGATCCTGGAAGGACTAGTGACTATAAAGGGCAGAATCATAAAAGGTAAACTGTTGACCTGAGACCATAAATTTATAGTGTAGGAAATAGTGTCCTCTCACACACTTGTGAAAGAAAAAACTAGTCATCTATTAATACGTTACTTTCATCTTTAGATTTCATAGGATTCTGTCAAGTAAGTTAATTAATGTGGGGGTATGTTTTATGACGAGGGAAGGTGCAATATGTGTCATTTGTAAGTAACCTGAATCCTCAAAAATATCCTCCTCATAAAAGAAGCATAGAATCACAGAAGGATTGCAAAGCACCTTAAAGATCATATATCTCCAACCCCTTCTCACGGGCAGGGACACCTTCCACTACACCCAGTTTCTCAGGGCCCCATGCAACCCAGTCTCCAACACTTCCAGGGATGCACCATCCACAGCCACTAAGGACAGCCTGTTCCAGTGCCTGAGCACCCTCTGAGTAAAGAATTTCTTAAAAACCATTGCCCCTTGGCCTGTCTCTACATGCCCTTACAGTCTTTATTCCTCTTTTCTACAAGCCCCCTTAAGGTGCTGGAAGGCTGCAATGAGGTCTCCTTGAGGTCTTCTCCAGGCTGAACAATCCTGGCTCTCTCAGCCTGTCTCCACAGGAGAGGTACTCCAGCTCTATACTCATTTTTGTGGCCTCCTCTGGACTTGCTCCAGCAGGTCCGTGTCTTTCCTGTGTGACCCCAGACCTGGACAGAGCGCCCCAGGTGGGAGTCTCAGGTGGGGAAAACAGAGACAGAAAATCACATCCCTCTACCTGCTGGCCACTTTTCTTTGGATGAAGCGAGGACGTAGCTGGCTTTCTTTTTTTCATATATATAGAAGTATTCTTAAACTCTTCTAGTCATTTGTCTTTTTCTAAACAAACAATATATACAGGAAATAGAAACACTGCTTTGCTTAGAAAGAATTCATCAAGATTAACAATTTATCATTCATTTTCTTGTGAAATAAACTTTTATTCTTAACTACATTGAAAACAGAAATCAGATAAAAAGACAACAAATTCTAACCATCTTTGTTTCAAAAGATTTTTAAAACATATCTGTTTCTTAACTGAGTTTGAGATCACCATCAGCAGTTTAAATAAGAAAACACAACCAGACCTTTCATTAAATGTGAAAATATTGGAAGAAAATTGTTAGATAGAAGAGATAATTGAAATACTAGTGCATCCTTTGTTTAGAAATCAGTTTGCTGTCTCATTTTTTGTCTGACACAGAGAAAGAAACAAGGCTTGTCAAAGATCTGAACATACCACTATAAAGACCAAACTTCCACTTATAATTCATTACTCAGATGTTTTCCTCCTAGAGACACAGCTAGGTGCCCAAGTGAGCCTCTTATGATGAAGTGAGGATGTAACTGGCTTTCTTTTTTTTATATAAATGGAAGTATTCTTAAACTCTTCTAGTCATTCGTCTTTTTCTAAACAAACAATATATACAGGAAATAAAAACACTACTTTGCATGGCTCATGTCCAGCCTTTCTTGCATACCACAAGTGCATGGTTCATGTCCAACCCTTCATCCACAAAAACCCCCCCACACTTCTCAGCAGGGTTGTTCTCAATGACTTCTCCCAGTTTTCACACTTGTCTGGGATTGCCGACTCAGGTGCAGCATCTGGCACTTGGATTTGTTGACCTTCATGAAGTTCTCATGGGCCCAATTCTCAAGATTATCCAGGTCCCTCTGGATGGCATCCCATCTTTCTGTTGTGTCAGCTGCACTGCCCAGCTTTGTGTCATCTCCAAACCTGCTGAGGGTGCACTCGATCCCACTGCCTGTGTCATTGGTGAGGATATTGAGGATATACCAGTCCCAGGAGAGATGTGATGGACATCACTTGTCACCAGCTTCCACCTGGACACAGAGCCATTGACCACAACTCTCTGGTTGCACCCATCCAGCCTAATTCCTTATCCACTGAAGATTCCATCTATCAAATCCATGTCTCTCCAATCTGGAGATAAGGATGTGATATGGGACTGTATCAAAGTCCTACAGAAGTCTAGGTAAGTGGTATCTGTGAGTCTTTCCCTGTTGACTGTTGCCATCACTCCGGACATCACCGGATTGATGAGGTATGATTTGCCCCTAGTTAAGCTGTGCTGGCTGCCTTGATCATCCCATTGTCTCCTATGTGCTACAGCACATGTTCTAGGAGGATCTGCTCCATTGTCTTCCCAGGCACAGAGATGAGGCTTGCCGGTCTGTGGTTCTGCATTTCGCTTTCATTCCTTTCTCCCCTTTTTAAAACTAGGAGGAACAATTCCCTTTTTCCAGTCTTCAGGGCCTTCTTGACTGCCAGGAGTTTTCAAATATGATGGAGAGTGGCTTGGCAACAACATGAGCCAGTTCCCCTAGGACCCTGGGATGTCTCTCATCAGGTCCTATAGCCTGGTGGCTGTTCAGTTTCATCAAGTGATCCCAAACCTGCATTTTGGTTACAGTGAAATGGACTTCACTGTCCCCCACCTACCCATAGGGTCAGGGACTTGAGAGAAAGTGGGAAACCTGACTGCCAGTGAAGTCTGAGGAAAATAACTCAATGAGTACCTCCGCCTGCTCTGTATCAGTTGTTACCAGTACACCCTTCTTGCCTATCAGAGGAGTACATTCTCCTCAGCACCCATGGGCCCTCAGACAAGGTTTCCCTTGGTCCCTCTCAGTCAGGTGAGAATGATGCCAGCACAAATGGTGAATGTGGGGATAGAGATGTCTCCTCTTGAATGTCTCCTCTTGAACCTTTTCTGTTCACTCTGACTATTGCAAATTCATCACAAGGCTGGACCAACATACAGGTCCTAGACAAATGAGATAGATTTCCTGAATTGCTGGCAAACCTACCAGCCTAACATATTTTTCTCTGGGTGAACTCAGAGTTTGAAGTCTCTCTTGTGAGAGTGTGCTGTCCTTGTGTGTCACTGAGTTGTTGTCCATCTCCATCTGCTAACTGGGATACCACAGCCATACTGGAAGAAAGGATAGAGACAAAACCACACCAAGGTGTCCTTCCTCCTTAGCATGCATTGCCGAGATCAGTGCTAGGCTTTCTCAGAGGTGAGGAAAATGATAGGATATCTTTTCCGCATACTGATAATTAGAAACATAGACAATTGCTTAGGAAGTGCCTTAGATACTATTGTGAATCTTCTTTAATATTCCCTACCTCTACTACAGCACTTAATCACATACCTCACAGGCCTTTCTATTTACTGTAGCTGTGTAACAGGCTGAGGGATTCAATCGTTTTGCCTTAATCTCTTCTCTAGTTATGATGTTTGCTGAATGTAGCAGTTATTCCCTTGATTGTCTCCTTGAATTCAGCCTCATTATTTTATCATTTTGACAGTGAACTGCATTTGCCATCTGCCGGCTCCAATTCTCAATATAATCCAAATCCCTTGGAATCTGGTTATGTTGTTCCTTGCTGTTTGTTCATCCTCTGCATCATCTGTAAACTCTGAACTCTCAGAGTTTTGAGCTCTCTGAGTCAGACTGTGCTCTCCATCTTTTAACTAGGGTAAATCTGGATCTTCTCCACTAAGGTCTGTGGAATTACTCCAGAGTGAGCAAACGGAAACTAGAGCTGGATATTGCTTAGGTTTTCAACACCCTCATCCGAGTAATTTTATATTTATATATAGACACATGTTATGAACAACAGATGTCCTAAAACAGACCTTGAGGACATTTTTCATCTATTCTGTTCCTATGCCATTTTTCTAGTCGACACCCATTTTTTTCCCAGTCCTGGGTGTTTGTCTGAAGTTAGTTCAATATCAATAAACATGTTCTTACTCTTATGAATGAAATTTTGGCAAAGTAAAGATACTTTCAGGTTGTGTTTACACTCTTTTTTTTTTCCTTTCTTTTCCTTCATTTCTTAATTCCTTTTTCTTGGTAATTTTTTTCCTTTACTACAGCAAAAAATGGTTACTATGTAGCAGACCACTAGACATGCCTGGGGACAGTAGGTTTACTGTGCTCCCTGGAATAAACAATAAAAAACTTCCAAAGTGCCTGAATGCATGGAGTTTGATACCCTACACCAATGTGAAGGACAAATATAGTAGAACTGCTGACCTGTCACATAACTCTGCAATTTAGTCTTATGAAATCCCTTCCCTTTNGAGGCTTGCCGGTCTGTGGTTCTGCATTTCGCTTTCATTCCTTTCTCCCCTTTTTAAAACTAGGAGGAACAATTCCCTTTTTCCAGTCTTCAGGGCCTTCTTGACTGCCAGGAGTTTTCAAATATGATGGAGAGTGGCTTGGCAACAACATGAGCCAGTTCCCCTAGGACCCTGGGATGTCTCTCATCAGGTCCTATAGCCTGGTGGCTGTTCAGTTTCATCAAGTGATCCCAAACCTGCATTTTGGTTACAGTGAAATGGACTTCACTGTCCCCCACCTACCCATAGGGTCAGGGACTTGAGAGAAAGTGGGAAACCTGACTGCCAGTGAAGTCTGAGGAAAATAACTCAATGAGTACCTCCGCCTGCTCTGTATCAGTTGTTACCAGTACACCCTTCTTGCCTATCAGAGGAGTACATTCTCCTCAGCACCCATGGGCCCTCAGACAAGGTTTCCCTTGGTCCCTCTCAGTCAGGTGAGAATGATGCCAGCACAAATGGTGAATGTGGGGATAGAGATGTCTCCTCTTGAATGTCTCCTCTTGAACCTTTTCTGTTCACTCTGACTATTGCAAATTCATCACAAGGCTGGACCAACATACAGGTCCTAGACAAATGAGATAGATTTCCTGAATTGCTGGCAAACCTACCAGCCTAACATATTTTTCTCTGGGTGAACTCAGAGTTTGAAGTCTCTCTTGTGAGAGTGTGCTGTCCTTGTGTGTCACTGAGTTGTTGTCCATCTCCATCTGCTAACTGGGATACCACAGCCATACTGGAAGAAAGGATAGAGACAAAACCACACCAAGGTGTCCTTCCTCCTTAGCATGCATTGCCGAGATCAGTGCTAGGCTTTCTCAGAGGTGAGGAAAATGATAGGATATCTTTTCCGCATACTGATAATTAGAAACATAGACAATTGCTTAGGAAGTGCCTTAGATACTATTGTGAATCTTCTTTAATATTCCCTACCTCTACTACAGCACTTAATCACATACCTCACAGGCCTTTCTATTTACTGTAGCTGTGTAACAGGCTGAGGGATTCAATCGTTTTGCCTTAATCTCTTCTCTAGTTATGATGTTTGCTGAATGTAGCAGTTATTCCCTTGATTGTCTCCTTGAATTCAGCCTCATTATTTTATCATTTTGACAGTGAACTGCATTTGCCATCTGCCGGCTCCAATTCTCAATATAATCCAAATCCCTTGGAATCTGGTTATGTTGTTCCTTGCTGTTTGTTCATCCTCTGCATCATCTGTAAACTCTGAACTCTCAGAGTTTTGAGCTCTCTGAGTCAGACTGTGCTCTCCATCTTTTAACTAGGGTAAATCTGGATCTTCTCCACTAAGGTCTGTGGAATTACTCCAGAGTGAGCAAACGGAAACTAGAGCTGGATATTGCTTAGGTTTTCAACACCCTCATCCGAGTAATTTTATATTTATATATAGACACATGTTATGAACAACAGATGTCCTAAAACAGACCTTGAGGACATTTTTCATCTATTCTGTTCCTATGCCATTTTTCTAGTCGACACCCATTTTTTTCCCAGTCCTGGGTGTTTGTCTGAAGTTAGTTCAATATCAATAAACATGTTCTTACTCTTATGAATGAAATTTTGGCAAAGTAAAGATACTTTCAGGTTGTGTTTACACTCTTTTTTTTTTCCTTTCTTTTCCTTCATTTCTTAATTCCTTTTTCTTGGTAATTTTTTTCCTTTACTACAGCAAAAAATGGTTACTATGTAGCAGACCACTAGACATGCCTGGGGACAGTAGGTTTACTGTGCTCCCTGGAATAAACAATAAAAAACTTCCAAAGTGCCTGAATGCATGGAGTTTGATACCCTACACCAATGTGAAGGACAAATATAGTAGAACTGCTGACCTGTCACATAACTCTGCAATTTAGTCTTATGAAATCCCTTCCCTTTCCCACACCTCTGGAGCACCACTGTGCAGCAGAAATAAAAATACATTTTGTCTCTATGACTCTTTCCCTTCTGTTCTATTTTTCCCATGCTGGTGAATCTTACTGCCGGTCATAATTACAGTTTTCAGTATAAAGTCCCAAGGGCTGACCAGACCACATGGGAATAGTATGAAGGCAGATGAAATCTTTTATCAGGACATTTGTGCCAAACATTGCCAGACACCTTGAAGGTGTTACCTCTCAACCAGCTGATTTTCTTGCTTACACCTGTTGCTAAACTACCCTATTCCTCACAGTTTCCTGGTTTGCATTTTACATCCCAATTTCTGTCACAGGAGCAGGAGAGACATAGCATCAAGCTTTCCTGCAGCTTACAGCACCTAGTATTGTCTGACCTGTGGAAACAGGAGTAATGTGATCCTGTAAGTAGAGACTGTTTCATAATGTGCACACACGAGGGAGTTCAAGTGTTTTTGGCATTACCTAACTCCCAAGTACTCAACTTTTGCCTCTTATGTTCTCTTGGCAACATGTGGTGCAATTTATATACACATATATATATATATATGCAGTTTCCTAGGTTTTTAACACAAGAAGATACAAATAGTGCCACGTGCAAATGAAACAGCCCACCCACGTGATCCATCAGGATTTGAAATATAAGAATCAGCAGACATTGCTGGTGAATGGGTTAAAGGTCTAAGGTCACCAGCTAGCTGCTCTGTTGGATGGTTTGGTTTTGCATACAAGCCTTGGAGAAGAGAGGCACCACACTCAATCACAAATCAAACAATATGGGAGAAGAAGTGTGTGTTCTATGCATGCTTAAATACACAGGTTTAGGAGATCCGGCTTGAAAGTGAGCCTAAGAAATCACAAGTGACATCTCTCCCTGCAGCATGCTCTGCCTGGATCACCAGTGATCCTATTCCTCCTCTGTGGTAAAAGATCTGAGTGGGTTCTTACCTTCTAGTTTAGACACTTCACTCCCTACAAATGATGTGGTAAGAAATACAGGAAGAGCACATATCACAGAGAGATTAAATGTGGGATAACCTGAGGACAATTAAAGCATTTTGTCTGAAGACAAAAGTTACTTAGAGTCAAAAAGAAAAAGTCATCTATTTCTGTGTCCTGCAGAACATTGTAGAGGAAGATCGGAGTAGCATGAAAAGTTGGTGAGTAAAGAGCCACAGAGGAACGTGAATGAAGTTTTCTCAGCTTCAGGATGAATTTCCTACTGATCTGCAGACAAAAGTTACTGGAGACCTTCAAAGTAATTGTAGCTGGTTTAATGATGATTTAATAATGAGGGAGAGCATCCTCCCCACATTCCCCAGGCTGGGCAACTCAACTCTGCTGGGGCCCTTATCAGCCCTGCACTCAGAGCCATGGCATGTGCCAAGCGCCAGTGAGAAAAACATTCAGAATATGTTTTCTGAAGTGACTGCTGCTAAGGGGAATTTAGGAAGGCAGGGAGTTATAATGGTCCATTGAACAGCCACATGGAGCCACATCAGACACAAGGCAAAGCTGGAGGACAAAACCAGATGACACCTTGTTCGTGTACCGGGAATTATCTCCCCTGTCAAAAAAGGCCTCCTCTGAATTTCAGAAGAACTTGCCAGGGTTTCTGACAAAACTGTCACCTCTGATTTCAGTAAATTTGCTTACTGCTTTAAACCAAATATGAAAACTGTTGTTTTTATGTCAGCCGTAAAGCACCATAAGCAGCATATTATGAGGGCAGAGCTTTTGTTGTACCAAAGTGTGCCATGGAGCACGTGCATTAGGGAAAGTGGGACTCCTCACAAAGTCGGGGAGTACAGAAACCAGAGGTGCCAAGTGAATTTGAAGGGGAGTGATAATTCAACACAGAAACTGGGGACAGTCAGTGGGAAGTTGCAAAATGTGCATGTAAGTGCAGCATTGGCTAGCTGCTGTGGAGAGTGCCTTTTCATTTGGAAGTCCCTTCAACTCCAGCAGCTACCTTTCTGATGGAAGTTAGGAGATATATTTTTCAGCATTAATCAACGCATACCATCATTTCCCAGCCATGTTGCCTTTTCAGATTCACATATAACAAGTCCCACTGCTGTGCAGCCATTTTAAAGGGACTTGCAACAGTGGCTACTGGGGAATATATTGAAAAATTACTAGTAGAATCTTAGTCGAATTATTGACAATCTTCCTCTTCATTGCACAGATTTGTCACTGGAATAATTCAGCACTCCTACAATCTTCACGAAGTTTGACGTGCAAATTGTTATCCTGAACATAAATTTGCAGAGAGCATGCCTGTGTACCTTATGGATCTAAGATCAGGAAGAAGTCATGGTTTGATAAAAGCAGCTCAAAATCATACCTTTCTCAGGTCTGTATGTAAATAGTGTATTAATTCTCACAAGTATCTGCAGTCTGATATCTAAAAGTATGAGAGATACACTAATTTGGCTAAAACCAGCATAAGGTAATTGTAGTACAGAAGAGAACTTGAGAAAAAAAAGCAGAATAATTTATGTCCATTTCAATTCCACATGGTATGGCTTCTCTCACTGGTGTTTGATTTAGAGTCTGTTGAGTTGCCCATTGAGAAAACTAACCTTTAACTCCTTCTATAATAGCTATTCTGGGCTCTTACGTTCCCAGCAGCAGAATTTATTTCCCACTCTCAGGCCAAAGAAAATTGTTCCAAAGAATGTAGCTGAGACATGCTGATGTCTGCGTTCTCTGTATGCGCACACACGCATATCTGTGCATGCATGTGTGTGTGTGTTCCTTGTTAAGGACACAGCTTTGGTAGCATGACACTGATGCTGCAATCTTGAATTAACAACACCATAA
This sequence comes from Vireo altiloquus, assembly GCA_013396875.1. Taxonomy (NCBI): domain Eukaryota; kingdom Metazoa; phylum Chordata; class Aves; order Passeriformes; family Vireonidae; genus Vireo; species Vireo altiloquus. The sequence continues at coordinate 259,535 of VZRF01004971.1, forward strand.
ACTGCAACAACGCTTCTCTGAACTTACTCCCTTCTAAAAGGAGAAGAATCTCACCCACTCCCTTGACTGATTAGAAACATCATTGATCCTGATGTCATACCTAATCCATGTTCATGGTCCCTGAGCTACCCAAATTCATCCCACATCCTTTTCAGATAGTGAGGTTTTTGTTAATTTAATCCAAGTTAGTTTTCTTAAATTTACTGGAGAAGGAGTTTTTGGGTTGGATTTTTTTTTTAATCTATATGGGAACTTTTAAAAGATATTTAAAGTCAGACTGTTACTGGTAAAACTGATTTTCATAAAATAATCTATTATATCTACATATTCTACCATAAAAGTTTCACTGTCAACATTTTGATTGAAACTGTTTTTAAGAAAAACTTAAAAATTCTGTTCCACTACATCAGTTAAAATTCTGTCTTATTCTGTTCTCTTTTTTTAAAAATTGCTTTTATGAATAAAGGAGCTTATTTATAGGTATAGTTATGTATGTGTACAGTATTTCCTGGGAAAATCCCTTTGCAAACACACTGATCTAAAAAGGAGTTTCTTTTCCTTCTTAGGAACTTAATTCTCCAAAGCAGAACTGTATGCCTACATTGAGTTACCCAAGAAGAGTTCCTGTTCTTTAGATCTTCACTGTCAAGCAAAAAGAAGTTTTACTTAAGTTCAGCTTGAGCATAAATAAATGAAATACAGGAAATTGCTCTAGAAAAGCAGTGCAGCACCCTCTAGTGTGCACACACTTAGGTTAGTAAATAACACAGCTTTATGAATATCTGATTAACTTGATGCTGACCCACTAGTCAGCCCAATGTCTGATTCAGACACTCTCACAAGACTTCTGATTGGCTTTGAGTAATTTGGTTCACTTTGTCTCTTTTTCTTCACTTTTAAAAAAACAGAGAAAAATTACTCTTTTTAAAATACCTGTACCTTTTCAAAATACACTGTCCAAATGGCAGGTTTCTCCTGTACAAAAGGTGAACTGGTATCATAATCATAACTAAATGATGATGATCAGATTGTCCTTTCTAACCCCAGAAAATGTACTGTGTAATGCCAGGGCGAGGCGAGCTCTCTCGTGTGGTGCTGCACATCATCTGTCAGGCTACACCTTGGGGTTTTTTCAGATTTCACCAAAGCCTGGGATCAGAATCTCTATGTCGAGTTTTCAAAACTCATCAATATCGGACTTGTGCTTCTATCTCCTGGAATGTCGGCTGCACATTGGCTCATGTAAACTGGGATACCACTCTCTCACATTAATAAATTCCATTATCTTACACTTCACTTTGGAACTTAGTTAAAGGACAAAGAAAGCTTTGAGAAACTGAGTGAGAAGGAAGGACAGAGATTTGGTCCCTGTACGATCTTCCAAATGTCTGAGCTCTTTACAGAGGCAACACTTAGCTATAAAAGAGACCATCAGAGGACCTGGTCTTTCACGTCTACTTTGTATTGTACTTTCTACTGACTTTATTGTCATTCTCTACCATTCCTGTTGGTGATGACTGAGCCTAGCTTTTGCTAAAACTGGAGATTGTCATGTGTGCCAGAGGAAAAGCCTTCCAACAGCTTTAGTACACTGGAAATGATGGGGAGGGGTGGGAAAGAAGATTAGTGTGCAGAACTCTTTACTTATAGTCATCTTCTGCCTGGAGTTTGCCAGGGACTGTGCTCATCATGCATGTATATGTGATATGCTCATACATGGGTATACATTCTTTTCAAGCCATATTGCCATTCCAGTGCATAGCCAGATACATAAATCCCAGGTAGATTTAGATATGATATCTCCTTGTTGACACTGTCTTGAGGGGACTGTGTTGCAGGACTGGATATGAAATGCAATAACCAAGAATTTCTTTGACAGAACTTGCTGAGTACAAACCACCAAATCTTGAATGTCGCTGACTCAAGCATGAAGTGACAAAATAATGAAGCAATTAAGGACCTGTCTAGGCTGGACAAATATGGAGTAGACAAGCAAATAAATGCCAACATGCTCAAACAGTTCAGATGCACTCCTGCCATCTCCACAGCTGGTTTTCCCATTGCTCAAGCACATGTAGGAAGATCAGATCAGGCCAATCTCTTCTAGAGTATTCTACTTTTTTAGGGGGTGGTATAAAACTCTCTTCCTCTCTTCCAGCCAGGTTCTTCTCTCCTTGCAGACATCAGTTATGTCAGTCAAAAGGCCCTTCCCTTTTTTAGCTCCTTTTAGCACCTGTGAGGGAAAAAAAAGTTACCTACCAAAACTAGACCGGGGAAGACCGCAGCCTCTTTTTGTTTTCCCTCTGCAATAAGATCCAAGGCATAAAGTCAGGAGAGAGAAGCCTCTTCACCTGTGAAAGACAGGAACAGGGACATACAAAATCTCCACGTTTTTCTTAGCACTTCCTCCTGCTTTTGGGTCTGCAGTGATCATACTTCAAATCAGAAATATGTGATTTCAGAAAAAGATGGGAAAAGACATTTTCTCTGTCTTGTAATCAACAGTCTTCAAAGCCAAAATTCAGATTTTCAGCAGGATTAAGTTAACACATGCTGATCTCCAACAGGCAGAGAGGAGAGAAAAAGTTGTGAAAAGTAGTAAGATTAGAGATGTGCTGTAAGGAGACAGAATATTCTAGAGGATCACAAACAAACAAAAAAAATCATTATATTACTGGATTTGATACCAGTTACATTTTCCTTCTTTTATTTTAAATCATATTTCTGGAGCATCAGTTTGTACTGGGATCAAGTCTTTCACTGATGGGACCAGTATTTTGAACATCTCTGCACTACTGTCAGGAGGACTTGCACAACTTCCTTATGCACAGTCACAAAAAGCAACAACATGAAAGTGGCAACCAGAGATTAGGAACAATCTTGGACCTCAGTTAGAATTTTAGGAGACTCTTACTGATCTGAACTATGGCTTTTTAAAGCCAAGGTCATGCAGCTAATAGGATAGGAAATGGTTTTTGTTTCTAGTGTAATTGTCAGGACAATATAACAGCAGTTAAATGCTGCCCTGTATGCACCCAACAGCAGCACTGGGGGGGAAAAAGAAAAGCTGCAGAGAATCTGAAATTAAACCAACAAAATGCATATTGGATAGTTGGTCATTCATATGGGTATTTTTCCTATATGAAGCAAAGTGAACTGTTTCTGTGTTTGCTTTGTGCTATGCCTAACACAGAGAGGAAAATAGCAGGCAGGGATGTGTCTGTGCTTCTGTTGCCTTGTTGCACTGAACCGAACCCAGGCAAATCAAGTCCAGCACGCGCTGGTTCTTTCACTGATGCAAGGATAACAACCTGTTGGCTTGGTGTGCTGTGCTTGGATGCTGCTTGGGAAAGTTTTCTTCCAGTCTGTGCCCATCTGCTTCTCATACAGCTGTGCCTGCATCAGCCCACAGCTGGGTCCCTCTGTAGAGCCCGAGAACCTCAACCAAAACTGAGCACGGTGCAGGAGCATCCCAAAGGAGAATGGAGCACAGGAACCCTGACACAACACTGCACATCTCTCCCCTGAAGGGAAAGAATACATACTCTGATGGATGACAAGACAAGGAAATGTCAGAAATTTCATCATCTGTGCTAGAAGGATTTTCATATGTCTTTCTAACACTGAGCCACAATTTGGAGAGGACACTGGAAGTTGACCAGATGGCACGAAGGATATGAAACACACACAAGGCAGATGTTTTCAACAACCCTAATCCTTGTTATGCTCTCTGAACAGATCTCAGAATGGTTCTATGTACTGCTGTTACTCAGAGCAAGGGCTGGGACAGTAATGCACCAGCCACACCTCTTTTCTTGGTATTCTCCACATTTAGGCTTTTCCATCATCATTTACACCTTGTATGAGCAAGATCCAGAGGGAGATTTCACAATCTTCTGATAGCTGTGTGCTTACTAAATAGCACTGCGTTGGCAGTCTTAAAAAAAAAAAAAAAGGGTTCTTCCTGATTATGAGAAACTGGGAAAGTTTCTCAGAAACATCTCTTTGGAGTGCTGTCATCATTTCTGTACCAAAGTTTATCAAATCTAGACTGGCAGAACAACATGCCCTATAGTTCTGCTTCAGTGAAATAGGATGTGACATTTGCAGCAAGTTATCTTTCACCACCCTTCGCAGTCAAATTAAACAGGAAATGCAGAATGATCATTTGTAATTGGCATTGTCGCTTTTAAAACACTTGCAGTGGCAAATCAGGATGAGACCTGGTAAACACAACATACCCACGGTGGAAACGAAACGAAATTTCAGGAGCAAAATTCATTCAATGCAGCGCCTCTGCAATGCTGATTCACAGCATTGAAGATGTGGGAGACAAAGAGGACATTCCTATTAAATCACAAATGCAAGCACTAACTCATGGTGAAACCATGTAGCTTGTAGGCTGTTCCCAGTGATACAGGTGTATCAAGACATTACTGCTAAGCTTTTTCATGGTGATAAACTTGTGTAGGCAAATACTGTGTTATGGATAGGTAAACTGGTGCAGGACTCTCTTGATTCTTTCACATGTCTAAAATTTCTTCTTCTTAACCCGAAAGCAAAAAGGAAAGCCAGAACAAAATAGTATCATAAAATGTTCTTCTCTGTGCTCACTCTAGATTTTCTCACCTCCAATTTCACCAATATAATACTTTAGTACTCTGCACATAGCAATTAAACTTTATTCAACATGCTCATTTATCACATTAGATTTCCCAGGAAAGGAGTCCAGACACAGAAGAGTCCATTCTACTGCTCATTACTTCCTCACTCAGGCAGGCCTGAGACTTTTACAGGAATTTGCTTATACTTCATTAACAGTGAGGAAAAAGTTCTGTTACACCATAAATATGTACCAGCAGCAGAAAAAACATAACACTGACAACAAAAATTTCATTACTGAATTAATGTTTCTTTCTAGTTAGAGGTGCATTTTGTCAGGTTCTTCACTACATATCTATTTGTTCCCTCTCCTTCTCTGACCCCAGAACCTGGTTTTTATGTGGGGCTGGAGTCCCTGTGTCTCACTTGAAACATCTGTAGCCGTATGTCTAATCCAGCCAAAGACATCTGATGCCTGTCTACCTGGTAGGACACCTCCAGCCTGCAATTCATCCAACAGAAAGCTGACTAATATGAGTGGACTGTGTTGGAGGTGCCTCTCTTTCCTCAGCTGTTTGGTCACTCAGACTGTTTGATTTATATTTTCATTGTTATTGTGAAGAGAGAGCTCCATGCCTGTGTAAGGTTCCTCCTGCAGCACCTGTCCATGCTGTGCACTGCAGAAATGCTATGAGATCCCTGCTGGAATTGGAGTCCCAGTGGGGCACACACCCTGCAAACAGACAGACCTGAACCTTTCCAAGAGAGACAAATGGAGGGATTGGACAAAAGAAAGGCATACAGAGGCAATGTGGTTGCCTGAGCTCATACAGCAGGTAAGTGGCAAAGTGTGGAGAAAATCAAGGCACCTTTATTCTCAAGTGAATTTTCTCCCCCCAATCAAATTGCACACAACTTCACATTAAACCTTTTGTGTTTATCTGCCCTTCGGATCAGAAATGTTGCTCTGTCTTTTTCCAGCTGGAATGTCAACCAAGCAAAGTAAAGCCAGATTTTACAAAATTAAATAGGGGGGGAAAATATAATTCTGTCTTCTTGGGTGAAAAATAGTGTATGGACAACATTTTTGCCAAAGCTGTGCCTAATTCAGATAGGTTCCTGAAGACTGGTCAGATAGCATGGAATATGTTTTTCTGAACATCACAATCCTTGATTACAGTAAAAGGAGAGAGAAAAAATTACCAAGACAGTGTGTAAGAGAAGGGATAGGGTGTATTTTACATTAAATTATTTCAGTGGAGTCCTGGCCAAGTGAATGGTTTCTTCTTCAGTTACGAACTGGGAAGAAAATTTCTTTGGCCATGTCATCCTTTTTGTTTTTTCTTGTGCTGAGTGTTTTCTGATGCACTTACTTTAGATTAATTCTTTGATTCCTCCTTGTTTCTTACCTTCAGAGACATGAAGAGATTTTTTTTTTTTTTTAATGTCCCAGCAACACACTAAACTCGCTGCATGGTGTTTCCCAGTCTGGTAAGCACTGAAGACAAGCCAAAGAAAAATGTCTGTGCATTAAAATGCCAGCCTTTGTTCCCCTGGAAAGAGACTGGCTAATGCACTGTCAGACAGAGTCTTTATACTAATGATGTCAGCTGTGAAAATTCAGTGCCCACGTGCAAAAGCACTTCCTTTCCATGGGGCTATATGAGTTCAAACTTCAGCATTTCTGCCCTGGTGTGTGACCATGTCCCTGAAAGAAGAGATGATTGCTAGGCAAAGAGCCAGACCTCCCTACACGGCAAGATATCCATGCATGTCTTCCTACACATTCTGGAGATGGGAACTTGGGATCCTGCACCCGCGCCACCCACGCCTCTTGCATACTGAGGCATCTTTGTGCTCTGCCCTTGCCCTGGTGCAGCCCAGTCTACAGAAAACTCCCTGCAGCTGGCAAAATAGTTGACACAGTGGCTGTTTCTGCTCTGCACAGATTGGGAGAGGGGAGAAAGAACAGGGCTGTCTTGTATTCTGATGATTACTCTAAGATCCCTAGTTGCTGTGGCATCCCAGTGACACCTGTACATGCAGTGACAACTGGATGGGGCCATTAGCTCCTGGCTTATCTCAACTCAGTTTCGGAGCAGAAACTGATTAAGAACAAAAAAGTTCAGATGAAGCACTATACTAAAAGAGAAAGGTATAAAGTAGGCAATGTTTGAGGTAAGAGGGCTACAATTTTGCCAGCCCTCTAAGCAGAGCTGTTGCCAAGCGCTCAAACCTCCCCATCACCTCTACTGCTCCCTTTCACAGGCACAAGCCATTCTATGTTTGGAGGGCAAGGTGCAATCATCCACTGTAGCTGTGCAAAGCTGTCTGTGTGTACAGAGCTCTGTGACTACTGGGCACTACTGGAGATTGATGAGCTTGGCTGTTCTCAGCCTGGCCCTGGCAGCCTGACATGCGAAAGTGCATGCTGAAGTAAATGCAAACTAATACCCTGAACAGGAGCAAAATGCTGCCTCATCACAGACCTTTGATCTCAACCTGTATTTTATTCACCTCAGAGTTATTTCTGGATTAGATGTGGGCACTGAAGCCTCACTTTTTAAATTAAACATTCTTCTTTCTCCCTCTTTTTTTTTTAAGTAGTGAGACATTTAATTTCTCATATTAATTTCTCCAATAAAGTACAGAGTACTTGTTGGACAATTAAAGGCTGTACTGCTCTTTGGCAGAGAGCACTGTTCTGTAATTCCAACCTATTCACATCCCTCAGCTCTCCTTTGAAAACGCCAAGATTTCCCTTCCTTGCCAAACGATGAAAAAGATCTGCCAGCTGAGAGGGTGTTTTAAAATAATTGCAAGTACAAAAATGACAAGTAGAAAAAAACTCATTTGGCAGAAAAACTACCTGTGATTAGTGCAGTACCATATATACCCCAGAAGAGCCCTTGCTTGTTGTGGCCATGTTTTGGCTGATTCACCTGATGACTTCTAAGGTTCACCTGTGAAGCAACAAAATCACCACACTGTTTGAGCTCTCAGAGCCGCACAAAACAGAGCTTTTTGGAACAGTATTTGGATGGGTGTGTGGTGTTCTGGATGGTGCATGCTGGATATCCATCCTGTAAGGCTCCACAGTAGCGCTGCTCCCCTCAAGGGAGCTAAGACATAGCACAGTACAGACAGCAATCATGTCAAAGTCAAGGAGTGACAGAGGTTTCCTATGGTACACAAAGGTTTGCAGTCTCTGCCTGAAGGAAGAAAAACTATGTCATTTGTCTTGTGCTTAACCTCCATGGTCTTTGGATTAACTTCATTGCTAGTTTTCTTCCAAACCTAGCAAGATTTTCTGATGACTTTCCAGGCTTCAAGCTTTCCTCCATAAACACAGAAATAGAGCAGGATAGCATCAGAAGCCAGGTATGAAAGGCTGTCTCTCCAACAACCATCTCTGTGGCATGAACTGAACACAAAAGGATACATTTGTTGTAGACAAAATATAAAGAGTTGCTGGGACACCTCACTCACCCTGACCCAGAACACAAGGACTTCCTACAAGGAAGAGCTAAGACGAGAGATTGGACAGTGGAAGAATCTCATAGAACTACGTGCCAGCAAAGACTAACTACTTGATCAGCCAGACTTTTCTCCAAGGACCACATGTCCTAGGTTGTAAAATAGGACGTGACCAAGAGCATGTATTCTATTGCCATCTCCATGAACTGCTGGAAACAGGTGGGGCAGTATTCCCTCTGGGTTATCTTCTGCTAATGGGCCCATCAGTGCCCTGCCCATGACTCATAGATAACGCACACCTGGACTATCTCCTGTTAATGGGCCCATCAGTGGCTTATCTCAAGATTCATCATCCTATTGTGAGACATTCGACCCAGAGGGAGGGACCAGGCAGTTCATCCTGGATATAAACTGGGATGTTGAAAACCATAAGCAGCCTTCTTCCACTGGGCATCCAGAGGACGAGTGCTACACGCCTACCAGTGAATCTTCCAAAGAAGACCAGACTTTTTCTACAGGATCACTGTTTCAACAGAACCACAACCATCGCTTCAGGAGGACTGCAGCCACCAGCTTACTGGACTGCCACTGCTGTCAGGGNCAGGTGTACCTGGACATCCATGCCAGCGACATCCAGCTCAAATCCCTTCTCCTGCTCCACCTTTCAATAGGGAGGCAGAAAATGAAGGAATCTCATCAGAGCTCCCTTTTAGTGCAGACGGTGCCGAGATGGACTTTCCCCTCCACAACACCAGTAACAGGGTGCTCAGAGGAGAAAAAGGAAGTCTCCCAAAAAATCTAAAGTAGGGATCACTGCATTCCACATCTCCCCTAGAGACTTGATTGCTTTTCACTCTCATGGTAGGTGGCAGCAGAGACCTGACCATGAGTAGAAACATGGTTTATCACTCACAATATCAATCCTATGCTTGGTTTATCAGCATTACAGTGCATCCAGATCATAAACCAGCTGGCTGAGAGCAGCCTCAATAAGGGTATTGACCGGATCCAAAGTTGTCTTTTAATTTCAATAACATAATATCTATTTTGTAATATGATGTTTTATTATAATCTCCCTGGTTTCCCACTCCATTATTACTCTTGTGTACTTAAATGATAATTAACTTCAAGAGGAGTCTCAGTCATCTGCTCCAAATCTATTTACATACAATAGTAAAATATCAAAAGAAGTAAATATCAAGCAATAATGCTGCTGTCAACCAAAGAAAAGAATGAGAGAAAGACAGCAATATATTTGCAAACTTGGGATGATAGTCCAGAATGAATGTCAAGAATATACCAGCAGCCATAACAAAAAGATACCAAGTGGTTTTTCTCTTCATTTCCTCCCCCATCCCACCCTCAAAATGGCTACATTAAAACAGGCATTTTCTATCAAAGTGTTTGGGTTTCTCCAGCACACTGGGATCAATACTTCCTCTCCAAATACTTGAAAAATGAGTCACTGATCAAATGTCAGCCACAATTTATTCATTGTGCAATGTTCTGATCTCAATGCAAGGCATGCACTGTGAGTATTTCTAGACTTACTAAGAGCTTATTCTGGTATTTCTGCCTCTCTAAATTGCTTTTGTTCTTTAATGTCACCAGAGCATCTTATGGACACATGCAGTCAAAGCAGTTTTCTTAAGACAGCCAGTTGTTTACTAAATAATTCATCAACTACACAAAAGCCAAAAAGGGGCAGAAAAGCTCCAGAATGAAACATCACTTCATGCAAATCAGTGTTGCTCATATCCTTCAGTTTCTGGAGGTAAGCAGTGCTTTGCACAGAGCTTGCAGAGCACAGTGGGCTCAGCAGCTCGCTCTGGGCACACAAGGCAAGCTGGAGGGACAGATTGGTGTTTGCAGCCAAGTCAGTGACCTGGCTGGTAGTGGGTGAGCTGCAGAGCCCCTTGCCATTGAATAGCTGTGCTTTCCACATCTCTGGAGGTTCTGCACAGCATCCCTTCCCCTCACCGCACTGCACAGAGCTCTCACTCCAGTGTCCCACCCCAGCTTGTTGCTACCACAGCACAGCATTTTGAAGTTCCGAGGGCAAAGAATCATTTTCTCCCCTGGGGATAGTAGAATGCATATTCTCTGCAGATGACAAAGCCTTGGTTCTTCATCCTTGGCCAACCTCTTTTCTGCCAGGGAGGAAGACGTGGAATGAGCTACACCGGGAAAAGAGATGATGTCCTTATGTCCTTGCAGATGGAGAAATGGAGACTGACTGGAAACCCTCACTGGCTGACAATATTTCCATGTTCTCTCAGAATCTGGAAACATCTGGGAACACCTGGTTGTCTGCTTCAGGAAAACCAAGCCATTCCTTGAGCAATGGAAAGAACAAAGTACATATTCCAGTGTGTCTCCTGTGTGGGTTCAGTTACACTTCACATCAGCCCTCTCCTCAGAGGGAGGTGAGTCAAGACTCTTCCACCTCCCTCCTAGGACTGAGTAATGGCATTATCACTGAGATCTCTCCTCCACTTCAAACTGGGTTGTAACTGACCAATTTATTTGAAACATGTTGGAACTGCTGGGACACAGTTATGTTACTGCATAGCATTCATTTTTAAAAGAAATTGGTCTGACAATATCTCTCTGCTCCTAAGCAAGCAGAATGTGTCTCCCTCTCTTCACCTTCATGGCCATATCTGGCTGTGCAATTTTTCATTTGGTTTGTTTAGTTTACTACTCTGGATTTAATTTAAGGAATTAGTGTTGCTAAAATTATACATACAGTGGTATTTCCAGCTACAATTTCATTAAAAGGAATGTGAAATTTTCTGTCACAAGGGATGAGGGTGTGGGAGTGGAGAGAGAGCAAGGCCACTCCAAAGATTATCAGTAATAGAAGTCAATCTGGCTTTGATTTAGCCAGCATCAGCCTGATGTATTTATAGATTTTCAATTACATATATCATAGCCTGAAATACATTCCTAATACTACTTTAGAACTTAAATCACTGTCTTAGTTTTTTTTGTCTTATCTGTTTCAAGTCTGAGCACTTCAAAAAAAAAGAAAGAAAAAGAGAGACAGACTAGGTAATGGTGTGGCCAGAAGAAGGACATCTCAGTTTTCTGTGCTATTGAATTGCAGAGGTAACAAAGGACTGCCATTCAACACATTAAGGAATTAAATTTGGACTGGCAGTTTGGAATGGATTTTTCTGCAGCACTCAGCAGTTTCCTATACCAGGATTTCTTCTGGAACAGCTACTCCTGATGGTCCACTCTATGACAATGCTTGCTCCAGAGCAGATTAGATTAAATTAGTATACTTAGGCCAGCATGAGAACAGCCCATGCACAGGGAGTGAATCACAAATCACTCTTTTTCTTTATGTTAATCCCATAACATTAACCAAATTAATGTCCCTTTGCAGACAAACATTTGTTCTTTGTCGGCACAGGAACATCTGAGGAAATTAATTCAAAGTAACTTTGAAAAGGGATTTGTGAAATTCTTCTAAAGCCCTATGACCTCAGTTTAGTTTAATTGGGCATTAATTCATTTAACTCAATTCTTGTCCTAAGTCAATTAAGCTCAGTAGAATTGTGACTGTTTCAATTCTGAAGGAAAATGCCCACACTGTGCTCTCAGCAGTTCAATTACTGCAGTGGAAATGTACATCTTTGTTTAATTTGGATCATTTTCTTCAGCATCCTATGCTGAGAGGTCTTCTGTGATGCCCCAACAAGACCAAAGTCCCGTTGACTTGCAAAGTTCATAAGGATTTGACCTCAGATCTTTGGCTCCTACCCTTGCTAATTGCTATCCACTGCTCCAGCCTTCCTCACAGTACTGTCCCTAATACCAGGGTGCATTTGGGGATGGAGTCAGTGGTCCTTTTTATTCATATGGACATTAAACCACTCTGAGCTTACATAGGACTACACAGAAAAACTCATTAGGGTTATTTTTGCCCCAGATACGTGGTACAGCTTGTGTCATCAGCAGACACGTTTTGCTCAGGCAGCCATTTTCCACTGTTGAACAGCTAAGTTGGTGCTTGGCACAGGAAAGGTTTTGGTGGCCTCTTCAGGCATCTTTGTTTGCTATAGTGGCTGATTTTAATAGCAAACCAGTCCTAAGAAACACTGCTCTGAAAGCCACAATATTTCTGCCATCTGAAAACTGGAGACACTCTCCACATGTGTCAGGTCACTGAAGCAGAACCTTGGCTTGGGGAGCCTCTATGAGATCAGGCCATAACAACACAGTAGATGGGAGCCCAAGAGCCAGTAGCAGTTGTGAAAGAATGAAAATGAGCCATACAGCATCACAGAAGGAAAAGTGAGGTTTTCCTGCCCTTACTGTGAGATATTATAAAACTGTCTCTCTCTGAGGAACACTCAAGACAAAATACCTTTTTGGCAAGGTACATTTCAACCCCTCAAAATGCCTAGGAAGCATGGGCTCAAGATAGAGAAGTGTTACAGCTGCACTATACTTTGCCTTTGTGGCTTTTTTGGCGTCCATAAATGCACACACTGACCAGATAAAGCTGTAGCATTGTACAGGGTTTGCATGGCAAAGTGGAGGAGCTACAGAAGTGGCTTCTGTGGGAAGATGCTAAATGCTTCCTCTGTGTGCAACAGAGCCAATGCCAGCTGGCTCCAGGATGGAGCCACCACTGGCCAAGGCTGAGCCCATCAGCAGCAGCGGTAGGTGCCTCGGGGATAATGTATCTAAGAAGGAAGGGAGGTGGGGGAGTGAAATAACTGGGCAACAACAATTGCAGATGGAGGGAGGAGTGAGAGTATGTGAGATAAACAGCCCTGCAGGGCCAGTGGAGAAGGAGGGGCAGAAAATGCTCCAGGCACCAGAGCAGAGGTCCCTCTGCAGCCCATAGTAAAAACCGTGGTGAAGCAGCTGTGCCCTGCAGCCCATGGGGTCCACAGCAGAGCAGAGATTCACCTGCAGCCCGTGCAGAACCCCATGCTGGAGCAGATGGAGAAGGAGGCTGTGACACTCCAGGAAGCCCACAGTGGAGCAAGTTTGCTGGCAGGATTTGTGAGCCCATGGGGGACCCATGCTGGAGCAATTAATGAAGAACTATTAATGAAGCCTTTGGGAAGGACCCACACTGGAGAAATTCATGGAGGACTGTCTCCCATGGGAGAGACCCCATGCTGGAGCAGGCAAAGAGTGTGTGAGGAGGTTTTCCCCTGAGGAGGAAGGAGCAGCAGAAATAATGTGTGATGAACTGATCACAGCCACCATTCCCTGTCCCCCTGCACCACTGGGAAGGTGTGGAGGAGATGGAGAATTTGTGAGTATAGTTGAGCCTGGGAAAAAGGGATGGGTGGGGGGAAAGAGTTTTAAGATTTGGTTTTGTTTCTCATTATCCTATTCTGATACGATTGGTAATAAATTAACCTAATTTCCCCATGTCTGTTCTGCCCATGACAGTAATTGATGAATGATCTCTCTCTGTCCTTATCTTGACCCCTGAGCTTTTCATTATATTTTCTCTCCTTTATCCAGTGGAGGAGGGGGATAGAGCTTCTGACAGAACGGCTTTGGTGGGCACCTGGCATCCAGCCATGATCAACCCACTACCACCCAACTGCAAAAAGCAGTTCCACAAACATGGAGACACACAAAGCACAAACTACACAGAACAGCTAAACCGCACAAGGAGTCAGCAATTAAAATAACTCTTTTTCTATCTGTTCCCAGTACTGTTTTTCCTCCAGCACCTTGTGGAAGTTTGGCAGCTTTGCAGTAGAACTAGGAAAACTAGAAGATAAAAGGCAGCATGGGCATTTTGTTAAGAGCTTCTTATAAAATTCTAATTAATCATCCAGCAATTCTGCATTTAAAAGTCATCCAGCAAAATGTCTGCCTTTTTTTGTCTCAAGATGAAAGGCAGAGAATGGTAATACTCTTTCTTCTTTCCAGAAAGGAAGTGGGAGGAGGGTTGGCATAAATGCGTGCAAGAGAACAGTGGCTGGTGGAATATGTGACAGTGTCCTCCACAGGCATAAAAAAAGGTCGTTTTCCTGCTGGCTGTCAAAGAGACTAACCAGACCAGCAGCTGTATTGGTAAGCACAGATCTAAAGAGGGCAAGGTCTTGCATTAACTGGTGACATTCTGTTTTGCTGCCATGGCAGCTTCAAGGCTTGCTTAATTAAAGGGAAAAATATTCTAATGAATATACAAAAATCGTAACAACATCCAAACTGTACAATGCATTTTCTGCCCAGACAAGACAGAGTTTTGCACAAGTAGTTCCCACTTCAGGATGTCCTGTAGGCATGTCCCTGCCCCTCATTTCACAGCTATGCACAATTACCTTTCTACATCAGCTTGGCCTTACATGGCTTTTGAACCTGATCAGCATGTACACAACAACTGTGTCTGGCTTGTAGATTCACTGCAAGGTGGAAGGTGCAACAGAATTGGACGGATGGAAATCAATAGAGGATAGCACCAGAAGTCTGCGTATGAATCAGCCTGACAGTCACAGATTTTAAGGAGTATAAAGGATTAAAACTTGGGGCTGCTCTAGGGTACCCGAGAAGAGGCAACCTGGATATATATCTACAGATCCTTGAAAGAGGTGAAATATCCTGACTCAGGTTAGCTGTAACCTGCTTAGGTCTTTGGAAAATTTACTTCTGCCTGCATGTTGTGAAGTCACTTGGTAACACGCAAGGCAACATGCTGGGAGAAGCCAGTCATTCCTCACACCATTACCTATCACATGCAGTTCTCCTGCCAGCCTCACCTATGTTTTCAAGACCACTTCCCTATTCCTTCCTTGCCTCTGCTGCTTCTGCAGGATCTCAGCTGTTGTTTACTTTCCTTCTTACAATTTGGTGTTCTCATGAAACTATATATGGTTTCCCTCCCACCATAAAAGCTGTTGCGGGGTGCTCGGTTTGCGAC